>CAWUDS030001502.1:0-125874 GCA_963859935.3 Lathyrus sativus | reverse complement strand
TAGGCATAGGATGCGATATCCTAGCGAGCAACCTTCCCCTCCTTTCCCGTAGGTAGGCGAACTACGTTGACTCTGATTTCTCGTTCCAGACGGGAATACGTAGGCATAAAGTGTGATACTTTGCCGAGTCATTTCATTTTTATTTTCTTTTCTTTTTAACCCTTGACCTATAGTTTAGATAGAATAACAATCCATACCCGAAAACAAGCGTGGATCCCGTCGAGTACGACGGACGTGAGGGGTGCTAATACCTTCCCCTTGCGTAACCGACTCCCGAATCCAGGTTTTGGTTGCGATGACCATACCTTTCCCGTATTGTGCGAGGTTTACTCTGAGCGTTTCCTTTCCCTTCCGTGGGATAAATAACGCACGGTGGCGACTCTTCTGTTCAGCCGGCGCCGATTTTCGCAGTAGCGACACAATCTGACATCAATCAAGATGACAAACCCCCCACCAAAAGGATGTCAGAGCAAAACTCACACTGGCTACTATTACCAAAAAGATGATAGAGCAAACACTATCACACAATCTGACATCAATCAAGATGACAGACCCCCCACCAAAAGGATGACAGAGGGAAATTCACACCGGCTAATACCACCAAAGGATGATATGGGAAACACTATCTCACAATCTAACATCATTCAAGATGACAGACCCCCACAAAAAGAATGACGGAGCGAAACTCACACATGATACTACCACCAAAAGGATGACAAAGCAAACCACTATCGCACAATCTGACATCAATCAAGATGACAGACCCCCCCACCAAAAGGATGACGGAGTGAAACTCAAACCGGCTACTACCACCAAAAGGACGATAGAGCAAACACTATCGCACAATCTGACATCAATCAAGATGACAGACCCCCCACCAAAAGGATGTCAGAGAAAAACTCACACTGGCTACTATTAACAAAAAGATGATAGAGCAAACACTATCGCACAATATGACATTAATCAAGATGACAGACCCCCCACCAAAAGGATGTCGGAGCCAAACTCACACTGGTTACTATTACCACAAAGATGATAGAGCAAACACTATCACACAATCTGACATCAATCAAGATGACAGACCCCCCACCAAAAGGATGATAGAGGGAAATTCACACTGGCTACTACCACCAAAAGGATGATAGAGCAAATACTATCTCACAATCTGACATCAATCAAGATGATAGACCCCCACAAAAAGAATGACGGAGCGAAACTCACACACGATACTACCACCAAAAGGATGATAGAGCAAAACACTATCGCACAATCTGACATCAATCAAGATGACAGACCCCCCACCAAAAGGATGACAGAGGGAAATTCACACCGGCTAATACCACCAAAGGATGATAGAGCAAACACTATCTCACAATCTGACATCAATCAAGATGACAGACCCCCACAAAAAGAATGACGGAGCGAAACTCACACAGGATACTACCACCAATAGGATGACAAAGCAAACCACTATCGCACAATCTGACATCAATCAAGATGACAGACCCCCCACCAAAAGGATGACAGAGTGAAACTCAAACCGGCTACTACCACCAAAAGGAAGATAAAGCAAACACTATCGCACAATTTGACATCAATCAAGATGACAGACCCCCCACCAAAAGGATGTCAGAGAAAAACTCACACTGGCTACTATTAACAAAAAGATGATAGAGCAAACACTATCGCACAATCTGACATCAATCAAGATGACAGACCCCCCACCAAAAGGATGACAGAGGTAAATTCTCACCAGCTACTACCACCAAAAGGATGACAGAGCAAATACTATCTCACAATCTGGCATCAAACAAGATGAAAGACCCCCACAAAAAGAATGATGGAGCGAAACTCACACAGGTTACTACCACCAAAAGGATGATAGAGCAAAACACTATCACACAATCTGACATCAATCAAGATGACAAACCCCCCACCAAAAGGATGTCGGAGCAAAACTCACACTGGCTACTATTACCAAAAAGATGATAGAGCAAACACTATCACACAATCTGACATCAATCAAGATGACAGACCCCCCACCAAAAGGATGTCGGAGCAAAACTCACACAGGCTACTATTACCAAAAAGATGACAGAGCAAACACTATCACACAATCTGACATCAATCAAGATGACAGACCCCCCACCAAAAGGATGACAGAGGGAAATTCACACCGGCTAATACCACCAAAGGATGATAGAGCAAACACTATCTCACAATCTGACATCATTCAAGATGACAGACCCCCACAAAAAGAATGACGGAGCGAAACTCACACAGGATACTACCACCAAAAGGATGACAAAGCAAACCACTATCGCACAATCTGACATCAATCAAGATGACAAACCCCCCACCAAAAGGATGACGGAGTGAAACTCAAACCGGCTACTACCACCAAAAGGACGATAGAGCAAACACTATCGCACAATCTGACATCAATCAAGATGACAGACCCCCCACCAAAAGGATGTCAGAGAAAAACTCAAACTGGCTACTATTAACAAAAAGATGATAGAGCAAACACTATCGCACAATCTGACATCAATCAAGATGACAGACCCCCACCAAAAGGATGTCGGAGCGAAACTCACATTGGCTACTATTACCAAAAAGATGATAGAGCAAACACTTTCACACAATCTGACATCAATCAAGATGACAGACCCCCCACCAAAAGGATGACAGAGGGAAATTCACACTGGTTACTACCACCAAAAGGATGATGAGCAAATACTATCTCACAATCTGACATCAATCAAGATGATAGACCCCCACAAAAAGAATGACGGAGCGAAACTCACACAGGATACTACCACCAAAAGGATGATCGAGCAAAACACTATCGCACAATCTGACATCAATCAAGATGACAGACCCCCCACCAAAAGGATGACAGAGGGAAATTCACACCGGCTAATACCACCAAAGGATGATAGAGCAAACACTATCTCACAATCTGACATCAATCAAGATGACAGACCCCCACAAAAAGAATGACGGAGCGAAACTCACACAAGATACTACCACCAAAAGCATGATAAAGCAAAACATTATCGCACAATCTGACATCAACCAAGATGACAGACCGCCCACCAAAAGGATGATGGAGTGAAACTCACAATGGCTACTACCACCAAAAGGACGATTGAGCAAACACTATTGCACAATCTGATATCAATCAAGATGATAGACCCCCCCACCAAGAGGATGTCGTAGCGAAACTCACACTGGCTACTATTACCAAAAGAATGACAGAGCAAACACTATCGCACAATCTGACATCAATCAAGATGACAGACCCCCCACCAAAAGAATGACAGAGGGAAATTCACACTGGCTACTATTACCAAAAGGATGATAGAGCAAACACTATCGCACAATCTAACATCAATCAAGACGACAGACCCCACACCAAAAGGATGTCAGAGAAAAACTCACACTGGCTACTATTAACAAAAAGATGATAGAGCAAACACTATCACACAATCTGACATCAATCAAGATTACAGACCCCCCACCAAAAGGATGACAGAGGTAAATTCTCACCAGCTACTACCACCAAAAGGATGACAGAGCAAATACTATCTCACAATCTGGCATCAAACAAGATGAAAGACCCCCACAAAAAGAATGATGGAGCGAAACTCACACAGGTTACTACCACCAAAAGGATGATAGAGCAAAACACTATCACACAATCTGACATCAATCAAGATGACAAACCCCCCACCAAAAGGATGTCGGAGCAAAACTCACACTGGCTACTATTACCAAAAAGATGATAGAGCAAACACTATCACACAATCTGACATCAATCAAGATGACAGACCCCCCACCAAAAGGATGTCGGAGCAAAACTCACACAGGCTACTATTACCAAAAAGATGACAGAGCAAACACTATCACACAATCTGACATCAATCAAGATGACAGACCCCCCACCAAAAGGATGACAGAGGGAAATTCACACCGGCTAATACCACCAAAGGATGATAGAGCAAACACTATCTCACAATCTGACATCATTCAAGATGACAGACCCCCACAAAAAGAATGACGGAGCGAAACTCACACAGGATACTACCACCAAAAGGATGACAAAGCAAACCACTATCGCACAATCTGACATCAATCAAGATGACAAACCCCCCACCAAAAGGATGATGGAGTGAAACTCAAACCGGCTACTACCACCAAAAGGACGATAGAGCAAACACTATCGCACAATCTGACATCAATCAAGATGACAGACCCCCCACCAAAAGGATGTCAGAGAAAAACTCAAACTGGCTACTATTAACAAAAAGATGATAGAGCAAACACTATCGCACAATCTGACATCAATCAAGATGACAGACCCCCACCAAAAGGATGTCGGAGCGAAACTCACATTGGCTACTATTACCAAAAAGATGATAGAGCAAACACTTTCACACAATCTGACATCAATCAAGATGACAGACCCCCCACCAAAAGGATGACAGAGGGAAATTCACACTGGTTACTACCACCAAAAGGATGATAGAGCAAATACTATCTCACAATCTGACATCAATCAAGATGATAGACCCCCACAAAAAGAATGACGGAGCGAAACTCACACAGGATACTACCACCAAAAGGATGATCGAGCAAAACACTATCGCACAATCTGACATCAATCAAGATGACAGACCCCCCACCAAAAGGATGACAGAGGGAAATTCACACCGGCTAATACCACCAAAGGATGATAGAGCAAACACTATCTCACAATCTGACATCAATCAAGATGACAGACCCCCACAAAAAGAATGACGGAGCGAAACTCACACAAGATACTACCACCAAAAGGATGATAAAGCAAAACATTATCGCACAATCTGACATCAACCAAGATGACAGACCGCCCACCAAAAGGATGACGGAGTGAAACTCACAATGGCTACTACCACCAAAAGGACGATTGAGCAAACACTATTGCACAATCTGATATCAATCAAGATGATAGACCCCCCCACCAAGAGGATGTCGTAGCGAAACTCACACTGGCTACTATTACCAAAAGAATGACAGAGCAAACACTATCGCACAATCTGACATCAATCAAGATGACAGACCCTCCACCAAAAGAATGACAGAGGGAAATTCACACTGGCTACTATTACCAAAAGGATGATAGAGCAAACACTATCGCACAATCTAACATCAATCAAGACGACAGACCCCACACCAAAAGGATGTCAGAGAAAAACTCACACTGGCTACTATTAACAAAAAGATGATAGAGCAAACACTATCACACAATCTGACATCAATCAAGATGACAGACCCCCCACCAAAAGGATGACAGAGGAAAATTCACACCAGCTACTACCACCAAAAGGATGATAGAGCAAATACTATCTCACAATCTGGCATCAAACAAGATGAAAGACCCCCACAAAAAGAATGATGGAGCGAAACTCACACATGATACTACCAACAAAAGGATGATAGAGCAAAACACTATCGCACAATCTGACATCAATCAAGATGACAGACCCCCCACCAAAAGGATGTCGGAGCGAAACTCACACTGGCTACTATTACCAAAAAGATGATAGAGCAAACACTATCACACAATCTGACATCAATCAAGATGACAGACCCCCACCAAAAGGATGACTGAGGGAAATTCACACCGGCTAATACCACCAAAGGATGATAGAGCAAACATTATCTCACAATCTGACATCATTCAAGATGACAGACCCCCACAAAAAGAATGACGGAGCGAAACTCACACAGGATACTACCACCAAAAGGATGACAGAGCAAACCACTATCGCACAATCTGACATCAATCAAGATGACAGACCCCCCGCCAAAAGGATGACGGAGTGAAACTCAAACCGGCTACTACCACCAAAAGGACGATAGAGCAAACACTATCGCACAATCTAACATCAATCAAGATGACAGACCCCACCACCAAAAGGATGTCAGAGAAAAACTCACACTGGCTACTATTATCAAAAAGATGATAGAGCAAACACTATCACACAATCTGACATCAATCAAGATGACAGACCCCCCACCAAAAGGATGACAGAGGGAAATTCACACTGGCTACTACCACCAAAAGGATGATAGAGCAAATACTATTTCACAATCTGACATCAATCAAGATGATAGACCCCCACAAAAAGAATGACGGAGCGAAACTCACACAGGATGCTACCACCAAAAGGATGATAGAGCCAAACACTATCACACAATCTAACATCAATCAAGATGACAGACCCCCCACCAAAAGGATGTCGGAGCGAAACTCACACTGGCTACTATTACCAAAAAGATCAAAGAGCAAACACTATCACACAATCCAACATCAATCAAGATGACAGACCCCCCACCAAAAGGATGACAGAGGGAAATTCACACCAGCTACTACCACCAAAAGGATGATAGAGCAAATACTACCTCACAATCTGGCATCAAACAAGACGACAGACCCCCACAAAAGAATGATGGAGCGAAACTCACACAGGATACTACCACCAAAAGGATGATAGAGCAAAACACTATCGCACAATCTGACATCAATCAAGATGACAGACCCCCCACCAAAAGGATGTCGGAGCGAAACTCACACTGGCTACTATTACCAAAAAGATGACAGAGCAAACACTATCACACAGTCTGACATCAATCAAGATGACAGACCCCCCACCAAAAGGATGACAGAGGGAAATTCACACCGGCTAATACCACCAAAGGATGATAGAGCAAACACTATCTTATAATCTGACATCAATCAAGATGACAGACCCCCACAAAAAGAATGACGGAGCGAAACTCACAAAGGATACTACCTACAAAAGGATGACAAAGCAAACCACTATCGCACAATCTGACATCAATCAAGATGACAGACCCCCCACCAAAAGGATGACGGAGTGAAACTCAAACCGGCTACTACCACCAAAAGGACGATAGAGCAAACACTATCGCACAATCTGACATCAATCAAGATGACAGACCCCCCACCAAAAGGATGTCAGAGAAAAACTCATACTGGCTACTATTAACAAAAAGATGATAGAGCAAACACTATCGCACAATCTAACATCAATCAAGATGACAGACCCCACCACCAAAAGGATGTCAGAGAAAAACTCACACTGGCTACTATTATCAAAAAGATGATAGAGCAAACACTATCACACAATCTGACATCAATCAAGATGACAGACCCCCCACCAAAAGGATGACAGAGGGAAATTCACACTGGCTACTACCACCAAAAGGATGATAGAGCAAATACTATCTCACAATCTGACATCAATCAAGATGATAGACCCCCACAAAAAGAATGACGGAGCGAAACTCACACAGGATGCTACCACCAAAAGTATGATAGAGCCAAACACTATCACACAATCTAACATCAATCAAGATGACAGACCCCCCACCAAAAGGATGTCGGAGCGAAACTCACACTGGCTACTATTACCAAAAAGATCAAAGAGCAAACACTATCACACAATCCAACATCAATCAAGATGACAGACCCCCCACCAAAAGGATGACAGAGGGAAATTCACACCAGCTACTACCACCAAAAGGATGATAGAGCAAATACTACCTCACAATCTGGCATCAAACAAGACGACAGACCCCCCACAAAAGAATGATGGAGCGAAACTCACACAGGATACTACCACCAAAAGGATGATAGAGCAAAACACTATCGCACAATCTGACATCAATCAAGATGACAGACCCCCCACCAAAAGGATGTCGGAGCGAAACTCACACTGGCTACTATTACCAAAAAGATGACAGAGCAAACACTATCACACAGTCTGACATCAATCAAGATGACAGACCCCCCACCAAAAGGATGACAGAGGGAAATTCACACCGGCTAATACCACCAAAGGATGATAGAGCAAACACTATCTTACAATCTGGCATCAAACAAGATGACAGACCCCCACAAAAAGATTGATGAAGCGAAACTCACACAGGATACTTCCACCAAAAGGATGATAGAGCAAAACACTAACGCACAATTTGACATCAATCAAGATGACAGACCCCCCACCAAAAGGATGTCGGAGCGAAACTCACACTGGCTACTATTACCAAAAAGATGATAGAGCAAACACTATCACACAATCTGACATCAATCAAGATGACAGACCCTCCACCAAAAGGATGACAGAGGGAAATTCACACCGGCTAATACCACCAAAGGATGATAGAGCAAACACTATCTCACAATCTGACATCAATCAATATGAAAGACCCTCATAAAAAGAATGACGGAGCGAAACTCACACAGGATACTACAACCAAAAGGATGACAAAGCAAACCACTTTCGCACAATCTGACATCAATCAAGATGACAGACCCCCCACCAAAAGGATGACGGAGTGAAACTCAAACCGGCTACTACCACCAAAAGGACGATAGAGCAAACACTATCGCACAATCTGACATCAATCAAGATGACAGACCCCCCACCAAAAGGATGTCAGAGAAAAACTCACACTGGCTACTATTAACAAAAAGTTGATAGAGCAAACACTATCGCACAATCTGACATCAATCAAGATGACAGACCCCCCACCAAAAGGATGTCGGAGCGAAACTCACACTGGCTACTATTACCAAAAAGATGAAAGAGCAAACACTATCACACAGTCTGACATCAATCAAGATGACAGACCCCCCACCAAAAGGATGACAGAGGGAAATTCACACCAACTACTACTACCAAAAGGATGATAGAGCAAATACTATCTCACAATCTGGCATCAAACAAGATGACAGACCCCCACAAAAAGAATGATGGAGCGAAACTCACATAGGATACTACCACCAAAAGGATGATAGAGAAAAACACTATCGCACAATCTGACATCAATCAAGATGACAGACCCCCCACCAAAAGGATGTCGGAGCGAAACTCACACTGGCTACTATTACCAAAAAGATGACAGAGCAAACACTATCACACAATCTGACATCAATCAAGATGACAGATCCCCCACCAAAAGGATGACAGAGGGAAATTCACACCGGCTAATACCACCAAAGGATGATAGAGCAAACACTATCTCACAATCTGACATCAATCAAGATGACAGACCCCTACAAAAAGAATGACGGAGGGAAACTCACACAGGATACTACCACCAAAAGGATGACAAAGCAAACCACTATCGCACAATCTGACATCAATCAAGATGACAGACCCCCCACAAAAAGGATGACAGAGTGAAACTCAAACCGGCTACTACCACCAAAAGTACAATAGAGCAAACACTATCGCACAATCTAACATCAATCAAGATGACAGACCCCCCACCAAAAGGATGTCAGAGAAAAAATCACACTGGCTACTATTAACAAAAAGATGATAGAGCAAACACTATCGCACAATCTGACATCAATCAAGATGCCACACCCCCACCAAAAAGATGTCGTAGCGAAACTCACACTGGCTACTATTACCAAAAAGATGATAAAGCAAACACTATCACACAATCTGACACCAATCAAGATGACAGACTCCCCACCAAAAGGATGACAGAGGGGAATTCACACCAGCTACTACCACCAAAAGGATGATAGGGCAAATACTATCTCACAATCTGGCATCAAACAAGATGACATACCCCCACAAAAAGAATGATGGAGCGAAACTCACACAGGATACTACCACCAAAAGGATGATAGAGCAAAACACTATCGCACAATCTGAAATCAATCAAGATGACAGACCTCCCACCAAAAGGATGTCGGAGCGAAACTCACATTGGCTACTATTACCAAAAAGATGACAGAGCAAACACTATCACACAATCTGACATCAATCATGATGACAGACCCCCACCAAAAGGATGACAGAGGGAAATTCACTTTGGCTAATACCACCAAAGGATGATAGAGCAAACACTATCTCACAATTTTACATCAATCAAGATGACAGACCCCCACAAAAAGAATGACGGAGCGAAACTCACACAGGATACTACCACCAAAAGGATGACAAAGCAAACCACTATCGCATAATCTGACATCAATCAAGATGACAAACCCCCCACCAAAAGGATGAGGGAGTGAAACTCAAACCGGCTACTACCACCAAAAGGACGATAGAGCAAACACTATCGCACAATCTAACATCAATCAAGATGACAGACCCCCCACCAAAAGGATGTCAGAGAAAAAATCACACTGGATACTATTAACAAAAAGATGATAGAGCAAACACTATCGCACAATCTGACATCAATCAAGATGACAGACCCCCCACCAAAAGGATGTCGGAGCGAAACTCACACTGGCTACTATTACCAAAAAGATGATAGAGCAAACACTATCAAACAATCTGACATCAATCAAGATGACAGACCCAACACCAAAAGGATGACAGAGGGAAATTCACACTGGCTAATACCACCAAAAGGATGATAGAGCAAATACTATCTCACAATCTGGCATCAAACAAGATGACAGACCCACACAAAAAGAATGATGTAGCGAAACTCACACAGGATACTACCACCAAAAGGATGATAGAGCAAAACACTATCGCACAATCTGAAATCAATCAAGATGACAAACCCCCCACCAAAGGATGTCGGAGCGAAACTCACACTGGCTACTATTACCAAAAAGATGACAGAGCAAACACTATCACACAATCTGACATCAATCAAGATGACAGACCCCTCACCAAAAGGATGACAGAGGGAAATTCACACCGGCTAATACCACCAAAGGATGATAGAGCAAACACTATCTCACAATCTGACATCAATCAAGATAACAGACCCCCACAAAAAGAATGACGGAGCGAAACTCACACAGGATACTACCACCAAAAGGATGACAAAGCAAACCACTATCGCACAATCTGACATCAATCAAGATGACAGACCCCCCACCAAAAGGATGACGGAGTGAAACTCAAACCGGCTACTACCACCAAAAGGACGATTGAGCAAACACTATCACACAATCTGACATCAATCAAGATGACAGACCCCCCCCCCCCCCCACCAAAAGGATGTCAGAGAAAAACTCACACTGGATACTATTAACAAAAAGATGATATAGCAAACACTATCGCAAAATCTGACATCAATCAAGATGACAGACCCCTCACCAAAAGGATGTCGGAGCGAAACTCACATTGGGTACTATTACATAAAAGATGACAGAGCAAACACTATCACACAATCTGACATCAATCAAGATGACAGACCCCCCACCAAAAGGATAACGGAGGGAAATTCACACCGGCTAATACCACCAAAGGATGATAGAGAAAACACTATCTCACAATCTGACATCAATCAAGATGACAGACCCCCACAAAAAGAATGACGGAGCGAAACTCACACAGGATACTACCACCAAAAGGATGACAAAGCAAACTACTATCGCACAATCTGACATCAATCAAGATAACTAACCCCCCACCAAAAGGATGACGGACTGAAACTCAAACCGGCTACTACCACCAAAAGGATGATAGAGGAAACACTTTCGCACAATCTGACATCAATCAAGATGACAGACCCCCCACCAAAAGGATGTCAGACAAAAACTCACACTGGCTACTATTAACAAAAAGATGATAGAGCAAACACTATCGCACAATCTGACATCAATCAAGATGACAGACCCCCCAGCAAAAGGATGTCGGAGCCAAACTCACACTGGCTACTATTACCAAAAAGCTGATAGAGCAAACACTATCACACAATCTGACATCAATAAAGATGACAGACCCCCCACCAAAAGGATGACAAAGGGAAATTCACACCGGCTAATACCACCAAAGGATGATAGAGCAAACACTATCTCACAATCTGACATCAATCAAGATGACAGACCCCCGCAAAAAGAATGACGCAGCAAAACTCACACAGGATACTACCACCAAAAGGATGACAAAGCAAACCACTATCGCGTAATCTGACATCAATCAAGATGACAAACCCCCCACCAAAAGGATGAGGGAGTGAAACTCAAACCGGCTACTACCACCAAAAGGACGATAGAGCAAACACTATCGCACAATCTAACATCAATCAAGATGACAAACCCCCACCAAAAGGATGTCAGAGAAAAAATCACACTGGATACTATTAACAAAAAGATGATAGAGCAAACACTATCGCACAATCTGACATCAATCAAGATGACAGACCCCCCACCAAAAGGATGTCGGAGCGAAACTCACACTGGCTACTATTACCAAAAAGATGATAGAGCAAACACTATCAAACAATCTGACATCAATCAAGATGACAGACCCAACACCAAAAGGATGACAGAGGGAAATTCACACTGGCTAATACCACCAAAAGGATGATAGAGCAAATACTATCTCACAATCTGGCATCAAACAAGATGACAGACCCCCACAAAAAGAATGATGTAGCGAAACTCACACAGGATACTACCACCAAAAGGATGATAGAGCAAAACACTATCGCACAATCTGAAATCAATCAAGATGACAGACCCCCCACCAAAAGGATGTCGGAGCGAAACTCACACTGGCTACTATTACCAAAAAGATGACAGAGCAAACACTATCACACAATCTGACATCAATCAAGATGACAAACCCCTCACCAAAAGGATGACAGAGGGAAATTCACACCGGCTAATACCACCAAAGGATGATAGAGCAAACACTATCTCACAATCTGACATCAATCAAGATAACAGACCCCCACAAAAACAATGACGGAGCGAAACTCACACAGGATACTACCACCAAAAGGATGACAAAGCAAACCACTATCGCACAACCTGACATCAATCAAGATGACAGACCCCCCACCAAAAGGATGACGGAGTGAAACTCAAACCGGCTACTACCACCAAAAGGACGATTGAGCAAACACTATCACACAATCTGACATCAATCAAGATGACAGACCCCCCCACCCCACCAAAAGGATGTCAGAGAAAAACTCACACTGGATACTATTAACAAAAAGATGATAGAGCAAACACTATCGCAAAATCTGACATCAATCAAGATGACAGACCCCTCACCAAAAGGATGTCGGAGCGAAACTCACATTGGCTACTATTACCAAAAAGATGACAGAGCAAACACTATCACACAATCTGACATCAATCAAGATGACAGACCCCCCACCAAAAGGATAACGGAGGGAAATTCACACCGGCTAATACCACCAAAGGATGATAGAGAAAACACTATCTCACAATCTGACATCAATCAAGATGACAGACCCCCACAAAAAGAATGACGGAGCGAAACTCACACAGGATACTACCACCAAAAGGATGACAAAGCAAACTACTATCGCACAATCTGACATCAATCAAGATAACTAACCCCCCACCAAAAGGATGACGGACTGAAACTCAAACCGGCTACTACCACCAAAAGGATGATAGAGGAAACACTTTCGCACAATCTGACATCAATCAAGATGACAGACCCCCCACCAAAAGGATGTCAGACAAAAACTCACACTGGCTACTATTAACAAAAAGATGATAGAGCAAACACTATCGCACAATCTGACATCAATCAAGATGACAGACCCCCCAGCAAAAGGATGTCGGAGCCAAACTCACACTGGCTACTATTACCAAAAAGCTGATAGAGCAAACACTATCACACAATCTAACATCAATAAAGATGACAGACCCCCCACCAAAAGGATGACAAAGGGAAATTCACACCGGCTAATACCACCAAAGGATGATAGAGCAAACACTATCTCACAATCTGACATCAATCAAGATGACAGACCCCCGCAAAAAGAATGACGCAGCAAAACTCACACAGGATACTACCACCAAAAGGATGACAAAGCAAACCACTGTCGCACAATCTGACATCAATCAAGATGACAGACCCCCCACAAAAAGGATGACGGAGTGAAACTTAAACCGGCTACTACCACCAAAAGGACGATAGAGCAAACACTATCGCACAATCTGACATCATTCAAGATGACAAACCCCTCACCAAAAGGATGTCAGAGAAAAACTCACACTGGCTACTATTAACAAAAAGATGATAGAGCAAAGAATATCGCACAATCTGACATCAATAAAGATGACAGACCCCCCACCAAAAGGATGTCGGAGCGAAACTCAAACTAGCTACTATTACCAAAAAGATGATAGAGCAAACACTATCACACAATTTGACATCAATCAAGATGACAGACCCCCCACCAAAAGGATGACAAAGGGAAATTCACACCAGCTACTACCACCAAAAGGATGATAGAGCAAATACTATCTCACAATCTGGCATCAAACAAGATGACAGACCCCCACAAAAAGAATGATGGAGCGAAACTCACACAGGATACTATCACCAAAAGGATGATAGAGCAAAACACTATCGCACAATCTGACATCAATCAAGATGACAGACCCCCCACCAAAAGGATGTCGGAGCGAAACTCACACTGGCTACTATTACCAAAAAGATGACAGAGCAAACACTATCACACAATCTGACATCAATCAAGATGACAGACCCCCCACCAAAAGGATGACAGAGGGAAATTCACACCGGCTAATACCACCAAAGGATGATAGAGCAAACAATATCTCATAATCTGACATCAATCAAGATGACAGAACCCCACAAAAATAATGACGGAGCGAAACTCACACAGGATACTACCACCAAAAGGATGACAAAGCAAACCACTATCGCACAATCTGACATCAATCAAGATGACAGACTCCCCACCAAAAGGATGATGGAGTGAAACTCAAACCGGCTACTACCACCAAAAGGACGATAGAGCAAACACTATCGCACAATCTGACATCAATCAAGATGACAGACCCCCCCACCAAAAGGATGTCAGAGAAAAACTCACACTGGCTACTATTAACAAAAAGATGATAGAGCAAACACTATCGCATAATCTGACATCAATCAAGATGACAGACCCCCACCAAAAGGATGTCGGAGCGAAACTCACACTGGCTACTATTACCAAAAAGATGATAGAGCAAACACTATCACACAATCTGACATCATTCAAGATGACAGACACCCGACCAAAAGGATGACAGAGGGAAATTCACACCGGCTAATACCACCAAAAGGATGATAGAGCAAATACTATCTCACAATCTGACATCAATCAAGATGATAGACCCCCACAAAAAGAATGACGGAGCGAAACTCACACAGGATACTACCACCAAAAGGATGATAGAGCAAAACACTATCGCACAATCTGACATCAATCAAGATGACAAACCCCACACCAAAAGGATGACAGAGGGAAATTCACACCAGCTACTACCACCAAAAGGATGATAGAGCAAATACTATCTCACAATCTGACATCAATCAAGATGATAGACCCCCACAAAAAGAATGACAGCGCGAAACTCACACAAGATACTACCACCAAAAGGATGATAGAGCAAAACACTATCGCACAATCTGACATCAATCAAGATGACAGACCCCCCACCAAAAAAATGACAGAAGGAAATTCACACCAGCTATTACCACCAAAAGGATGATAGAGCAAATACTATCTCACAACCTGGCATCAAACAAGATGACAGACCCCCACAAAAAGAATGATGGAGCGAAACTCACACAGGATACTAACACCAAAAGGATGATAGAGCAAAATACTATCGCACAATCTGACATCAATCAAGATGAAAGACCCCCCACCAAAAGGATGTCGGAGCGAAACTCACACTGGCTACTATTACCAAAAAGATGACAGAGCAAACACTATCACACAATCTGACATCAATCAAGATGGCAGACCCCCCACCAAAAGGATGACAGAGGGAAATTCACACCGGCTAATACCACCAAAGGATGATAGAGCAAACACTATCTCACAATCTGACATCAATCAAGATGACAGACCCCCACAAAAAGAATGACGGAGCGAAACTCACACAGGATACTACCACCAAAAGGATGACAAAGCAAACCACTATCGCACAATCTGACATCAATCAAGATGACAGACCCCCCACGAAAAGGATGACGGCGTGAAACTCAAACCGGCTACTACCACCAAAAGGACGACAGAGCAAAACTATCGCACAATCTGACATCAATCAAGATGACAGACCCCCCACCAAAAGGATGTCAGAGAAAAACTCACACTGGCTACTATTAACAAAAAGATGATAGAGCAAACACTATCGCACAATCTGACATCAATCAAGATGACAGACCCCGCACCAAAAGGATGTTGGAGCGAAACTCACACTGGCTACTATTACCAAAAAGATGATAGAGAAAACACTATCACACAATCCGACATCAATCAAGATGACAGACCCCCCACCAAAAGGATGACAGAGGGAAATTCACACCGGCTACTACCACCAAAAGGATGATAGAGCAAATACTATCTCACAATCTGACATCAATCAAGATGATAGACCCCCACAAAAAGAATGACGGAGGGAAACTCACACAGGATACTACCACCAAAAGGATGATAGAGCAAAACACTATCGCATAATCTGACATCAATCAAAATGACAGACCCCCCACCAAAAGGATGTCGGAGCGAAACTCACACTGGCTATTATTACCAAAAAGATGATAGAGCGAACACTATCACACAATCTGACATCAATCAAGATGATAGACCCCCCACCAAAAGGATGACAGAGGGAAATTCACACCGGCTAATACCACCAAAAGGACGATAGAGCAAACACTATCACACAATCTGACATCAAACAAGATGACAGACCCCCACAAAAAGAAAGACGGAGCGAAACTCACACAGGATACTACCACCAAAAGGATGACAAAGCAAACCACTATCGCACAATCTAACATCAATCAATATGACAGACCCCCCACGAAAAGGATGACGGAGTGAAACTCAAATCGGCTACTACCACCAAAAGGACGACAGAGCAAACACTATCGCACAATCTGACATCAATCAAGATGACAGAACCCCCACCAAAAGGATGTCAGAGAAAAACTCACACTGGCTACTATTAACAAAAAGATGATAGAGCAAACACTATCGCACAATCTGACATCAATCAAGATGACAGACCCCGCACCAAAAGGATGTTGGAGCGAAACTCACACTGGCTACTATTACCAAAAAGATGATAGAGCAAACACTATCACACAATCTGACATCAATCAAGATGACAGACCCCCCACCAAAAGGATGACAGAGGGAAATTCACACCGGCTACTACCACCAAAAGGATGATAGAGCAAATACTATCTCACAATATGACATCAATCAAGATGATAGACCCCCACAAAAAGAATGACGGAGGGAAACTCACACAGGATACTACCACCAAAAGGATGATAGAGCAAAACACTATCGCATAATCTGACATCAATCAAAATGACAGACCCCCCACCAAAAGGATGTCGGAGGGAAACTCACACTGGCTATTATTACCAAAAAGATGATAGAGCGAACACTATCACACAATCTGACAACAATCAAGATGACAGACCCCCCACCAAAAGGATGACAGAGGGAAATTCACACCGGCTAATACCACCAAAAGGACGATACAGCAAACACTATCGCACAATCTGACATCAATCAAGATGACAGACCCCCCACAAAAAGGATGACAGAGGGATATTCACACCAGCTACTACCACCGAAAGGATGATAGAGCAAATACTATCTCACAATTTGGCATCAAACAAGATGACAGACCCCCACAAAAAGAATGATGGAGTGAAACTCACACAGGATACTACCACCAAAAGGATGATAGAGCAAAACACTATCGCACAATCTGACATCAATCAAGATGACAGACCCCCCACCAAAAGGATGTCGGAGCGAAACTCACACTGGCTACTATTACCAAAACGATGACAGAGCAAACACTATCACACAATCTGACATAAATCAAGATGACAGACCCTCCACCAAAAGGTTGACAGAGGGAAATTCACACTTGCTAATACCACCAAAGGATGATAGAGCAAACACTATCTCACAATCTGACATCAATCAAGATGACAAACCCCTACAAAAAGAATGATGGAGCGAAACTCACACAGGATACTATCACCAAAAGGATGATAGAGCAAAACACTATCGCACGATCTGACATCAATCAAGATGACAGACCCCCCACCAAAAGGATGTCGGAGCAAAACTCACACTGGCTACTATTACCAAAAAGATGACATAGCAAACACTATCACACAATCTGACATCAATCAAGGTGACAGACCCCCCACCAAAAGGATGACAGAGGGAAATTCACACCGGCTAATACCACCAAAGGATGATAGAGCAAACACTATCTCTCAATCTGACATCAATCAAGATGATAGACCCCCACAAAAAGAATGACGGAGCGAAACTCACACAGGATACTACCACCAAAAGGATGACAAAGCAAACCACTATCGCACAATCTAACATCAATCAAGATGACAGATCCCCCACCAAAAGGATGACCGAGTGAAACTCAAACCGGCTACTACCACCAAAAGGACGATATAGCAAACACTATCGCACAATCTGACATCAAGCAAGATGACAGACCCCGCACCAAAAGGATGTCAGAGAAAAACTCACACTGGCTATTGTTAACAAAAAGATGATAGAGCAAAGACTTTCGCACAATCTGACATCAATCAAGATGACAGACCCCCCACCAAAAGGATGTCGGAGCGAAACTCACACTGGCTACTATTACCAAAAAGATGATAGAGCAAACACTATCACACAATCTGACATCAATTAAGATGACAGACCCCCCACCAAAAGGATGACAGAGGGAAACTCACACCGGCTACTACCACCAAAAGGATGATAGAGCTAATACTATCTCACAATCTGAAATCAATTAAGATGACAGATCCCTCACCAAAAGGATGACAGAGGGAAATTCACACCAGCTACTACCACCAAAAGGATGATAGAACAAATACTATCTCACAATCTAGCATCAAACAAGATGACAGACCCCCACTAAAAGAATGATGGAGCGAAACTCACACAGGATACTACCACCAAAAGGATGATAAAGCAAAACGCTATCGCACAATCTGACATCAATCAAGATGACAGACCCCCCACCAAAAGGATGTCAGAGCAAATCTCACACTGGCTACTATTACCAAAAAGATGACAGAGCAAACACTATCACACAATCTGAAATTAATCAAGATGACAGACCCCTCACCAAAAGGATGACAGAGGGAAATTCACACCGGCTAATACCACCAAATGATGATAGAGCAAACACTATCTCACAATCTAACATAAATCAAGATGACAGACCCTCACAAAAAGAATGACGGAGCAAAACTCACACAGGATACTACCACCAAAAGGATGACAAAGCAAACACTATCGCACAATCTGACATTAATCAAGATGACAGACCCCCCACCAAAAGGATGTCAGAGAAAAACTCACACTGGCTACTATTAACAAAAAGATGATAGAGCAAACACTATCACACAATCTGACATCAATCAAGATGACAGACCCCCCACCAAAAGGATGACAGAGGGAAATTCACACCGGCTACTACCACCAAAAGGATGATAGAGCAAATACTATCTCACAATCTGACATCAATCAAGATGATAGACCCCCACAAAAAGAATGACGGAGAGAAACTCACACAGGATACTACCACCAAAAGGATGATAGAGCAAAACACTATCGCACAATCTGACATAAATCAAGACGACAGACCCCCCACCAAAAGGATGTCGAAGCGAAACTCACACTGGCTACTATTACCAAAAAGATGATAGAGCAAACACTATCACACAATCCGACATCAATCAAGATGACATACCCCCCACCAAAAGGATGACAGAGGGAAATTCACACCAGCTACTACCACCAAAAGGATGATAGAGCAAATACTATCTCACAATCTGGCATCAAACAAGATGACAGACCCCCCAAAAAAGAATGATGGAGCGAAACTCACACAGGATACTACCACCAAAAGGATGATAGAGTAAAACACTATCGCACAATCTGACATCAATCAAGATGACAGACCCCCCACCAAAAGGATGTCGGAGCGAAACTCACACTGTCTACTATTACCAAAAAGATGACAGAGCAAACACTATCACACAATCTGACATTAATCAAGATGACAGACCCCTCACCAAAAGGATGACAGAGGGAAATTCACACCGGCTAATACCACCAAAGGATGATAGAGCAAACACTATCTCACAATTTAACATCAATCAAGATGACAGACCCTCACAAAAAGAATGACGGAGCGAAACTCACACAGGATACTACCACCAAAAGGATGACAAAGCAAACCACTATCGCACAATATGACATCAATCAAGATGACAGACCCCCCACCAAAAGGATGTCAGAGAAAAACTCACACTGGCTACTATTAACAAAAAGATGATAGAGCAAACACTATCGCACCATCTGACATCAATCAAGATGACAGACCCCCCACCAAAAGGATGTCGCAGCGAAACTCACACTGGCTACTATTACCAAAAAGATGATAGAGCAAACACTATCACACAATCTGACATCAATCAAGATGACAGACCCCCCACCAAAAGGATGACAGAGGGAAACTCACACCGGCTACTACCACCAAAAGGATGATAGAGCAAATACTATCTCACAATCTGACATCAATCAAGATGATAGACCCCCACAAAAAGAATGACGGAGCGAAACTCACACAGGATACTACCACCAAAAGGATGATAGAGCAAAACACTATCGCACAATCTGACAACAATCAAGATGACAGACCCCCCACCAAAAGGATGTCGGAGCGAAACTCACACTGGCTACTATTACCAAAAAGATGATAGAGCAAACACTATCACACAATCTGACATCACTCAAGATGACATACCCCCCACCAAAAGGATGACAGAGGGAAATTCACACCGGCTAATACCACCAAAGGATGATATAGTAAACACTATCACACAATCTGACATCAATCAAGATGACAGACCCCCCACCAAAAGGATGTCGTAGCGAAACTCACACTGGCTACTATTACCAAAAGGATTATAGTGCAAACACTATCGCACAATCTGACATCCATCAAGATGACAGATCCCCCACCAAAAGAATGACAGACGGAAATTCACACTGTATACTATTACCAAAAGGATGATAGAGCAAACACTATCGCACAATCTGACATCAATCAAGATGACAGACCCCCCACCAAAAGAATGACAGATTGAAATTCACACTAGCTAATACCACCAAAAGGATGATAGAGCAAATACTATCGCACAATCTGACATCAATCAAGATGACAGACCCCCCACCAAAAGAATGTCAGAGAAAAACTCACACTGGCTACTATTAACAAAAAGATGATAGAGCAAACACTATCGCACAATCTGACATCAATCAAGATGACAGACCCCCCACCAAAAGGATGTCGGTGCGAAACTCACACTGGCTACTATTACCAAAAAGATGATAGAGCAAACACTATCATACAATCTGACATCAATTAAGATGACAGACCCTCCACCAAAAGGATGACAGAGGGGAATTCACACCAGCTACTACCACCAAAAGGATGATAGAGCAAAACACTATCGCACAATCTGACATCAATCAAGATGAACGACCCCCCACCAAAAGGATGTCGGAGCGAAACTCACACTGGCTACTAATACCAAGAAGATGATAGAGCAAACACTATCACACAATCTGACATCAATCAAAACGACAGAACCCCCACCAACAGGATGATAGAGGGAAATTCACACCGGCTAATACCACCAAAGGATGATAGAGCAAACACTATCTCACAATCTGACATCAATCAAGATGACAGACCCCCACAAAAAGAATGACGGAGCGAAACTCACACAGGATTTTACCACCAAAAGGATGACAAAGCAAAACACTATCGCACAATCTGACATCAATCAAGATGACAGACCCCCCACCAAAAGGATGACGGAGTGAAACTCAAACCGGCTACTACCACCAAAAGGACGATAAAGCAAACACTATCGCACAATCTGACATCAATCAAGATGACAGACCCCCCACCAAAAGGATGTCGGAGCGAAACTCACACTGGCTACTATTACCAAAAAGATGATAGAGAAAACACTATCATACAATCTGACATCAATCAAGATGACAGACCCCCCACCAAAAGGATGACAGAGCGAAATTCACACCGGCTACTACCACTAAAACGATGATAGAGCAAATACTATCTTACAATCTGACATCAATCAAGATGATAGACCCCCACAAAAAGAATGACGGAGCGAAACTCACACAGGATACTACCACCAAAAGGATGATAGAGCAAAACACTATCGCACAATCTATAATCAATCAAGATGACAGACCTCCCACCAAAAGGATGTCGGAGCGAAACTCATACTGGCTACTATTACCAAAAAGATGATAAAGCAAACACTATCACACAATCTGACATCAATCAAGATGACAGACCCCCACAAAAAGAATGACGGAGCGAAACTCACACAGGATACTACCACAAAAAGGATGATAAAGCAAAACACTATTGCACAATCTGACATCAATCAAGATGACAGACCCCCCACCAAAAGGATGTCGCAGCGAAACTCACACTGGCTATTATTACCAAAAAGATGATAGAGCAAACACTATCACACAATCTGACATCAATCAAGATGATAGACCCCCCACCAAAAGGATGACAGAGGGAAATTCACACCGGCTACTACCACCAAAAGGATGATAGAGCAAATACTATCTCACAATCTGACATCAATCAAGATGATAGACCCCCACAAAAAAGAATGACGGAGCGAAACTCACACAGGATACTACCACCAAAAGGATGATAGAGCAAAACACTATCGCACAATCTATAATCAATCAAGATGACAGACCTCCCACCAAAAGGATGTCGGAGCGAAACTCACACTGGCTACTATTACCAAAAAGATGATAAAGCAAACACTATCACACAATCTGACATCAATCAAGATGACAGACCCCCAAAAAAGAATGACGGAGCGAAACTCACACAGGATACTACCACCAAAAGGATGATAGAGCAAAACACTGTCGCACAATCTGACATCAATCAAGATGACAGACCCCCCACCAAAAGGATGACAGAGGGAAATTCACACCGGCTAATACCACCAAAGGATGATAGAGCAAACACTATCTCACAATCTGACATCAATCAAGATGACAGACCCCCCACCAAAAGGATGTCGTAGCGAAACTCACACTGGCTACTATTACCATAAGGATTATAGAGCAAACATTATCGCTCAATCTGACATCAATCAAGATGACAGACCCCCCACCAAAAGAATGACAGACGGAAATTCACACTATATACTATTACCAAAAGGATGATAAAGCAAACACTATCGCACAATCTGACATCAATCAAGATGACAGACCCCCCACCAAAAGAATGACAGATTGAAATTCACACTAGCTACTACCACCAAAAGGATGATAGAGCAAATACTATCGCACAATCTGACAACAATCAAGATGACAGACCCCCCACCAAAAGGATGTCAGAGAAAAACTCACACTGGCTACTATTAACAAAAAGATGATAGAGCAAACACTATCTCACAATCTGACATCAATCAAGATGACAGACCCCCCACCAAAAGGATGTCGGTGCGAAACTCACACTGGCTACTATTACCAAAAAGATGATAGAGGAAACACTATCACACAATCTGACATCAATCAAGATGACAGACCCCCCACCAAAAGGATGACAGAGGGAAATTCACACCAGCTACTACCACCAAAAGGATGTTAGAGCAAAACACTATCGCACAATCTGACATCAATCAAGATGAACGACCCCCCACCAAAAGGATGTCGGAGCGAAACTCACACTGGCTACTAATACCAAGAAGATGATAGAGCAAACACTATTACACAATCTGACATCAATCAAGATGACAGAACCCCCACCAACAGGATGATAGAGGGAAATTCACACCGGCTAATACCACCAAAGGATGATAGAGCAAACGCTATCTCACAATCTGACATCAATCAAGATGACAGACCCCCACAAAAAGAATGACGGAGCGAAACTCACAAGATACTACCACCAAAAGGATGATAAAGCAAAACACTATCGCACAATCTGACATCAATCAATATGACAGACCCCCCCCCCCCCCCCACCCACCAAAAGGATGACGGAGTGAAACTCACAACGGCTACTACCACCAAAAGGACGATAGAGCAAACACTATCGCACAATCTGACATCAATCAAGATGACAGACCCCCCACCAAAAGGATGTCGTAGCGAAACTCACACTGGCTACAATTGCCAAAAGGATGATAGAGCAAACACTATCGCACAATCTGACATCAATCAAGATGACAGAGCCCCCACCAAAAGAATGACAGAGGGAAATTCACACTGGCTACTATTACCAAAAGGATGATAGAGCAAACACTATCGCACAATCTGACATCAATCAAGATGACAGACCCCCCACCAAAAGAATGACTGAGGGAAATTCACACTAGCTACTACCACCAAAAGGATGATAGAGCAAACACTATCGCAAAATCTGACATCAACCAAGATGACAGACCCCCCACCAATAGGATGTCGGAGCGAAACTCACACTGGCTACTATTACCAAAAAGATGATATAGCAAACACTATCACACAATCTGACATCAATCAAGATGACAGACCCCCCACCAAAAGGATGACAGAGGGAAATTCACACTCGATACTATTACCAAAAGGATGATAGAGCAAACACTATCGCACAATCTGACATCACTAAAGATGACAGACCCCCCACCAAAAGAATGACAGAGGGAAATTCACACTAGATACTACCACCAAAAGGATGATAGAGCAAACACTATCGCACAATCTGACATCAATCAAGATGACAGACCCCCCACCAAAAGGATGTAAGAGAAAAACTCACACTGGCTACTATTAATAAAAAGATGATAGAGCAAACACTATCACACAATCTGACATCAATCAAGATGACAGACCCCCCACCAAAAGGATGACAGAGGGAAATTCACACCGGCTACTACCACCAAAACGATGATAGAGAAAATACTATCTCACAATCTGACATCAATCAAGATGATAGACCCCCACAAAAAGAATGACAGAGCGAAACTCACGCAGGATACTACCACCAAAAGGATGATAGAGCAAAACACTATCGCACAATCTATAATCGATCAAGATGACAGACCTCTCACCAAAAGGATGTCGGAGCGAAACTCACACTGGCTACTATTACCAAAAAGATGATAGAGCAAACACTATCACACAATCTGACATCAATCAAGATGACAGACCCCCACAAAAAGAATGACGGAGCGAAACTCACACAGGATACTACCACAAAAAGGATGATAAAGCAAAACACTATCGCACAATCTGACATCAATCAAGATGACAGACCCCCCACCAAAAGGATGTCGGAGCGAAACTCACACTGGCTACTATTACCAAAATGATGATAGAGCAAACACTATCACACAATCTGACATCAATCAAGATGACAGACCCCCCGCCAAAAGGATTACAGAGGGAAATTCACACCGGTTACTACCACCAAAAGGTTGATAGAGCAAATACTATCTCACAATCTGACATTAATCAAGACGATAGACCCCCACAAAAAGAATGATAGAGCGAAACTCACACAGGATACTACCACCAAAAGGATGATAGAGCAAAACACTATCGCACAATCTCACATCAATCAAGATGACAGACCCCCCACCAAAAGGATGTCGGAGCGAAACTCACACTGGCTACTATTACCAAAAAGATGATGAAGCAAACACTATCACACAATCTGACATCAATCAAGATGACAGACCCCCCACCAAAAGGATGACAGAGGGAAATTCACACCGGCTAATACCACCAAAGGATGATAGAGAAAACACTATCTCACAATCTGACATCAATCAAGATGACAGACCCCCCACCAAAAGGATGTCGGAGCGAAACTCACACTGGCTACTATTACCAAAAAGATGATAGAGCAAACACTATCACACAATCTGACATCAATCAAGATGACAGACCCCCCACCAAAAGGATGACAGAGGGAAATTCACACTGGCTAATACCACCAAAGGATGATAGAGAAAACACTATCTCACAATCTGACATCAATCAAGATGACAGACCCCCACAAAAAGAATGACGGAGCGAAACTCACACAGGATACTACCACAAAAAGGATGATAAAGTAAAACACTATCGCACAATCTGACATCAATCAAGATGACAGACCCCCCACCAAAAGGATGACGGAGTGAAACTCAAACCGGCTACTACAACCAAAAGGACGATAGAGCAAACACTATCGCACAATCTGACATCAATCAAGATGACAGACCCCCCACTAAAAGGATGTCGTAGTGAAACTCACACTGGCTACTACAACCAAAAGGACGATAGAGCAAACACTATCGCACAATCTGACATCAATCAAGATGATAGACCCCCCACCAAAAGAATGACAGAGGGAAATTCACACTAGCTACTACCACCAAAAGGATGATAGAGCAAACACTATCGCACAATCTGACATCAATCAAGATGATAGACCCCCACAAAAAGAATGACGAAGCGAAACTCACACAGGATACTACCACCAAAAGGATGATAGATCAAAACACTATCGCACAATCTGACATCAATCAAGATGACAGACCCCCCACCAAAAGGATGTCGGAGCGAAACTCACACTGGCTACTATTACCAAAAAGATGATAGAGCAAACACTATCACACAATCTGACATCAATCAAGATGACAGACCCCCACAAAAAGAATGACGGAGCGAAACTCACACAGGATACTACCACAAAAAGGATGATAAAGCAAAACACTATCGCACAATCTGACATCAATCAAGATGACAGACCCCCACCAAAAGGATGTCGGAGCGAAACTCACACTGGCTACTATTACCAAAATGATGATAGAGCAAACACTATCACACAATCTGACATCAATCAAGATGACAGACCCCCCGCCAAAAGGATGACAGAGGGAAATTCACACCGGTTACTACCACCAAAAGGTTGATAGAGCAAATACTATCTCACAATCTGACATTAATCAAGACGATAGACCCCCACAAAAAGAATGACAGTGCGAAACTCACACAGGATACTACCACCAAAAGGATGATAGAGCAAAACACTATCGCACAATCTCACATCAATCAAGATGACAGACCCCCCACCAAAAGGATGTCGGAGCGAAACTCACACTGGCTACTATTACCAAAAAAATAATGAAGCAAACACTATCACACAATCTGACATCAATCAAGATGACAGACCCCCCACCAAAAGGATGACAGAGGGAAATTCACACCGGCTAATACCACCAAAGGATGATAGAGCAAACACTATCTCACAATCTGACATCAATCAAGATGACAGACCCCCCACCAAAAGGATGTCGGAGCGAAACTCACACTGGCTACTATTACCAAAAAGATGATAGAGCAAACACTATCACACAATCTGACATCAATCAAGATGACAGACCCCCCACCAAAAGGATGACAGAGGGAAATTCACACCGGCTAATACCACCAAAGGATGATAGAGAAAACACTATCTCACAATCTGACATCAATCAAGATGACAGACCCCCACAAAAAGAATGACGGAGCGAAACTCACACAGGATACTACCACAAAAAGGATGATAAAGTAAAACACTATCGCACAATCTGACATCAATCAAGATGACAGACCCCCCACCAAAAGGATGACGGAGTGAAACTCAAACCGGCTACTGCAACCAAAAGGACGATAGAGCAAACACTATCGCACAATCTGACATCAATCAAGATGACAGACCCCCCACTAAAAGGATGTCGTAGTGAAACTCACACTGGCTACTACAACCAAAAGGACGATAAAGCAAACACTATCGCACAATCTGACATCAATAAAGATGATAGACCCCCCACCAAGAGAATGACAGAGGGAAATTCACACTAGCTACTACCACCAAAAGGATGATAGAGCAAACACTATCGCACAATCTGACATCAATCAAGATGATAGACCCCCACAAAAAGAATGACGAAGAGAAACTCACACAGGATACTACCACCAAAAGGATGATAGATCAAAACACTATCGCACAATCTGACATCAATCAAGATGACAGACCCCCCACCAAAAGGATGTCGGAGCGAAACTCACACTGGCTATTATTACCAAAAAGATGATAGAGCAAACACTATCACACAATCTGACATCAATCAAGATGACAGACCCCCCACCAAAAGGACGACAGAGGGAAATTCACACCGGCTAATACCACCAAAGGATGATAGAGCAAACACTATCGCACAATCTGACATCAATCAAGATGACAGACCCCCCACCAAAAGGATGTCGGAGCGAAACTCACACTGGCTACTATTACCAAAAAGATGATAGAGCAAACACTATCACACAATCTGACATCAATCAAGATGACAGACCCCCACCAAAAGGATGACAGAGGGAAATTCACATCGACTACTACCACCAAAAGGATGATAGAACAAATACTATCTCACAATCTAACATCAATCAAGATGACAGACCCCCACAAAAAGAATGACGGAGCGAAACTCACACAGGATACTACCACCAAAATGATGATAACGTAAAACACTATCGCACAATCTGACATCAATCAAGATGACAGACCCCCCACCAAAAGGATGACGGAGTGAAACTCAAACCAGCTACTACAACAAAAGGACGATAGAGCAAACACTATCGCACAATCTGACATCAATCAAGATGACAGACCCCCCACTAAAAGGATGTCATAGCGAAACTCACACTGCCTACTATTACAAAAACGATGATAGAGCAAACACTATCGCACAATCTGACATCAATTAAGATGACAGACCCCCCACCAAAAGGATGTCGGAGCGAAACTCACACTGGCTACTATTACCAAAAAGATGATAGAGCAAACACTATCACACAATCTGACATTAATCAAGATGACAGACCCCCCACCAAAAGGATGACAGAGGGAAATTCACACCGGCTAATACCACCAAAAGATGATAGAGAAACCAATATCTCACAATCTGACATCAATCAAGATGACAGACCCCCACAAAAAGAATGGCGGAGCGAAACTCACACAGGATACTACCAGAAAAAGGATGATAAAGTAAAACACTATCGCACAATCTGACATCAATCAAGATGACAGACCCCCCACCAAAAGGATGACGGAGTGAAACTCAAACCGGCTACTACAACCAAAAGGACGATAGAGCAAACACTATCGCACAATCTGACATCAATCAAGATGACAGACCCCCCACCAAAAGGATGTCGTAGCGAAACTCACACTGGCTACTATTACCAAAAGGATGATAGAGCAAACACTATCGCACAATCTGACATCAATCAAGATGACAGACCCCCCACCAAATAATGACAGAGGGAAATTCACACTAGCTACTTTCACCAAAAGGATGATAGAGCAAATACTATCGCACAATCTGACATCAATCAATATGACAGACCCCTCATTAAAAGGATGTCAGAGAAAAACTCACACTGGCTACTATTAACAAAAAGATGATAGAGCAAACACTATCGCACAATTTGACATCAATCAAGATGACAGACCCCCCATCAAAAGGATGTCGGTGTGAAACTCACACTGGCTTCTATTACCAAAAAGATGATAGAGCAAACACTATCACACAATCTGACATCAATCAAGATGACAGACCCCCCACCAAAAGGATGACAGAGGGAAATTCACACCAGCTACTACCACCAAAAGGATGATAGAACAAATACTATCTCACAATCTGACATCAAACAAGATGACAGACCCCCACGAAAAAAATGATGGAGCGAAACTCACACAGGATACTACCACCAAAAGGATGATAGAGCAACACACTATCGCACAATCTGACATCAATCAAGATGAACGACCCACCACCAAAAGGAAGACGGAGTGAAACTCAAACCGGCTACTACCACCAAAAGGACGATAGAGCAAACACTATCGCACAATCTGACATAAATCAAGATGACAGACCCCCCACCAAAAGGATGTCGGAGCGAAACTCACACTGGCTACTATTACCAAAAAGATGATAGAGCAAACACTATCACACAATCTGACATCAATCAAGATGACAGACCCCCCACCAAAAGGATGACAGAGGGAAATTCACACCGGCTACTACCACCAAAAGGATGATAGAGCAAATACTATCTCACAATCTGACATCAATCAAGATGATAAACCCCCACAAAAAGAATGATGGAGCGAAACTCACACAGGATACTACCACCAAAAGGATGATAGAGCAAAACACTATCGCACAATCTATAATCAATCAAGATGACAGACCTCCCACCAAAAGGATGTCGGAGCGAAACTCCCACTGGCTACTATTACCAAAAAGATGATAGAGCAAACAGTATCACACAATCTGACATCGATCAAGATGACAGACCCCCCACCAAAAGGATGACAGAGGGAAATTCACAACGGCTACTACCACCAAAAGGATGATAGAGCAAATACTATCTCACAATTTGACATCAATCAAGATGACAGACCCCCATAAAAAGAATGACAGAGCGAAACTCACAAGATACTACCACCAAAAGGATGATAAAGCAAAACACTATCGCACAATCTGACAACAATCAAGATGACAGACCCCCCACCAAAAGGATGTCGGAGCGAAACTCACACTGGCTACTATTACCAAAAAGATGATAGAGCAAACACTATCGCACAATCTGACATCAATCAAGATGACAGACCCCCCACCAAAAGGATGACAGAGGGAAATTCACACCAGCTACTACCACCAAAAGGATGATAGAACAAATACTATCTCACAATCTGACATCAAACAAGATGACAGACCCCCACGAAAAAAATGATGGAGCGAAACTCACACAGGATACTACCACCAAAAGGATGATAGAGCAACACACTATCGCACAATCTGACATCAATCAAGATGAATGACCCACCACCAAAAGGAAGACGGAGTGAAACTCAAACCGGCTACTACCACCAAAAGGACGATAGAGCAAACACTATCGCACAATCTGACATCAATCAAGATGACAGACCCCCCACCAAAAGGATGTCGGAGCGAAACTCACACTGGCTACTATTACCAAAAAGATGATAGAGCAATCACTATCACACAATCTGACATCAATCAAGATGACAGACCCCCCACCAAAAGGATGACAGAGGGAAATTCACACCGGCTACTACCACCAAAAGGATGATAGAGCAAATACTATCTCACAATCTGACATCAATCAAGATGATAGACCCCCACAAAAAGAATGATGGAGCGAAACTCACACAGGATACTACCACCAAAAGGATGATAGAGCAAAACACTATCGCACAATCTATAATCAATCAAGATGACAGACCTCCCACCAAAAGGATGTCGGAGCGAAACTCCCACTAGCTACTATTACCAAAAAGATGATAGAGCAAACAGTATCACATAATCTGACATCAATCAAGATGACAGACCCCCCACCAAAAGGATGACAGAGGGAAATTCACAACGGCTACTACCACCAAAAGGATGATAGAGCAAATACTAACTCACAATTTGACATCAATCAAGATGACAGACCCCCACAAAAAGAATGACAGAGCGAAACTCACAAGATACTACCACCAAAAGGATGATAAAGCAAAACACTATCGCACAATCTGACAACAATCAAGATGACAGACCCCCCACCAAAAGGATGTCGGAGCGAAACTCACACTGGCTACTATTACCAAAAAGATGATAGAGCAAACACTATCGCACAATCTAACATCAATCAAGATGACAGACCCCCCACCAAAAGGATGTCGGAGCGAAACTCACACTGGCTACTATTACCAAAAAGATGATAGAGCAAACACTATCACACAATCTGACATCAATAAAGATGACAGACCCCCCACCAAAAGGATGACAGAGGGAAATTCACACCGGCTAATACTACCAAAGGATGATAGAGCAAACACTATCTCACAATCTGACATCAATCAAGATGATAGACCCCCCACCAAAAGGATGTCGTAGCGAAACTCACACTGGCTACTATTACCAAAAGGATTATAGAGCAAACACTATCGCTCAATCTGACATCAATCAAGATGACAGACCCCCCACCAAAAGAATGACAGACGGAAATTCACACTGTATACTATTACTAAAAGGATGATAGAGCAAACACTATCGCACAATCTGACATCAACCAAGATGACAGACCCCCCACTAAAAGGATGTCGTAGTGAAACTCACACTGGCTACTACAACCAAAAGGACGATAGAGCAAACACTATCGCACAATCTGACATCAATCAAGATGATAGACCCCCCACCAAAAGAATGACAGAGGGAAATTCACACTAGCTACTACCACCAAAAGGATGATAGAGCAAATACTATCTCACAATCTGACATCAATCAAGATGATAGACCCCCACAAAAAGAATGATGGAGCGAAACTCACACAGGATACTACCACCAAAAGGATGATAGAGCAAAACACTATCGCACAATCTATAATCAATCAAGATGACAGACCTCCCACCAAAAGGATGTCGGAGCGAAACTCCCACTAGCTACTATTACCAAAAAGATGATAGAGCAAACAGTATCACACAATCTGACATCAATCAAGATGACAGACCCCCCACCAAAAGGATGACAGAGGGAAATTCACAACGGCTACTACCACCAAAAGGATGATAGAGCAAATACTAACTCACAATTTGACATCAATCAAGATGACAGACCCCCACAAAAAGAATGACAGAGCGAAACTCACAAGATACTACCACCAAAAGGATGATAAAGCAAAACACTATCGCACAATCTGACAACAATCAAGATGACAGACCCCCCACCAAAAGGATGTCGGAGCGAAACTCACACTGGCTACTATTACCAAAAAGATGATAGAGCAAACACTATCGCACAATCTAACATCAATCAAGATGACAGACCCCCCACCAAAAGGATGTCGGAGCGAAACTCACACTGGCTACTATTACCAAAAAGATGATAGAGCAAACACTATCACACAATCTGACATCAATAAAGATGACAGACCCCCCACCAAAAGGATGACAGAGGGAAATTCACACCGGCTAATACTACCAAAGGATGATAGAGCAAACACTATCTCACAATCTGACATCAATCAAGATGATAGACCCCCAACCAAAAGGATTTCGTAGCGAAACTCACACTGGCTACTATTACCAAAAGGATTATAGAGCAAACACTATCGCTCAATCTGACATCAATCAAGATGACAGACCCCCCACCAAAAGAATGACAGACGGAAATTCACACTGTATACTATTACTAAAAGGATGATAGAGCAAACACTATCGCACAATCTGACATCAACCAAGATGACAGAACCCCCACTAAAAGGATGTCGTAGTGAAACTCACACTGGCTACTACAACCAAAAGGACGATAGAGCAAACACTATCGCACAATCTGACATCAATCAAGATGATAGACCCCCCACCAAAAGAATGACAGAGGGAAATTCACACTAGCTACTACCACCAAAAGGATGATAGAGCAAATACTATCTCACAATCTGATATCAATCAAGATGATAGACCCCCACAAAAAGAATGACGAAGCGAAACTCACACAGGATACTACCACCAAAAGGATGATAGATCAAAACACTATCGCACAATCTGACATCAATCAAGATGACAGACCCCCCACCAAAAGGATGTCGGAGCGAAACTCACACTGGCTATTATTACCAAAAAGATGATAGAGAAAACACTATCACACAATCTGACATCAATCAAGATGACAGACCCCCCACCAAAAGGATGACAGAGGGAAATTCACACCGGCTAATACCACCAAAGGATGATAGAGCAAACACTATCGCACAATCTGACATCAATCAAGATGACAGACCCCCCACCAAAAGGATGTCGGAGCGAAACTCACACTGGCTACTATTACCAAAAAGATGATAGAGCAAACACTATCACACAATCTGACATCAATCAAGATGACAGACCCCACCAAAAGGATGACAGAGGGAAATTCACATCGGCTACTACCACCAAAAGGATGATAGAACAAATACTATCCCACAATCTGACATCAATCAAGATGACAGACCCCCACAAAAAGAATGACGGAGCGAAACTCACACAGGATACTACCACCAAAAGGATGATAAAGTAAAACACTATCGCACAATCTAACATCAATCAAGATGACAGACCCCCCACCAAAAGGATGACGGAGTGAAACTCAAACCAGCTACTACAACAAAAGGACGATAGAGCAAACACTATCGCACAATCTGACATCAATCAAGATGACAGACCCCCCACTAAAAGGATGTCGTAGCGAAACTCACACTGCCTACTATTACAAAAAGGATGATAGAGCAAACACTATTGCACAATCTGACATCAATCAAGATGACAGGCCCCCCACCAAAAGGATGTCGGAGCCAAACTCACACTGGCTACTATTACCAAAAAGATGATAGAGCAAACACTATCACACAATCTGACATCAATCAAGATGACAGACCCCCCACCAAAAGGATGACAGAGGGAAATTCACACCGGCTAATACCACCAAAAGATGATAAAGAAACCACTATCTCACAATCTGACATCAATCAAGATGACAGACCCCCACAAAAAGAATGGCGGAGCGAAACTCACACAGGATACTACCAGAAAAAGGATGATAAAGTAAAACACTATCGCACAATCTGACATCAATCAAGATGACAGACCCCCCACCAAAAGGATGACGGAGTGAAACTCAAACCGGCTACTACAACCAAAAGGACGATAGAGCAAACAATATCGCACAATCTGACATCAATCAAGATGACAGACCCCCCACCAAAAGGATGTCGTAGCGAAACTCACACTGGCTACTATTACCAAAAGGATGATAGAGCAAACACTATCGCACAATCTGACATCAATCAAGATGACAGACCCCCCACCAAATAATGACAGAGGGAAATTCACACTAGCTACTTCCACCAAAAGGATGATAGAGCAAATACTATCGCACAATCTGACATCAATCAATATGACAGACCCCCCATTAAAAGGATGTCAGAGAAAAACTCACACTGGCTACTATTAACAAAAAGATGATAGAGCAAACACTATCGCACAATCTGACATCAATCAAGATGACAGACCCCCCACCAAAAGGATGTCGGTGTGAAACTCACACTGGCTACTATTACCAAAAAGATGATAGAGCAAACACTATCACACAATCTGACATCAATCAAGATGACAGACCCCCCACCAAAAGGATGACATAGGGAAATTCACACCAGCTACTACCACCAAAAGGATGATAGAACAAATACTATCTCACAATCTGACATCAAACAAGATGACAGACCCCCACGAAAAAAATGATGAAGCGAAACTCACACAGGATACTACCACCAAAAGGATGATAGAGCAACACACTATCGCACAATCTGACATCAATCAAGATGAACGACCCCCCACCAAATGGATGTCGGAGCGAAACTCACACTGGCTACTATTACCAAGAAGATGATAGAGCAAACACTATCACACAATCTGACATCAATCAAGATGACAGAACCCCTACCAACAGGATGACAGAGGGAAATTCACACCGGCTAATACCACAAAAGGATGATAGAGCAAACACTATCACACAATCTGACATCAATCAAGATGACAGACCCCCCACCAAAAGGATGACAGAGGGAAATTCACACCGGCTACTACCACCAAAAGGATGATAGAGCAAATACTATCTCACAATCTGACATCAATCAAGATGATAGACCCCCACAAAAAGAATGATGGAGCGAAACTCACACACGATACTACCACCAAAAGGATGATAGAGCAAAACACTATCGCACAATCTATAATCAATCAAGATGACATACCTCCCACCAAAAGGATGTCGGAGCGAAACTCCCACTAGCTACTATTACCAAAAAGATGATAGAGCAAACAGTATCACACAATCTGACATCAATCAAGATGACAGACCCCCCACCAAAAGGATGACAGAGGGAAATTCACAACGGCTACTACCACCAAAAGGATGATAGAGCAAATACTATCTCACAATTTGACATCAATCAAGATGACAGACCCCCACAAAAAGAATGACAGAGCGAAACTCACAAGATACTACCACCAAAAGGATGATAAAGCAAAACACTATCGCACAATCTGACAACAATCAAGATGACAGACCCCCCACCTAAAGGATGTCGGAGCGAAACTCACACTGGCTACTATTACCAAAAAGATGATAGAGCAAACACTATCGCACAATCTGACATCAATCAAGATGACAGACCCCCCACCAAAAGGATGTCGGAGCGAAACTCACACTGGCTACTATTACCAAAAAGATGATAGAGCAAACACTATCACACAATCTGACATCAATAAAGATGACAGACCCCCCACCAAAAGGATGACAGAGGGAAATTCACACCGGCTAATACCACCAAAGGATGATAGAGCAAACACTATCTCATAATCTGACATCAATCAAGATGATAGACCCCCCACCAAAAGGATGTCGTAGCGAAACTCACACTGGCTACTATTACCAAAAGGATTATAGAGCAAACACTATCGCTCAATCTGACATCAATCAAGATGACAGACCCCCCACCAAAAGAATGACAGACGGAAATTCACACTGTATACTATTACTAAAAGGATGATAGAGCAAACACTATCGCACAATCTGACATCAACCAAGATGACAGACCCCCCACTAAAAGGATGTCGTAGTGAAACTCACACTGGCTACTACAACCAAAAGGACGATAGAGCAAACACTATCGCACAATCTGACATCAATCAAGATGATAGACCCCCCACCAAAAGAATGACAGAGGGAAATTCACACTAGCTACTACCACCAAAAGGATGATAGAGCAAATACTATCTCACAATCTGATATCAATCAAGATGATAGACCCCCACAAAAAGAATGACGAAGCGAAACTCACACAGGATACTACCACCAAAAGGATGATAGATCAAAACACTATCGCACAATCTGACATCAATCAAGATGACAGACCCCCCACCAAAAGGATGTCGGAGCGAAACTCACACTGGCTACTATTACCAAAAAGATGATAGAGCAAACACTATCACACAATCTGACATCAATCAAGATGACAGACCCCACCAAAAGGATGACAGAGGGAAATTCACATCGGCTACTACCACCAAAAGGATGATAGAACAAATACTATCTCACAATCTGACATCAATCAAGATGACAGACCCCCACAAAAAGAACTACGGAGCGAAACTCACACAGGATACTACCACCAAAAGGATGATAAAGTAAAACACTATCGCACAATCTGACATCAATCAAGATGACAGACCCCCCACCAAAAGGATGACGGAGTGAAACTCAAACCAGCTACTACAACAAAAGGACGATAGAGCAAACACTATCGCACAATCTGACATCAATCAAGATGACAGACCCCCCACTAAAAGGATGTCGTAGCGAAACTCACACTGCCTACTATTACAAAAAGGATGATAGAGCAAACACTATTGCACAATCTGACATCAATCAAGATGACAGGCCCCCCACCAAAAGGATGTCGGAGCGAAACTCACACTGGCTACTATTACCAAAAAGATGATAGAGCAAACACTATCACACAATCTGACATCAATCAAGATGACAGACCCCCCACCAAAAGGATGACAGAGGGAAATTCACACCGGCTAATACCACCAAAAGATGATAAAGAAACCACTATCTCACAATCTGACATCAATCAAGATGACAGACCCCCACAAAAAGAATGGCGGAGCGAAACTCACACAGGATACTACCAGAAAAAGGATGATAAAGTAAAACACTATCGCACAATCTGACATCAATCAAGATGACAGACCCCCCACGAAAAGGATGACGGAGTGAAACTCAAACCGGCTACTACAACCAAAAGGACGATAGAGCAAACAATATCGCACAATCTGACATCAATCAAGATGACAGACCCCCCACCAAAAGGATGTCGTAGCGAAACTCACACTGGCTATTATTACCAAAAGGATGATAGAGCAAACACTATCGCACAATCTGACATAAATCAAGATGACAGACCCCCCACCAAATAATGACAGAGGGAAATTCACACTAGCTACTTCCACCAAAAGGATGATAGAGCAAATACTATCGCACAATCTGACATCAATCAATATGACAGACCCCCCATTAAAAGGATGTCAGAGAAAAACTCACACTGGCTACTATTAACAAAAAGATGATAGAGCAAACACTATCGCACAATCTGACATCAATCAAGATGACAGACCCCCCACCAAAAGGATGTCGGTGTAAAACTCACACTGGCTACTATTACCAAAAAGATGATAGAGCAAACACTATCACACAATCTGACATCAATCAAGATGACAGACCCCCCACCAAAAGGATGACATAGGGAAATTCACACCAGCTACTACCACCAAAAGGATGATAGAACAAATACTATCTCACAATCTAACATCAAACAAGATGACAGACCCCCACGAAAAAAATGATGAAAAGAAACTCACACAGGATACTACCACCAAAAGGATGATAGAGTAACACACTATCGCACAATCTGACATCAATCAAGATGAACGACCCCCCACCAAATGGATGTCGGAGCGAAACTCACACTGGCTACTATTACCAAGAAGATGATAGAGCAAACACTATCACACAATCTGACATCAATCAAGATGACAGAACCCCTACCAACAGGATGACAGAGGGAAATTCACACCGGCTAATACCACAAAAGGATGATAGAGCAAACACTATCTCACAATCTGACATCAATCAAGATGACAGACCCCCACAAAAAGAATGACGGAGCGAAACTCACACAGGATACTACCACCAAAAGGATGACAAAGCAAAACACTATCGCACAATCTGACATCAATCAAGATGACAGACCCCCCACCAAAAGGAAGACGGAGTGAAACTCAAACCGGCTACTACCACCAAAAGGACGATAGAGCAAACACTATCGCACAATCTGACATCAATCAAGATGACAGACCCCCCACCAAAAGGATGTCGGAGCGAAACTCACACTGGCTACTATTACCAAAAAGATGATAGAGCAAACACTATCACACAATCTGACATCAATCAAGATGACAGACCCCCCACCAAAAGGATGACAGAGGGAAATTCACACCGGCTACTACCACCAAAAGGATGATAGAGCAAATACTATCTCACAATTTTACATCAATCAAGATGACATACCCCCCACCAAAAGGATGACAGAGGGAAATTCACACCGGCTAATACCACCAAAGGATGATAGAGCAAACACTATCTCACAATCTGACATCAATCAAGATGACAGACCCCCCACCAAAAGGATGTCGTAGCGAAACTCACACTGGCTACTATAACCAAAAGGATTATAGAGCAAACACTATCGCTCAATCTGACATCAATCAAGATGACAGACCCCCCACCAAAAGAATGACAGACGGAAATTCACACTGTATACTATTACCAAAAGGATGATAGAGCAAACACTATCGCACAATCTGACATCAATCAAGATGACAGACCCCCCACCAAAAGAATGACCGATTGAAATTCACACTAGCTACTACCACCAAAAGGATGATAGAGCAAATACTATCGCACAATCTGACATCAATCAAGATGACAGACCCCCCACCAAAAGGATGTCATAGAAAAACTCACACTGGCTACTATTTACAAAAAGATGATAGAGCAAACACTATCTCACAATCTGACATCAATCAAGATGACAGACCCCCCACCAAAAGGATGTCGGTGCGAAACTCACACAGGCTACTATTACCAAAAAGATGATAGAGCAAACACTATCACACAATCTGACATCAATCAAGATGACAGACCCCCCACCAAAAGGATGACAGAGGGAAATTCACACCAGCTACTACTACCAAAAGGATGATAGAGCAAAACACTATCGCACAATCTGACATCAATCAAGATGAACGACCCCCCACCAAAAGGATGTCGGAGCGAAACTCACACTGGCTACTAATACCAAGAAGATGATAGAGCAAACACTATCACACAATCTGACATCAATCAAGATGACAGAACCCCCACCAACAGGATGATAGAGGGAAATTCACACCGGCTAATACCACCAAAGGATGATAGAGCAAACACTATCTCACAATCTGACATCAATCAAGATGACAGACCCCCACAAAAAGAATGACGGAGCGAAACTCACAAGATACTACCACCAAAAGGATGATAAAGCAAAACACTATCGCACAATCTGACATCAATCAATATGACAGACCCCCCCCCCCCCCCCACCCACCAAAAGGATGACGGAGTGAAACTCACAACGGCTACTACCACCAAAAGGACGATAGAGCAAACACTATCGCACAATCTGACATCAATCAAGATGACAGACCCCCCACCAAAAGGATGTCGTAGCGAAACTCACACTGGCTACAATTGCCAAAAGGATGATAGAGCAAACACTATCGCACAATCTAACATCAATCAAGATGACAGAGCCCCCACCAAAAGAATGACAGAGGGAAATTCACACTGGCTACTATTACCAAAAGGATGATAGAGCAAACACTATCGCACAATCTGACATCAATCAAGATGACAGACCCCCCACCAAAAGAATGACTGAGGGAAATTCACACTAGCTACTACCACCAAAAGGATGATAGAGCAAACACTATCGCAAAATCTGACATCAACCAAGATGACAGACCCCCCACCAATAGGATGTCGGAGTGAAACTCACACTGGCTACTATTACCAAAAAGATGATATAGCAAACACTATCACACAATCTGACATCAATCAAGATGACAGACCCCCCACCAAAAGGATGACAGAGGGAAATTCACACTCGATACTATTACCAAAAGGATGATAGAGCAAACACTATCGCACAATCTGACATCACTAAAGATGACAGACCCCCCACCAAAAGAATGACAGAGGGAAATTCACACTAGCTACTACCACCAAAAGGATGATAGAGCAAACACTATCGCACAATCTAACATCAATCAAGATGACAGACCCCCCACCAAAAGGATGTAAGAGAAAAACTCTCACTGGCTACTATTAACAAAAAGATGATAGAGCAAACACTATCACACAATCTGACATCAATCAAGATGACAGACCCCCCACCAAAAGGATGACAGAGGGAAATTCACACCGGCTACTACCACCAAAAGGATGATAGAGAAAATACTATCTCACAATCTGACATCAATCAAGATGATAGACCCCCACAAAAAGAATGACAGAGCGAAACTCACACAGGATACTACCACCAAAAGGATGATAGAGCAAAACCCTATCGCACAATCTATAATCAATCAAGATGACAGACCACCCACCAAAAGGATGTCGGAGCGAAACTCACACTGGCTACTATTACCAAAAAGATGATAGAGCAAACACTATCACACAATCTGACATCAATCAAGATGACAGACCCAACACCAAAAGGATGACAGAGGGAAATTCACACTGGCTAATACCACCAAAAGGATGATAGAGCAAATACTATCTCACAATCTGACATCAATCAAGATGACAGAACCCCCACCAAAAGGATGTCGGAGCGAAACTCACACTGGCTACTATTACCAAAATGATGATAGAGCAAACACTATCACACAATCTGACATCAATCAAGATGACAGACCCCCCGCCAAAAGGATGACAGAGGGAAATTCACACCGGTTACTACCACCAAAAGGTTGATAGAGCAAATACTATCTCACAATCTGACATCAATCAAGACGATAGACCCCCACAAAAAGAATGACAGAGCGAAACTCACACAGGATACTACCACCAAAAGGATGATAGAGCAAAACACTATCGCACAATCTCACATCAATCAAGATGACAGACCCCCCACCAAAAGGATGTCGGAGCGAAACTCACACTGGCTACTATTACCAAAAAGATGATGAAGCAAACACTATCACACAATCTGACATCAATCAAGATGACAGACCCCCCACCAAAAGGATGTCGGAGCGAAACTCACACTGGCTACTATTACCAAAAAGATGATAGAGCAAACACTATCACACAATCTGACATCAATCAAGATGACAGACCCAACACCAAAAGGATGACAGAGGGAAATTCACACTGGCTAATACCACCAAAAGGATGATAGAGCAAATACTATCTCACAATCTGACATCAATCAAGATGACAGAACCCCCACCAAAAGGATGTCGGAGCGAAACTCACACTGGCTACTATTACCAAAATGATGATAGAGCAAACACTATCACACAATCTGACATCAATCAAGATGACAGACCCTCCGCCAAAAGGATGACAGAGGGAAATTCACACCGGTTACTACCACCAAAAGGTTGATAGAGCAAATACTATCTCACAATCTGACATCAATCAAGACGATAGACCCCCACAAAAAGAATGACAGAGCGAAACTCACACAGGATACTACCACCAAAAGGATGATAGAGCAAAACACTATCGCACAATCTCACATCAATCAAGATGACAGACCCCCCACCAAAAGGATGTCGGAGCGAAACTCACACTGGCTACTATTACCAAAGAGATGATGAAGCAAACACTATCACACAATCTGACATCAATCAAGATGACAGACCCCCCACCAAAAGGATGACAGAGGGAAATTCACACCGGCTAATACCACTAAAGGATGATAGAGCAAACACTATCTCACAATCTGACATCAATCAAGATGACAGACCCCCCACCAAAAGGATGTCGGAGCGAAACTCACACTGGCTACTATTACCAAAAAGATGATAGAGCAAACACTATCACACAATCTGACATCAATCAAGATGACAGACCCCCCACCAAAAGGATGACAGAGGGAAATTCACACCGGCTAATACCACCAAAGGATGATAGAGAAAACACTATCTCACAATCTGACATCAATCAAGATGACAGACCCCCACAAAAAGAATGACGGAGCGAAACTCACACAGGATACTACCACAAAAAGGATGATAAAGTAAAACACTATCGCACAATCTGACATCAATCAAGATGACAGACCCCCCACCAATAGGATGTCGGAGTGAAACTCACACTGGCTACTATTACCAAAAAGATGATATAGCAAACACTATCACACAATCTGACATCAATCAAGATGACAGACCCCCCACCAAAAGGATGACAGAGGGAAATTCACACTCGATACTATTACCAAAAGGATGATAGAGCAAACACTATCGCACAATCTGACATCACTAAAGATGACAGACCCCCCACCAAAAGAATGACAGAGGGAAATTCACACTAGCTACTACCACCAAAAGGATGATAGAGCAAACACTATCGCACAATCTGACATCAATCAAGATGACAGACCCCCCACCAAAAGGATGTAAGAGAAAAACTCACACTGGCTACTATTAACAAAAAGATGATAGAGCAAACACTATCACACAATCTGACATCAATCAAGATGACAGACCCCCCACCAAAAGGATGACAGAGGGAAATTCACACCGGCTACTACCACCAAAAGGATGATAGAGAAAATACTATCTCACAATCTGACATCAATCAAGATGATAGACCCCCACAAAAAGAATGACAGAGCGAAACTCACACAGGATACTACCACCAAAAGGATGATAGAGCCAAACCCTATCGCACAATCTATAATCAATCAAGATGATAGACCTCCCACCAAAAGGATGTCGGAGCGAAACTCACACTGGCTACTATTACCAAAAAGATGATAGAGCAAACACTATCACACAATCTGACATCAATCAAGATGACAGACCCCCACAAAAAGAATGACGGAGCGAAACTCACACAGGATACTACCACAAAAAGGATGATAAAGCAAAACACTATCGCACAATCTGACATCAATCAAGATGACAGACCCCCCAACAAAAGGATGTCGGAGCGAAACTCACACTGGCTACTATTACCAAAATGATGATAGAGCAAACACTATCACACAATCTGACATCAATCAAGATGACAGACCCCCCGCCAAAAGGATGACAGAGCGAAACTCACACAGGATACTACCACCAAAAGGATGATAGAGCAAAACACTATCGCACAATCTCACATCAATCAAGATGACAGACCCCCCACCAAAAGGATGTCAGAGCGAAACTCACACTGGCTATTATTACCAAAAAGATGATGATGCAAACACTATCACACAATCTGACATCAATCAAGATGACAGACCCCCCACCAAAAGGATGACAGAGGGAAATTCACACCGGCTAATACCACCAAAGGATGATAGAGCAAACACTATCTCACAATCTGACATCAATCAAGATGACAGACCCCCACAAAAAGAATGACGGAGCGAAACTCACACAGGATACTACCACCAAAAGGATGACAAAGCAAAACACTATCGCACAATCTGACATCAATCAAGATGACAGACCCCCCACCAAAAGGAAGACGGAGTGAAACTCAAACCGGCTACTACCACCAAAAGGACGATAGAGCAAACACTATCGCACAATCTGACATCAATCAAGATGACAGACCCCCCACCAAAAGGATGTCGGAGCGAAACTCACACTGGCTACTATTACCAAAAATATGATAGAGCAAACACTATCACACAATCTGACATCAATCAAGATGACAGACCCCCCACCAAAAGGATGACAGAGGGAAATTCACACCGGCTACTACCACCAAAAGGATGATAGTGCAAATACTATCTCACAATCTGACATCAATCAAGATGATAGACCCCCACAAAAAGAATGATGGAGCGAAACTCACAGAGGATACTACCACCAAAAGGATGATAGAGCAAAACACTATCGCACAATCTATAATCAATCAAGATGACAGACCTCCCACCAAAAGTATGTCGGAGAGAAACTCCCACTGGCTACTATTACCAAAAAGATGATAGAGCAAACAGTATCACACAATTTGACATCAATCAAGATGACAGACCCTCACCAAAAGGATGACAGAGGGAAATTCACAACGGCTACTACCACCAAAAGGATGATAGAGCAAATACTATCTCACAATTTGACATCAATCAAGATGATAGACCCCCACAAAAAGAATGACAGAGCGAAACTCACAAGATACTACCACCAAAAGGATGATAAAGCAAAACACTATCGCACAATCTGACATCAATCAATATGACAGACCCCCCCCCCCCCACCAAAAGGATGACGGAGTGAAACTCACAACGGCTACTACCACCAAAAGGACGATAGAGCAAACACTATCGCACAATCTGACATCAATCAAGATGACAGACCCCCCACCAAAAGGATGTCGTAGTGAAACTCACACTGGCTACAATTGCCAAAAGGATGATAGAGCAAACACTATCGCACAATCTGACATCAATCAAGATGACAGAGCCCCCACCAAAAGAATGATAGAGGGAAATTCACACTGGCTACTATTACCAAAAGGATGATAGAGCAAACACTATCGCACAATCTGACATCAATCAAGATGACAGACCCCCCACCAAAAGAATGACTGAGGGAAATTCACACTAGCTACTACCACCAAAAGGATGATAGAGCAAACACTATCGCAAAATCTGACATCAACCAAGATGACAGACCCCCCACCAATAGGATGTCGGAGCGAAACTCACACTGGCTACTATTACCAAAAAGATGATATAGCAAACACTATCACACAATCTGACATCAATCAAGATGATAGACCCCCCACCAAAAGGATGACAGAGGGAAATTCACACTCGATACTATTACCAAAAGGATGATAGAGCAAACACTATCGCACAATCTGACATCAATAAAGATGACAGCCCCCCCCACCAAAAGAATGACAGAGGGAAATTCACACTAGCTACTACCACCAAAAGGATGATAGAGCAAACACTATCGCACAATCTGACATCAATCAAGATGACAGACCCCGCACCAAAAGGATGTAAGAGAAAAACTCACACTGGCTACTATTAACAAAAAGATGATAGAGCAAACACTATCACACAATCTGACATCAATAAAGATGACAGACCCCCCACCAAAAGGATGACAGAGGGAAATTCACACCGGCTACTACCACCAAAAGGATGATAGAGAAAATACTATCTCACAATCTGACATCAACCAAGATGATAGACCCCCACAAAAAGAATGACAGAGCGAAACTCACACAGGATACTACCACCAAAAGGATGATAGAGCAAAACACTATCGCACAATCTATAATCAATCAAGATGACAGACCTCCCACCAAAAGGATGTCGGAGCGAAACTCACACTGCCTACTTTCACCAAAAAGATGATAGAGCAAACACTATCACACAATCTGACATCAATCAAGATGACAGACCCCCACAAAAAGAATGACGGAGCGAAACTCACACAGGATACTACCACAAAAAGGATGATAAAGCAAAACACTATCGCACAATCTGACATCAATCAAGATGACAGACCCCCCACCAAAAGGATGTCGGAGCGAAACTCACACTGGCTACTATTACCAAAATGATGATAGAGCAAACACTATCACACAATTTGACATCAATCAAGATGACAGACCCCCCGCCAAAAGGATGACAGAGGGAAATTCACACCGGTTACTACCACCAAAAGGTTGATAGAGAAAATACTATCTCACAATCTGACATCAATCAAGACGATGGACCCCCAAAAAAAGAATGACAGAGCGAAACTCACACAGGATACTACCACCAAAAGGATGATAGAGCAAAACACTATCGCACAATCTGACATCAATCAAGATGACAGACCCCCCACCAAAAAGATGTCGGAGCGAAACTCACACTGTCTACTATTACCAAAAAGATGATGAAGCAAACACTATCACACAATCTGACATCAATCAAGATGACAGACCCCCCACCAAAAGGATGACAGAGGGAAATTCACACCAGCTAATACCACCAAAGGATGATAGAGCAAACACTATCTCACAATCTGACATCAATCAAGATGACAGACCCCCATAAAAAGAATGACAAAGCAAAACTCACACAAGATACTACCACCAAAAGGATGATAAAGCAAAACACTATCGCACAATATGACATCAATCAAGATGACAAACCCCCCCACCAAAAGGATGTCGGAGCAAAACTCACACTGGCTACTATTACCAAAAAGATGATATAGCAAACACTATCACACAATCTGACATCAATCAAGATGACAGACCCCCCACCAAGAGGATGACAAAGGGAAATTCACACCTGATACTATTACCAAAAGGATGATAGAGCAAACACTATCGCACAATCTGACATCAATAAAGATGACAGACCCTCCACCAAAAGAATGACAGAGGGAAATTCACACTAGCTACTACCACCAAAAGGATGATAGAGCAAACACTATCGCACAATCTGACATCAATCAAGATGACAGACCCCCCACCAAAAGGATGTAAGAGAAAAACTCATACTGGCTACTAGGAACAAAAAGATGATAGAGCAAACACTATCACACAATCTGACATCAATAAAGATGACAGACCCCCCACCAAAAGGATGACAGAGGGAAATTCACACCGGCTACTACCACCAAAAGGATGATAGAGAAAATACTATCTCACAATCTGACATCAATCAAGATGATAGACCCCCACAAAAAGAATGACGGAGCGAAACTCACACAGGATACTACCACCAAAAGGATGATAGAGCAAAACACTATCGCACAATCTATAATCAATCAAGATGACAGACCTCCCACCAAAAGGATGTCGGAGCGAAACTCACACTGGCTACTATTACCAAAAAGATGATAGAGCAAACACTATCACACAATCTGACATCAATCAAGATGACAGACCCCCATAAAAAGAATGACGGAGCGAAACTCACACAGGATACTACCACAAAAAGGATGATAAAGCAAAACACTATCGCACAATCTGACATCAATCAAGATGACAGACCCCCCACCAAAAGGATGTCGGAGTGAAACTCACACTGGCTACTATTACCAAAATGATGATAGAGCAAAAACTATCGCACAATCTGACATCAATCAAGATGACAGACCCCCCGCCAAAAGGATGACAGAGGGAAATTCACACCGGTTACTACCACCAAAAGGTTGATAGAGCAAATACTATCTCACAATCTGACATCAATCAAGACGATAGACCCCCACAAAAAGAATGACAGAGCGAAACTCACACAGGATACTACCACCAAAAGGATGATAGAGCAAAACACTATCGCAAAATCTGACATCAACCAAGATGACAGACCCCCCACCAATAGGATGTCGGAGCGAAACTCACACTGGCTACTATTACCAAAAAGATGATATAGCAAACACTATCACACAATCTGACATCAATCAAGATGATAGACCCCCCACCAAAAGGATGACAGAGGGAAATTCACACTCGATACTATTACCAAAAGGATGATAGAGCAAACACTATCGCACAATCTGACATCAATAAAGATGACAGCCCCCCCACCAAAAGAATGACAGAGGGAAATTCACACTAGCTACTACCACCAAAAGGATGATAGAGCAAACACTATCGCACAATCTGACATCAATCAAGATGACAGACCCCGCACCAAAAGGATGTAAGAGAAAAACTCACACTGGCTACTATTAACAAAAAGATGATAGAGCAAACACTATCACACAATCTGACATCAATAAAGATGACAGACCCCCCACCAAAAGGATGACAGAGGGAAATTCACACCGGCTACTACCACCAAAAGGATGATAGAGAAAATACTATCTCACAATCTGACATCAATCAAGATGATAGACCCCCACAAAAAGAATGACAGAGCGAAACTCACACAGGATACTACCACCAAAAGGATGATAGAGCAAAACACTATCGCACAATCTATAATCAATCAAGATGACAGACCTCCCACCAAAAGGATGTCGGAGCGAAACTCACACTGCCTACTTTCACCAAAAAGATGATAGAGCAAACACTATCACACAATCTGACATCAATCAAGATGACAGACCCCCACAAAAAGAATGACGGAGCGAAACTCACACAGGATACTACCACAAAAAGGATGATAAAGCAAAACACTATCGCACAATCTGACATCAATCAAGATGACAGACCCCCCACCAAAAGGATGTCGGAGCGAAACTCACACTGGCTACTATTACCAAAATGATGATAGAGCAAACACTATCACACAATTTGACATCAATCAAGATGACAGACCCCCCGCCAAAAGGATGACAGAGGGAAATTCACACCGGTTACTACCACCAAAAGGTTGATAGAGAAAATACTATCTCACAATCTGACATCAATCAAGACGATGGACCCCCAAAAAAAGAATGACAGAGCGAAACTCACACAGGATACTACCACCAAAAGGATGATAGAGCAAAACACTATCGCACAATCTGACATCAATCAAGATGACAGACCCCCCACCAAAAAGATGTCGGAGCGAAACTCACACTGTCTACTATTACCAAAAAGATGATGAAGCAAACACTATCACACAATCTGACATCAATCAAGATGACAGACCCCCCACCAAAAGGATGACAGAGGGAAATTCACACCGGCTAATACCACCAAAGGATGATAGAGCAAACACTATCTCACAATCTGACATCAATCAAGATGACAGACCCCCATAAAAAGAATGACAAAGCAAAACTCACACAAGATACTACCACCAAAAGGATGATAAAGCAAAACACTATCGCACAATATGACATCAATCAAGATGACAAACCCCCCACCAAAAGGATGTCGGAGCGAAACTCACACTGGCTACTATTACCAAAAAGATGATATAGCAAACACTATCACACAATCTGACATCAATCAAGATGACAGACCCCCCACCAAGAGGATGACAAAGGGAAATTCACACCTGATACTATTACCAAAAGGATGATAGAGCAAACACTATCGCACAATCTGACATCAATAAAGATGACAGACCCTCCACCAAAAGAATGACAGAGGGAAATTCACACTAGCTACTACCACCAAAAGGATGATAGAGCAAACACTATCGCACAATCTGACATCAATCAAGATGACAGACCCCCCACCAAAAGGATGTAAGAGAAAAACTCATACTGGCTACTAGGAACAAAAAGATGATAGAGCAAACACTATCACACAATCTGACATCAATAAAGATGACAGACCCCCCACCAAAAGGATGACAGAGGGAAATTCACACCGGCTACTACCACCAAAAGGATGATAGAGAAAATACTATCTCACAATCTGACATCAATCAAGATGATAGACCCCCACAAAAAGAATGACGGAGCGAAACTCACACAGGATACTACCACCAAAAGGATGATAGAGCAAAACACTATCGCACAATCTATAATCAATCAAGATGACAGACCTCCCACCAAAAGGATGTCGGAGCGAAACTCACACTGGCTACTATTACCAAAAAGATGATAGAGCAAACACTATCACACAATCTGACATCAATCAAGATGACAGACCCCCATAAAAAGAATGACGGAGCGAAACTCACACAGGATACTACCACAAAAAGGATGATAAAGCAAAACACTATCGCACAATCTGACATCAATCAAGATGACAGACCCCCCACCAAAAGGATGTCGGAGTGAAACTCACACTGGCTACTATTACCAAAATGATGATAGAGCAAAAACTATCGCACAATCTGACATCAATCAAGATGACAGACCCCCCGCCAAAAGGATGACAGAGGGAAATTCACACCGGTTACTACCACCAAAAGGTTGATAGAGCAAATACTATCTCACAATCTGACATCAATCAAGACGATAGACCCCCACAAAAAGAATGACAGAGCGAAACTCACACAGGATACTACCACCAAAAGGATGATAGAGCAAAACACTATCGCACAATCTGACATCAATCAAGATGACAGACCCCCCACCAAAAGGATGTCGGAGCGAAACTCACACTGGCTACTATTACCAAAAAGATGATGAAGCAAACACTATAACACAATTTGACATCAATCAAGATGACAGACCCCCCACCAAAAGGATGACAGAGGGAAATTCACACCGGCTAATACCACCAAAGGATGATAGAGCAAACACTATCTCACAATCTGACATCAATCAAGATGAAAGACCCCCCACCAAAAGGATGTCGGAGCGAAACTCACACTGGCTACTATTACCAAAAAGATGATAGAGCAAACACTATCACACAATCTGACATCAATCAAGATGACAGACCCCCCACCAAAAGGATGACAGAGGGAAATTCACACCGGCTACTACCACCAAAAGGATGATAGAGAAAATACTATCTCACAATCTGACATCAATCAAGATGATAGACCCCCACAAAAAGAATGACAGAGCGAAACTCACACAGGATACTACCACCAAAAGGATGATAGAGCAAAACACTATCGCACAATCTATAATCAATCAAGATGACAGACCTCCCACCAAAAGGATGTCGGAGCGAAACTCACACTGGCTACTATTACCAAAAAGATGATAGAGCAAACACTATCACACAATCTGACATCAATCAAGATGACAGACCCCCACAAAAAGAATGACGGAGCGAAACTCACACAGGATACTACCACAAAAAGGATCATAAAGCAAAACACTATCGCACAATCTGACATCAATCAAGATGACAGACCCCCCACCAAAAGGATGTCGGAGCGAAACTCACACTGGCTACTATTACCAAAATGATGATAGAGCAAAAACTATCGCACAATCTGACATCAATCAAGATGACAGACTCCCCGCCAAAAGGATGACAGAGGGAAATTCACACCGGTTACTACCACCAAAAGGTTGATAGAGCAAATACTATCTCACAATCTGACATCAATCAAGACGATAGACCCCCACAAAAAGAATGACAGAGCGAAACTTACACAGGATACTACCACCAAAAGGATGATAGAGCAAAACACTATCGCACAATCTGACATCAATCAAGATGACAGACCCCCCACCAAAAGGATGTCGGAGCGAAACTCACACTGGCTACTATTACCAAAAATATGATGAAGCAAACACAATCACACAATCTGACATCAATCAAGATGACAGAACCCCCACCAAAAGGATGACAGAGGGAAATTCACACCGGCTAATACCACCAAAGGATGATAGAGCAAACACTATCTCACAATCTGACATCAATCAAGATGACAGACCCCCATAAAAAGAATGACAAAGCGAAACTCACACAAGATACTACCACCAAAAGGATGATAAAGCAAAACACTCTCGCACAATCTGACATCAATCAAGATGACAGACCCCCCACCAAAAGGATGTCGGAGCGAAACTCACACTGGCTACTATTACCAAAAAGATGATATAGCAAACACTATCACACAATCTGACATCAATCAAGATGACAGACCCCCCACCAAAAGGATGACAGAGGGAAATTCACACTCGATACTATTACCAAAAGGATGATAGAGCAAACACTATCGCACAATCTGACATCAATAAAGATGACAGACCCTCCACCAAAAGAATGACAGAGGGAAATTCACACTAGCTACTACCACCAAAAGGATGATAGAGCAAACACTATCGCACAATCTGACATCAATCAAGATGACAGACCTCCCACCAAAAGGATGTAAGAGAAAAACTCACACTGGCTACTATGAACAAAAAGATGATAGAGCAAACACTATCACACAATCTGACATCAATCAAGATGACAGACCCCCACCAAAAGGATGACAGAGGGAAATTCACACCGGCTACTACCAACAAAAGGATGATAGAGAAAATACTATCTCACAATCTGACATCAATCAAGATGATAGACCCCCACAAAAAGAATGACGGAGCGAAACTCACACAGGATACTACCACCAAAAGGATGATAGAGCAAAACACTATCGCACAATCTATAATCAATCAAGATGACAGACCTCCCACCAAAAGGATGTCGGAGCGAAACTCACACTGGCTACTATTACCAAAAAGATGATAGAGCAAACACTATCACACAATCTGACATCAATCAAGATGACAGACCCCCATAAAAAGAATGATGGAGCGAAACTCACACAGGATACTACCACAAAAAGGATGATAAAGCAAAACACTATCGCACAATCTGACATCAATCAAGATGACAGACCCCCCATCAAAAGGATGTCGGAGCAAAACTCACACTGGCTACTATTACCAAAATGATGATAGAGCAAAAACTATCGCACAATCTGACATCAATCAAGATGACAGACCCCCCGCCAAAAGGATGACAGAGGGAAATTCACACCGGTTACTACCACCAAAAGGTTGATAGAGCAAATACTATCTCACAATCTGACATCAATCAAGACGATAGACCCCCACAAAAAGAATGACAGAGCGAAACTCACACAGGATACTACCACCAAAAGGATGATAGAGCAAAACACTATCGCACAATCTGACATCAATCAAGATGACAGACCCCCCACCAAAAGGATGTCGGAGCGAAACTCACACTGGCTACTATTACCAAAAATATGATGAAGCAAACACTATCATACAATCTGACATCAATCAAGATGACAGAACCCCCACCAAAAGGATGACAGAGGGAAATTCACACCGGCTAATACCACCAAAGGATGATAGAGCAAACACTATCTCACAATCTGACATCAATCAAGATGACAGACCCCCATAAAAAGAATGACAAAGCGAAACTCACACAAGATACTACCACCAAAAGGATGATAAAGCAAAACACTATCGCACAATCTGACATCAATCAAGATGACAGACCCCCCACCAAAAGGATGTCGGAGCGAAACTCACACTGGCTACTATTACCAAAAAGATGATATAGCAAACACTATCACACAATCTGACATCAATCAAGATGACAGACCCCCCACCAAAAGGATGAAAGAGGGAAATTCACACTCGATACTATTACCAAAAGGATGATAGAGCAAACACTATCGCACAATCTGACATCAATAAAGATGACAGACCCTCCACCAAAAGAATGACAGAGGGAAATTCACACTAGCTACTATCACCAAAAGGATGATAGAGCAAACACTATCGCACAATCTGACATCAATCAAGATGACAGACCTCCCACCAAAAGGATGTAAGAGAAAAACTCACACTGGCTACTATGAACAAAAAGATGATAGAGCAAACACTATCACACAATCTGACATCAATCAAGATGACAGACCCCCACCAAAAGGATGACAGAGGGAAATTCACACCGGCTACTACCAACAAAAGGATGATAGAGAAAATACTATCTCACAATCTGACATCAATCAAGATGATAGACCCCCACAAAAAGAATGACGAAGCGAAACTCACACAGGATACTACCACCAAAAGGATGATAGAGCAAAACACTATCGCACAATCTATAATCAATCAAGATGACAGACCTCCCACCAAAAGGATGTCGGAGCGAAACTCACACTGGCTACTATTACCAAAAAGATGATAGAGCAAACACTATCACACAATCTGACATCAATCAAGATGACAGACCCCCATAAAAAGAATGACGGAGCGAAACTCACACAGGATACTACCACAAAAAGGATGATAAAGCAAAACACTATCGCACAATCTGACATCAATCAAGATGACAGACCCCCCATCAAAAGGATGTCGGAGCGAAACTCACACTGGCTACTATTACCAAAATGATGATAGAGCAAAAACTATCGCACAATCTGACATCAATCAAGATGACAGACCCCCCGCCAAAAGGATGACAGAGGGAAATTCACACCGGTTACTACCACCAAAAGGTTGATAGAGCAAATACTATCTCACAATCTGACATCAATCAAGACGATAGACCCCCACAAAAAGAATGACAGAGCGAAACTCACACAGGATACTACCACCAAAAGGATGATAGAGCAAAACACTATCGCACAATCTGACATCAATCAAGATGACAGACCCCCCACCAAAAGGATGTCAGAGCGAAACTCACACTAGCTACTATTACCAAAAAGATGATGAAGCAAACACTATAACACAATTTGACATCAATCAAGATGACAGACCCCCCACCAAAAGGATGACAGAGGGAAATTCACACCGGCTAATACCACCAAAGGATGATAGAGCAAACACTATCTCACAATCTGACATCAATCAAGATGACAGACCCCCCACCAAAAGGATGTCGGAGCGAAACTCACACTGGCTACTATTACCAAAAAGATGATGAAGCAAACACTATAACACAATTTGACATCAATCAAGATGACAGACCCCCCACCAAAAGGATGACAGAGGGAAATTCACACCGGCTAATACCACCAAAGGATGATAGAGCAAACACTATCTCACAATCTGACATCAATCAAGATGAAAGACCCCCCACCAAAAGGATGTCGGAGCGAAACTCACACTGGCTACTATTACCAAAAAGATGATAGAGCAAACACTATCACACAATCTGACATCAATCAAGATGACAGACCCCCCACCAAAAGGATGACAGAGGGAAATTCACACCGGCTACTACCACCAAAAGGATGATAGAGAAAATACTATCTCACAATCTGACATCAATCAAGATGATAGACCCCCACAAAAAGAATGACAGAGCGAAACTCACACAGGATACTACCACCAAAAGGATGATAGAGCAAAACACTATCGCACAATCTATAATCAATCAAGATGACAGACCTCCCACCAAAAGGATGTCGGAGCGAAACTCACACTGGCTACTATTACCAAAAAGATGATAGAGCAAACACTATCACACAATCTGACATCAATCAAGATGACAGACCCCCACAAAAAGAATGACGGAGCGAAACTCACACAGGATACTACCACAAAAAGGATCATAAAGCAAAACACTATCGCACAATCTGACATCAATCAAGATGACAGACCCCCCACCAAAAGGATGTCGGAGCGAAACTCACACTGGCTACTATTACCAAAATGATGATAGAGCAAAAACTATCGCACAATCTGACATCAATCAAGATGACAGACTCCCCGCCAAAAGGATGACAGAGGGAAATTCACACCGGTTACTACCACCAAAAGGTTGATAGAGCAAATACTATCTCACAATCTGACATCAATCAAGACGATAAACCCCCACAAAAAGAATGACAGAGCGAAACTTACACAGGATACTACCACCAAAAGGATGATAGAGCAAAACACTATCGCACAATCTGACATCAATCAAGATGACAGACCCCCCACCAAAAGGATGTCGGAGCGAAACTCACACTGGCTACTATTACCAAAAATATGATGAAGCAAACACAATCACACAATCTGACATCAATCAAGATGACAGAACCCCCACCAAAAGGATGACAGAGGGAAATTCACACCGGCTAATACCACCAAAGGATGATAGAGCAAACACTATCTCACAATCTGACATCAATCAAGATGACAGACCCCCATAAAAAGAATGACAAAGCGAAACTCACACAAGATACTACCACCAAAAGGATGATAAAGCAAAACACTCTCGCACAATCTGACATCAATCAAGATGACAGACCCCCCACCAAAAGGATGTCGGAGCGAAACTCACACTGGCTACTATTACCAAAAAGATGATATAGCAAACACTATCACACAATCTGACATCAATCAAGATGACAGACCCCCCACCAAAAGGATGACAGAGGGAAATTCACACTCGATACTATTACCAAAAGGATGATAGAGCAAACACTATCGCACAATCTGACATCAATAAAGATGACAGACCCTCCACCAAAAGAATGACAGAGGGAAATTCACACTAGCTACTACCACCAAAAGGATGATAGAGCAAACACTATCGCACAATCTGACATCAATCAAGATGACAGACCTCCCACCAAAAGGATGTAAGAGAAAAACTCACACTGGCTACTATGAACAAAAAGATGATAGAGCAAACACTATCACACAATCTGACATCAATCAAGATGACAGACCCCCACCAAAAGGATGACAGAGGGAAATTCACACCGGCTACTACCAACAAAAGGATGATAGAGAAAATACTATCTCACAATCTGACATCAATCAAGATGATAGACCCCCACAAAAAGAATGACGGAGCGAAACTCACACAGGATACTACCACCAAAAGGATGATAGAGCAAAACACTATCGCACAATCTATAATCAATCAAGATGACAGACCTCCCACCAAAAGGATGTCGGAGCGAAACTCACACTGGCTACTATTACCAAAAAGATGATAGAGCAAACACTATCACACAATCTGACATCAATCAAGACGACAGACCCCCATAAAAAGAATGATGGAGCGAAACTCACACAGGATACTACCACAAAAAGGATGATAAAGCAAAACACTATCGCACAATCTGACATCAATCAAGATGACAGACCCCCCATCAAAAGGATGTCGGAGCAAAACTCACACTGGCTACTATTACCAAAATGATGATAGAGCAAAAACTATCGCACAATCTGACATCAATCAAGATGACAGACCCCCCGCCAAAAGGATGACAGAGGGAAATTCACACCGGTTACTACCACCAAAAGGTTGATAGAGCAAATACTATCTCACAATCTGACATCAATCAAGACGATAGACCCCCACAAAAAGAATGACAGAGCGAAACTCACACAGGATACTACCACCAAAAGGATGATAGAGCAAAACACTATCGCACAATCTGACATCAATCAAGATGACAGACCCCCCACCAAAAGGATGTCGGAGCGAAACTCACACTGGCTACTATTACCAAAAATATGATGAAGCAAACACTATCATACAATCTGACATCAATCAAGATGACAGAACCCCCACCAAAAGGATGACAGAGGGAAATTCACACCGGCTAATACCACCAAAGGATGATAGAGCAAACACTATCTCACAATCTGACATCAATCAAGATGACAGACCCCCATAAAAAGAATGACAAAGCGAAACTCACACAAGATACTACCACCAAAAGGATGATAAAGCAAAACACTATCGCACAATCTGACATCAATCAAGATGACAGACCCCCCACCAAAAGGATGTCGGAGCGAAACTCACACTGGCTACTATTACCAAAAAGATGATATAGCAAACACTATCACACAATCTGACATCAATCAAGATGACAGACCCCCCACCAAAAGGATGAAAGAGGGAAATTCACACTCGATACTATTACCAAAAGGATGATAGAGCAAACACTATCGCACAATCTGACATCAATAAAGATGACAGACCCTCCACCAAAAGAATGACAGAGGGAAATTCACACTAGCTACTATCACCAAAAGGATGATAGAGCAAACACTATCGCACAATCTGACATCAATCAAGATGACAGACCTCCCACCAAAAGGATGTAAGAGAAAAACTCACACTGGCTACTATGAACAAAAAGATGATAGAGCAAACACTATCACACAATCTGACATCAATCAAGATGACAGACCCCCACCAAAAGGATGACAGAGGGAAATTCACACCGGCTACTACCAACAAAAGGATGATAGAGAAAATACTATCTCACAATCTGACATCAATCAAGATGATAGACCCCCACAAAAAGAATGACGAAGCGAAACTCACACAGGATACTACCACCAAAAGGATGATAGAGCAAAACACTATCGCACAATCTATAATCAATCAAGATGACAGACCTCCCACCAAAAGGATGTCGGAGCGAAACTCACACTGGCTACTATTACCAAAAAGATGATAGAGCAAACACTATCACACAATCTGACATCAATCAAGATGACAGACCCCCATAAAAAGAATGACGGAGCGAAACTCACACAGGATACTACCACAAAAAGGATGATAAAGCAAAACACTATCGCACAATCTGACATCAATCAAGATGACAGACCCCCCATCAAAAGGATGTCGGAGCGAAACTCACACTGGCTACTATTACCAAAATGATGATAGAGCAAAAACTATCGCACAATCTGACATCAATCAAGATGACAGACCCCCCGCCAAAAGGATGACAGAGGGAAATTCACACCGGTTACTACCACCAAAAGGTTGATAGAGCAAATACTATCTCACAATCTGACATCAATCAAGACGATAGACCCCCACAAAAAGAATGACAGAGCGAAACTCACACAGGATACTACCACCAAAAGGATGATAGAGCAAAACACTATCGCACAATCTGACATCAATCAAGATGACAGACCCCCCACCAAAAGGATGTCAGAGCGAAACTCACACTAGCTACTATTACCAAAAAGATGATGAAGCAAACACTATAACACAATTTGACATCAATCAAGATGACAGACCCCCCACCAAAAGGATGACAGAGGGAAATTCACACCGGCTAATACCACCAAAGGATGATAGAGCAAACACTATCTCACAATCTGACATCAATCAAGATGACAGACCCCCCACCAAAAGGATGTCGGAGCGAAACTCACACTGGCTACTATTACCAAAAAGATGATAGAGCAAACACTATCACACAATCTGACATCAATCAAGATGACAGACCCCCCACCAAAAGGATGACAGAGGGAAATTCACACCGGCTACTACCACCAAAAGGATGATAGAGAAAATACTATCTCACAATCTGACATCAATCAAGATGATAGACCACCACAAAAAGAATGACAGAGCGAAACTCACACAGGATACTACCACCAAAAGGATGATAGAGCAAAACAGTATCGCACAATCTATAATCAATCAAGATGACAGACCTCCCACCGAAAGGATGTCGGAGCGAAACTCACACTGGCTACTATTACCAAAAAGATGATAGAGCAAACACTATCACACAATCTGACATCAATCAAGATGACAGACCCCCACAAAAAGAATGACGGAACGAAACTCACACAGGATACTACCACAAAAAGGATCATAAAGCAAAACACTATCGCACAATCTGACATCAATCAAGATGACAGACCCCCCACCAAAAGGATGTCAGAGCGAAACTCACACTGGCTACTATTACCAAAATGATGATAGAGCAAAAACTATCGCACAATCTGACATCAATCAAGATGACAGACCCCCCGCCAAAAGGATGACAGAGGGAAATTCACACCGGTTACTACCACCAAAAGGTTGATAGAGCAAATACTATCTCACAATCTGACATCAATCAAGACGATAGACCCCCACAAAAAGAATGACAGATCGAAACTCACACAGGATACTACCACCAAAAGGATGATAGAGCAAAACACTATCGCACAATCTGACATCAATCAAGATGACAGACCCCCCACCAAAAGGATGTCAGAGCGAAACTCACACTGGTTACTATTACCAAAAAGATGATGAAGCAAACACTATAACACAATTTGACATCAATCAAGATGACAGACCCCCCACCAAAAGGATGACAGAGGGAAATTCACACCGGCTAATACCACCAAAGGATGATAGAGCAAACACTATCTCACAATCTGACATCAATCAAGATGACAGACCCCCCACCAAAAGGATGTCGGAGCGAAACTCACACTGGCTACTATTACCAAAAAGATGATAGAGCAAACACTATCACACAATCTGACATCAATCAAGATGACAGACCCCCCACCAAAAGGATGACAGAGGGAAATTCACACCGGCTACTACCACCAAAAGGATGATAGAGAAAATACTATCTCACAATCTGACATCAATCAAGATGATAGACCCCCACAAAAAGAATGACAGAGCGAAACTCACATAGGATACTACCACCAAAAGGATGATAGAGCAAAACAGTATCGCACAATCTATAATCAATCAAAATGTCAGACCTCCCACCAAAAGGATGTCGGAGCGAAACTCACACTGGCTACTATTACCAAAAAGATGATAGAGCAAACACTATCACACAATCTGACATCAATCAAGATGACAGACCCCCACAAAAAGAATGACGGAGCGAAACTCACACAGGATACTACAACAAAAAGGATCATAAAGCAAAACACTATCGCACAATCTGACATCAATCAAGATGACAGAGCCTCCACCAAAAGGATGTCGGAGCGAAACTCACACTGGCTACTATTACCAAAATGATGATAGAGCAAAAACTATCGCACAATCTGACATCAATCAAGATGACAGACCCCCCGCCAAAAGGATGACAGAGGGAAATTCACACCGGTTACTACCACCAAAAGGTTGATAGAGCAAATACTATCTCACAATCTGACATCAATCAAGACGATAGACCCCCACAAAAAGAATGACAGAGCGAAACTCACACAGGATACTACCACCAAAAGGATGATAGAGCAAAACACTATCGCACAATCTGACATCAATCAAGATGACAGACCCCCCACCAAAAGGATGTCGGAGCGAAACTTACACTGGCTACTATTACCAAAAATATGATGAAGCAAACACTATCACACAATCTGACATCAATCAAGATGACAGAACCCCCACCAAAAGGATGACAGAGGGAAATTCACACCGGCTAATACCACCAAAGGATGATAGAGCAAACACTATCTCACAATCTGACATCAATCAAGATGACAGACCCCCATAAAAAGAATGACAAAGCGAAACTCACACAAGATACTACCACCAAAAGGATGATAAAGCAAAACACTATCGCACAATCTGACATCAATCAAGATGACAGACCCCCCACCAAAAGGATGTCGGAGCGAAACTCACACTGGCTACTATTACCAAAAAGATGATATAGCAAACACTATCACACAATCTGACATCAATCAAGATGACAAACCCCCCACCAAAAGGATGACAGAGGGAAATTCACACTCGATACTATTACCAAAAGGATGATAGAGCAAACACTATCGCACAATCTGACATCAATAAAGATGACAGACCCTCCACCAAAAGAATGACAGAGGGAAATTCACACTAGCTACTACCACCAAAAGGATGATAGAGCAAACACTATCGCACAATCTGACATCAATAAAGATGACAGACCTCCCACCAAAAGGATGTAAGAGAAAAACTCACACTGGCTACTATGAACAAAAAGATGATAGAGCAAACACTATCACACAATCTGACATCAATCAAGATGACAGACCCCCACCAAAAGGATGACAGAGGGAAATTCACACCGGCTACTACCAACAAAAGGATGATAGAGAAAATACTATCTCACAATCTGACATCAATCAAGATGATAGACCCCCACAAAAAGAATGACGGAGCGAAACTCACACAGGATACTACCACCAAAAGGATGATAGAGCAAAACAGTATCGCACAATCTATAATCAATCAAGATGACAGACCTCCCACCAAAAGGATGTCGGAGCGAAACTCACACTGGCTACTATTACCAAAAAGATGATAGAGCAAACACTATCACACAATCTGACATCAATCAAGATGACGGACCCCCACAAAAAGAATGACGGAGCGAAACTCACACAGGATACTACCACAAAAAGGATGATAAAGCAAAACACTATCGCACAATCTGACATCAATCAAGATGACAGACCCCCCACCAAAAGGATGTCGGAGCGAAACTCACACTAGCTACTATTACCAAAATGATGATAGAGCAAACACTATCACACAATCTGACATCAATCAAGATGACAGACCCCCCGCCAAAAGGATGACAGAGGGAAATTCACACCGGCTACTACCAACAAAAGGATGATAGAGAAAATACTATCTCACAATCTGACATCAATCAAGATGATAGACCCCCACAAAAAGAATGACGGAGCGAAACTCACACAGGATACTACCACCAAAAGGATGATAGAGCAAAACACTATCGCACAATCTATAATCAATCAAGATGACAGACCTCCCACCAAAAGGAAGTCGGAGCGAAACTCACACTGGCTACTATTACCAAAAAGATGATAGAGCAAACACTATCACACAATCTGATATCAATCGAGATGACGGACCCCCACAAAAAGAATGACGGAGCGAAACTCACACAGGATACTACCACAAAAAGGATGATAAAGTAAAACACTATCGCACAATCTGACATCAATCAAGATGACAGACCCCCCACCAATAGGATGTCGGAGTGAAACTCACACTGGCTACTATTACCAAAAAGATGAGATAGCAAACACTATCACACAATCTGACATCAATCAAGATGACAGACCCCCCACCAAAAGGATGACAGAGGGAAATTCACACTCGATACTATTACCAAAAGGATGATAGAGCAAACACTATCGCACAATCTGACATCACTAAAGATGACAGACCCCCCACCAAAAGAATGACAGAGGGAAATTTACACTAGCTACTACCACCAAAAGGATGATAGAGCAAAACACTATCGCACAATCTGACATCAATCAAGATGACAGACCCCCCACCAAAAGGATGTCGGAGCGAAACTCACACTGGCTACTATTACCAAAAAGATGATGAAGCAAACACTATCACACAATCTGACATCAATCAAGATGACAGACCCCCCACCAAAAGGATGACAGAGGGAAATTCACACCGGCTAATACAACCAAAGGAAGATAGCGCAAACACTATCTCACAATCTGACATCAATCAAGATGACAGACCCCCACAAAAAGAATGACAAAGCGAAACTCACACAAGATACTACCACCAAAAGGATGATAAAGCAAAACACTATCGCGCAATCTGACATCAATCAAGATAACAGACCCCCCCACCAAAAGGATGACGGAATGAAACTCACAACGGCTACTACCACCAAAAGGATGATAGAGCAAACACTATCGCAAAATCTGACATCATCCAAGATGACAGACCCCCCACCAATAGGATGTCAGGGAAATTCACACTGGATACTATTACCAAAAGGATGATAGAGCAAACACTATCGCACAATCTGACATCAATCAAGATGACAGACCCCCCACCAAAAGAATGACAGAGGGAAATTCACACTGGCTACTACCACCAAAAGGATGATAGAGCAAATACTATCGCACAATCTGACATCAATCAATATGACAGACCCCCCACCAAAAGGATGTCAGAGAAAAACTCACACTGGCTACTATTAAAAAAAAGACGATAGAGCAAACACTATCGCACAATCTGACATCAATCAAGATGACAGACCCCCCACCAAAAGGATGTCGGTGCGAAACTCACACTGGCTATTATTACCAAAAAGATGATAGGGCAAACACTATCACACAATCTGACATCAATCAAGATGACAGACCCCCCACCAAAAGGATGACAGAGGGAAATTCACACCAGCTACTACCACCAAAAGGATGATAGAGCAAAACAGTATCGCACAATCTATAATCAATCAAGATGACAGACCTCCCACCAAAAGGATGTCGGAGCGAAACTCACACTGGCTACTATTACCAAAAAGATGATAGAGCAAACACTATCACACAATCTGACATCAATCAAGATGACGGACCCCCACAAAAAGAATGACGGAGCGAAACTCACACAGGATACTACCACAAAAAGGATGATAAAGCAAAACACTATCGCACAATCTGACATCAATCAAGATGACAGACCCCCCACCAAAAGGATGTCGGAGCGAAACTCACACTGGCTACTATTACCAAAATGATGATAGAGCAAACACTATCACATAATCTGACATCAATCAAGATGACAGACCCCCCGCCAAAAGGATGACAGAGGGAAATTCACACCGGCTACTACCAACAAAAGGATGATAGAGAAAATACTATCTCACAATCTGACATCAATCAAGATGATAGACCCCCACAAAAAGAATGACGGAGCGAAACTCACACAGGATACTACCACCAAAAGGATGATAGAGCAAAACACTATCGCACAATCCATAATCAATCAAGATGACAGACCTCCCACCAAAAGGAAGTCGGAGCGAAACTCACACTGGCTACTATTACCAAAAAGATGATAGAGCAAACACTATCACACAATCTGATATCAATCAAGATGACGGACCCCCACAAAAAGAATGACGGAGCGAAACTCACACAGGATACTACCACAAAAAGGATGATAAAGTAAAACACTATCGCACAATCTGACATCAATCAAGATGACAGACCCCCCACCAATAGGATGTCGGAGTGAAACTCACACTGGCTACTATTACCAAAAAGATGATATAGCAAACACTATCACACAATCTGACATCAATCAAGATGACAGACCCCCCACCAAAAGGATGACAGAGGGAAATTCACACTCGATACTATTACCAAAAGGATGATAGAGCAAACACTATCGCACAATCTGACATCACTAAAGATGACAGACCCCCCACCAAAAGAATGACAGAGGGAAATTCACACTAGCTACTACCACCAAAAGGATGATAGAGCAAAACACTATCGCACAATCTGACATCAATCAAGATGACAGACCCCCCACCAAAAGGATGTCGGAGCGAAACTCACACTGGCTACTATTACCAAAAAGATGATGAAGCAAACACTATCACACAATCTGACATCAATCAAGATGACAGACCCCCCACCAAAAGGATGACCGAGGGAAATTCACACTGGCTAATACAACCAAAGGAAGATAGAGCAAACACTATCTCACAATATGACATCAATCAAGATGACAGACCCCCACAAAAAGAATGACAAAGCGAAACTCACACAAGATACTACCACCAAAAGGATGATAAAGCAAAACACTATCGCACAATCTGACATCAATCAAGATAACAGACCCCCCCACCAAAAGGATGACAGAATGAAACTCACAACGGCTACTACCACCAAAAGGATGATAGAGCAAACACTATCGCAAAATCTGACATCATCCAAGATGACAGACCCCCCACCAATAGGATGTCAGGGAAATTCACACTGGATACTATTACCAAAAGGATGATAGAGCAAACACTATCGCACAATCTGACATCAATCAAGATGACAGACCCCCCACCAAAAGAATGACAGAGGGAAATTCACACTGGCTACTACCACCAAAAGGATGATAGAGCAAATACTATCGCACAATCTGACATCAATCAATATGACAGACCCCCCACCAAAAGGATGTCAGAGAAAAACTCACACTGGCTACTATTAAAAAAAAGACGATAGAGCAAACACTATCGCACAATCTGACATCAATCAAGATGACAGACCCCCCACCAAAAGGATGTCGGTGCGAAACTCACACTGGCTATTATTACCAAAAAGATGATAGGGCAAACACTATCACACAATCTGACATCAATCAAGATGACAGACCCCCCACCAAAAGGATGACAGAGGGAAATTCACACCAGCTACTTCCACCAAAAGGATGATAGAGCAAATACCATCTCACAATCTGACATCAAACAAGATGACAGACCCCCACGAAAAGAATGATGGAGCGAAACTCACACAGGATACTACCACCAAAAGGATGATAGAGCAACACACTATCGCACAATCTGACATCAATCAAGATGAACGACCCCCCACCAAAAGGATGTCGGAGCGAAACTCACACTGGCTACTATTACCAAGAATATGATAGAGCAAACACTATCACACAATCTGACATCAATCAAGATGACAGAACCCCTACCAACAGGATGACAGAGGGAAATTCACACCGGCTAATACCACAAAAGGATGATAGAGCAAACATTATCTCACAATCTGACATCAATCAAGATGATAGACCCCCACAAAAAGAATGACGGAGCGAAACTCACACAGGATACTACCACCAAAAGGATGACAAAGCAAAACACTATCGCACAATCTGACATCAATCAAGATGACAGACCCCCCACCAAAAGGATGACGGAGTGAAACTCAAACCGGCTACTACCACCAAAAGGATGATAGAGCAAACACTATCGCACAATCTGACATCAATCAAGATGACAGACCCCCCACCAAAAGGATGTCGGAGTGAAACTTACACTGGCTACTATTACCAAAAAGATGATAGAGCAAACACAATCACACAATCTGACATCAATCAAGATGACAGACCCCCCACCAAAAGGACGACTGAGGGAAATTCACACCGGCTACTACCACCAAAAGGATGATAGAGCAAATACTATCTCACAATCTGACATCAATCAAGATGATAGACCCCCACAAAAAGAATGACGGAGCGAAACTCACACAGGATACTACCACTAAAAGGATGATAGAGCAAAACACTATTGCACAATCTATAATCAATCAAGATGACAGACCTCCCACCAAAAGGATGTCGGAGCGAAACTCACACTGGCTACTATTACCAAAAAGATGATAGAGCAAACACTATCACACAATCTGACATCAATCAAGCTGACAGACCCCCCATCAAAAGGATGACAGAGGGAAATTCACAACGGCTATTACCACCAAAAGGATGATAGAGCAAATACTATCTCACAATCTGACATCAATCAAGATGACAGACCCCCACAAAAAGAAAGACAGAGCAAAACTCACAGAAGATACTACCACCAAAAGGATGATAAAGCAAAACACTATCGCACAATCTGACGTCAATCAAGATGACAGACCCCCCCACCAAAAGGATGACGGAGTGAAACTCACAACGGCTACTACCACCAAAAGGACGATAGAGCAAACACTATCGCACAATCTGACATCAATCAAGATGACAGAACCCCCACCAAAAGGATGTCGTAGCGAAACTCAAACTAGCTACAATTGCCAAAAGGATTATAGAGCAAACACTATCGCATAATCTGACATCAATCAAGATGAAAGAGCCCCCACCAAAAGAATGACAGAGGGAAATTCACACAGGCTACTATTACCAAAAGGATGATAGAGCAAACACTATCACACAATCTGACATCAATCAAGATGACAGACCCCCCACCAAAAGGATGACAGAGGGAAATTCACACTCGATACTATTACCAAAAGGATGATAGAGCAAACACTATCACACAATCTGACATCAATAAAGATGACAGACCCCCCACCAAAAGAATGACAGAGGGAAATCCACACTAGCTACTACCACCAAAAGGATGATAGAGCAAACACTATCGCACAATCTGACATCAATCAAGATGACAGACCCCCCACCAAAAGGATGACAGAGGGAAATTTGCAACGGCTACTACCACCAAAAGGATGATAGAGCAAACACTATCTCACAATATGACATCAATCAAGATGACAGACCCCCCACCAAAAGAATGACGGAGCGAAACTCACACAGAATACTACCACCAAAAGGATAATAGAGCAAAACACTATCGCACAATCTGACATCAATCAAGATGACAGACCCCTAACCCAAAGGATGTCAGACCGAAACTCACACAAGCTACTATTACCAAAAAGATGACAGAGCAAACACTATCACACAATCTGACATCTATCAAGATGACAGACCCCCCACCAAAAGGATGACAGAGGGAAATTCACACCGGCAACTACCACCAAAAGTATGATAGAGAAAATACTATCTCACAATCTGACATCAATCAAGATGACAGACCCCCCACCAAAAGAATGACAGAGGGAAATTCACACTAGCTACTACCACCAAAAGGATGATAGAGCAAACACTATCGGACAATCTGACATCAATCAAGATGACAGACCCCCCACCAAAAGGATGACAGAGCAAAACTCACACAGGATACTATCACCAATAGGATGATAGAGAAAAACACTATCACACTATGTGACATCAATCAAGATGACAAACTCCGCACCAAAAGGATGACGGAGCGAGACTCACACCGGCTACTACCACCAAAAGGATAATAGGGCAAACACTATTGCATAATCTGACATTAATCAATATGACAAACCCCACACCAAAAGGATGACGGAGCGAAACTCACACCGGCTACTACCACCAAAAGGATGATAGAGCAAACACTATCGCACAATCTGAAATCAATCAAGATGACAGACCCCCCACCAAAAGAATGACAGAGGGAAATTCACACTAGCTACTACCACCAAAAGGATGATAGAGCAAACACTATCGGACAATCTGACATCAATCAAGATGACAGACCCCCCACCAAAAGGATGACAGAGGGAAATTCACACCGGCTACTACCACCAAAAGGATGATAGAGCAAATACTATCTCACAATCTGACATCAATCAAGATGATAGACCCCCACAAAAAGAATGACGGAGCGAAACTCACACAGGATACTACCACCAAAAGGATGATAGAGCAAAACACTATCGCACAATCTGACATCAATCAAGATGACAGACCCCCCACCAAAAGGATGTCAGAGTGAAACTCACAACGGCTACTACCACCAAAAGGACGATAGAGAAAACACTATCGCACAATCTGACATCAATCAAGATGACAGACCCCCCACCAAAAGGATGTTGTAGCGAAACTCACACTGGCTACTATTACCAAAAGGATGATGGAGCAAACACTATTGCATAATCTGACATCAATCAAGATGACAGACCCCCCACCAAAAGAATGACAGAGGAAATTTCACACTGGCTACTATTACCAAAAAGATGATAGAGTAAACACTATCGCACAATCTGACATCAATCAAGATGACAGACCCCCCACCAAAAGAATGACAGAGGGAAATTCACACTAGCTACTACCACCAAAAGGATGATAGAGCAAACACTATCGCACAATCTGACATCAATCAACATGACAGACCCCCCACCAAAAGGATGTAAGAGAACAACTCACACTGGCTACTATTAACAAAAAGATGATAGACCAAACACTATCTCAGAATCTGACATCAATCAAGATGACAAACCCCCCACCAAAAGGATGACAGAGGGAAATTCACACCGGCTACTACAACCAAAAGGATGATAGAGCAAATACTATCTTACAATCTGACATCATTCAACATGAGAGACCCCCACAAAAAGGATGACGGAGCGAAACTCACACAGGATACTACCACCAAAAGGATGATAGAGCAAAACACTATCGCACAATCTGACATGAATCAAGATGACAGACCCCCCACAAAAGCATGTCGGAGCAAAACTCACACAGGCTACTATTACCAAAAAGATGATAGAGCAAACACTCTCACACAATCTGGCATCAATCAAGATGACAGACCCCCCACCAAAAGGATGACAGAGGGAAATTCACACCGGCTAATACCACCAAAGGATGATAGAGCAAACGCTATCTCACAATCTGACATCAATCAAGATGACAGACTCCCACAAAAATAATGACAGAGAGAAACTCACACAGGATACTACCACCAAAAGGATGATAAAGCAAAACACTATCACACAATCTAACATCAATCAAGATGACAGACCCCCCACCAAAAGGATGACGGAGTGAAACTCACACTGGCTACTACCACCAAAAGGACGATAGAGCAAACACTATCGCACAATCAGACATCAATCAAGATGACAGACCCCCCACCAAAAGGATGTCGTAGCGAAACTCACACTGGCTACTATTACCAAAAGGATGATAGAGCAAACACTATCGCACTATCTGACATCAATCAGGATTTCAGACCCCCTAGCAAAAGAATGACAGAGGGAAATTCACACTAGCTACTACCACCAAAAGGATGATAGAGCAAACACTATAGCACAATCTGTTATCAATCAAGATGACAGACCCCCCACCAAAAGAATGTAAGAGAAAAACTCACACTGGCTACTATTAACAAAAAGATGATAGAGCAAACACTATCGCACAATCCAACATCAATAAAGATGACAGACCCCCCACCAAAAGGATGACAGAGGGAAATTCACACCGGCTACTACCACCAAAAGGATGATAGAGAAAACCATATCTCACAATCTGACATCAATCAAGCTGACAGACCCCCACCAAAAGGATGACGGAGCGAAACTCACACAGGATACTACCACCAAAAGGATGATAGAGCAAAACACTATCGCACAATCTGACATCAGTCAAGATGACAGACCCCCCACCAAAAGGATGTCAAAGTGAAACTCACAACGACTACTACCACCAAAAAGATGATAGAGAAAACACTATCGCACAATCTGACATCAATCAAGATGACAGACCCCCCCACCAAAAGGATGTTGCAGCGAAACTCACACTGGCTACTATTACCAAAAGGATGATAGAGCAAACACTATCGCACAATCTGACATCAATCAAGATGACAGACCCCCCACCAAAAGAATGACAGAGGAAAATTCACACTGGCTACTATTACCAAAAGGATGATAGAGCAAACACTATCGCACAATCTGAAATCAATCAAGATGACAGACCCCCCACCAAAAGAATGACAGAGGGAAATTCACACTAGCTACTACCACCAAAAGGATGATAGAGCAAAACACTATCGCACAATCTGACATCAATCAAGATGACAGACCCCCCACCAAAAGGATCACAGAGGGAAATTCACACCGGCTACTACCACCAAAAGGATGATAGAGCAAATACTATCTTACAATCTGACATCATTCAAGATGACAAACCCCCACAAAAAGAATCACGGAGCGAAACTCACACAGGATACTACCACCAAAAGGATGATAGAGCAAAACACTATCGCATAATCTGACATAAATCAAGATGACAGACCCCCCACCAAAAGCATGTCGGAGCGAAACTCACACAGGCTACTATTACCAAAAAGATGATAGAGCAAACACTCTCACACAATCTGCCATCAATCAAGATGACAGACCCCCCACCAAAAGGATGACAGAGGGAAATTCACACCGGTTAATAGCACCAAAGGATGATAGAGCAAACGCTATCTCACAATCTGACATCAATCAAGATGACAGACTCCCACAAAAAGAATGACGGAGCAAAACTCACACAGGATACTACCACCAAAAGGATGATAAAGCAAAACACTATCACACAATCTGACATCAATCAAGATGACAGACCCCCCACCAAAAGGATGACGGAGTGAAACTCACGCTGGCTAATACCACCAAAAGGACGATAGAGCAAACACTATCGCACAATGAGACATCAATCAAGATGACAGACCCCCCAGCAAAAGAATGTAAGAGAAAAACTCACACTGGCTACTATTAACAAAAACATGATAGAGCAAACACTATCGTACAATCGAACATCAATAAAGATGACAGACCCCCCACCAAAAGGATGACAGAGGGAAATTCACACTGGCTACTACCACCAAAAGGATGATAGAGAAAACCCTATCTCACAATCTGACATCAATCAAGCTGACAGACCCCGAGCAAAAGAACGACGGAGCGAAACTCACACAGGATACTACCACCAAAAGGATCATAAAGCAAAAAACTATCGCACAATCTGACATCAATCAAGATGATAGACCCACCACCAAAAGGATGACGGAGCAAAACTCACACAGGATACTATCACCAAAAGGATGATAGAGCAAAACCCTATCACACTATGTGACATCAATCAAGATGAGAAACCCCCCCACCAAAAGGATGACGGAGCGAGACTCACACCGGCTACTACCACCAAAAGGATAATAGGGCAAACACTATCGCACAATCTGACATCAATCAATATGACAAACCCCTCATCAAAAGGATGACGGAGCGAAACTCACACCGGCTACTACCACCAAAAGGATGATTGAGCAAACACTATGACACAATTTGACATTAATCAAGATAACAGTCCCCCCTCCAAAAGGATGATGGAGCGTAACTCACACCGGCTATTACCACCAAAAGGATGATAGAGAAAACACTATCGCACAATCTGAAATCAATCAAGATGACAGACCCCCCACCAAAAGAATGACAGAGGGAAATTCACACTAGCTACTACCACCGAAAGGATGATAGAGCAAACACTATCGCACAATCTGACATCAATCAAGATGACAGACCCCCCACCAAAAGGAAGCCAGAGCGAGACTCACAATGGCTACTATTACCAAAAAGATAATAGAGAAAACACTATCGCACAATCTGACATCAATCAAGATGACAGACCCCCCACCAAAAGGATGACAGAGGGAAATTTGCAACGGCTACTGCCACTAAAAGGATGATAGAGCAAACACTATCTCACAATCTGACATCAATCAAGATGACAGACCCCCCACCAAAAGAATGACGGAGCGAAACTCATACAGAATACTACCACCAAAAGGATGATAGAGCAAAACACAATCGCACAATCTGACATCAATCAAGATGACAGACCCCTAACCCAAAGGATGTCGGACCGAAACTCACACAGGCTACTATTACCAAAAAGATGATAGAGCAAACACTATCACACAATTTGACATCAATCAAGATGACAAACCCCCCACCAAAAGGATGACAGAGGGAAATTCACACCGGCAACTACCACCAAAAGGATGATAGAGAAAATACTATCTCACAATCTGACATCAATCAAGATGATAGACCCCACACCAAAAGGATGACGGAGCAAAACTCACACAGGATACTACCACCAAAATGATGATAGAGCAAAACACTATCGCACTATGTGACATCAATCAAGATGACAAACCCCACACCAAAAGGATGACGGAGCGAGACTCACATCGGCTACTACCACCAAAAGGATAATAGGGCAAACACTATCGCACAATCTGACATTAATCAATATGACAAAGCCCTCATCAAAAGGATGACGGAGCGAAACTGACACCGGCTACTACCACCAAAAGGATGATTGAGGAAACACTATGGAACAATTTGACATCAATCAAGATGACAGTCCCCCCACCAAAAGGATGACGGAGCGAAACTCACACAGGCTACTACCACCAAAAGGATGATAGAGCAAACACTATCGCACAATCTGACATCAATCAAGATGATAGACCCCCACACAAAATATGACGGAGAGAAACTCACACAGGATACTACCACCAAAAGGATGATAGAGCAAAACACTATCGCACAATCTGACATCAATCAAGATGACAGACCCCCCACCAAAAGGATGTCAGAGCGAAACTCACACTGACTACTTTTACCAAAAAGATGATAGAGCAAACAGTATCACACAATCTGACATCAATCAAGATGACAGACCCCCCACCAAAAGGATGGCAGAGGGAAATACATTCCGGCTAATACCACCAAAGTATGATAGAGCAAACACTATCTCATAATCTGACATCAATCAAGATGACAGACCCCCACAAAAATAATGACGGAGCTAAACTCACACAAGATACTACCACCAAAAGGATGATAAAGCAAAACACTATCGCACAATCTGACATCAATCAAGATGACAGACCCCCCCACCAAAAGGATGACGGAGTGAAACTCACAACTGCTACTACCACCAAAAGGACGATAGAGCAAACACTATCGCACAATCTGACATCAATCAAGATGACAGACCCCCCACCAAAAGGATGTCGTAGCGAAACTCACACTTGATACTATTACAAAAAGGATGATAGAGCAAACACTATCGCACAATCTGACATCAATCAAGATGACAGACCCCCCACCAAAAGAATGACAGAGGAAAATTCACACTGGCTACTATTACCAAAAGGATGATAGAGCAAACACTATCGCACAATCTGACATCTATCAAGATGATAGACCCTCCACCAAAAGAATGACAGAGGGAAATTCACACTAGCTACTACCACCAAAAGGATGATAGAGCAACCACAATCGCACAATCTGACATCAATCAAGATGACAAACCCCCCACCAAAAGGATGTCGGAGCGAAACTCACATTGGCTACTATTACCAAAAAGATGATAGAGCAAACACTATCACACAATCTGACATCAATCAAGATGACAGACCCCCCATCAAAAGGATGACAGAGGGAAATTCACACCGGCTACTACCACCAAAAGGATGATAGAGCAAATACTATCTCACAATCTGACATCATTCAAGATGACAGACCCCCACAAAAAGAATGACGGAGCGAAACTCACACAGGATACTACCACCGAAAGGATGATAGAGCAAAACACTATCGCACAATCTGACATCAATCAAGATGACAGACCCCCCACCAAAAGCATGTCGGAGCGAAACTCACACTGGCTACTATTACCAAAAAGATGATAGAGCAAACACTCTCACACAATCTGGCATCAATCAAGATGACAGACCCCCCACCAAAAGGATGACAAAGGGAAATTCACACCGGCTAATAGCACCAAAGGATGATAGAGCAAACGCTATCTCACAATCTGACATCAATCAAGATGACAGACTCCCACAAAAAGAATTACGGAGCAAAACTCACACAGGATACTACCACCAAAAGGATGATAAAGCAAAACACTATCGCACAATCTGACATCAATCAAGATGACAGACCCCCCACCAAAAGGATAACGGAGTGAAACTCACACCGGCTACTACCACCAAAAGGACCATAGAGCAAACACTATCGCACAATCAGACATCAATCAAGATGACAGACCCCCCACCAAAAGGATGTCGTAGCGAAACTCACACTGGCTACTATTACCAAAAGGAAGATAGAGCAAACACTATCGCACAATCTGACATCAATCAAGATTTCAGACCCCCCACCAAAAGAATGACAGAGGGAAATTCACACTAGCTACTACCACCAAAAGGATGATAGAGAAAACACTATCGCACAATCTGACATCAATCAAGATGACAGACCCCCCACCAAAAGGATGTAAGAGAAAAACTCACACTGGCTACTATTAACAAAAAGATGATAGAGCAAACACTATCGCATAATCGAACATCAATAAAGATGACAGACCCCCCACCAAAAGGATGACAGAGGGAAATTCACACCGGCATCTACCACCAAAAGGATGATATAGAAAACCCTATCTCACAATCTGACATCAATCAAGATGAAAGACCCCCAGCAAAAGAACGACGGAGCGAAACTCACACAGGATACTACCACCAAAAGGATGATAGAGCAAAAAACTATCGCACAATCTGACATCAATCAAGATGATAGACCCCCCACCAAAAGGATGACAGAGCGAAACTCACACAGGATACTACCACCAAAAGGATGATATAGCAAAACACTATCACACTATGTGACATCAATCAAGATGACAAACCCCCCACCAAAAGGATGACGGAGCGAGACTCACACCGGATACTACCACCAAAAGGATAATAGGGCAAACACTATCGCACAATCTGACATCAATCAATATGACAAACCCCTCATCAAAAGGATGATGGAGCGAAACACACACTGGCTACTACCACCAAAAGGATGATTGAGCAAACACTATGGCACAATTTGACATTAATCAAGATGACAGTCCCCCCACCAAAAGGATGACGGAGCGAAACTCACACCGGCTACTACCACCAATAGGATGATAGAGAAAACACTATCGCACAATCTGAAATCAATCAAGATGACAGACCCCCCACCAAAAGAATGACAGAGGGAAATTCACACTAGCTACTACCACCAAAAGGATGATAGAGCAAACACTATCGCACAATCTGACATCAATCAACATGACAGACCCCCCACCAAAAGGAAGTCAGAGCGAGACTCACACTGGCTACTATTACCAAAAAGATAATAGAGAAAACACTATCGCACAATCTGACATCAATCAAGATGACAGACCCCCCACCAAAAGGATGACAGAGGGAAATTTGCAACGGCTACTACCACCAAAAGGATGGTAGAGCAAACACTATTGCACAATCTGACATCAATCAAGATGACAGACCCCCCACCAAAAGGATGACGGAGTGAAACTCACACCGGCTACTACTACCAAAAGGACGATAGAGCAAATACTATCGCACAATCAGACATCAATCAAGATGACAGACCCCCCACCAAAAGGATGTCGTAGCGAAACTCACACTGGCTACTATTACCAAAAGGATGATAGAGCAAACATTATCGCACAATCTGACATCAATCAAGATTTCAGACCCCCCACCAAAAGAATGACAGAGGGAAATTCACACTAGCTACTACCACCAAAAGGATGATAGAGCAAACACTATCGCACAATCTGACATCAATCAAGATGACAGACCCCCCACCAAAAGGATGTAAGAGAAAAACTCACACTGGCTACTATTAACAAAAAGATGATAGAGCAAACACTATCGCACAATCCAACATCAATAAAGATGACAGACCCCCCACCAAAAGGATGACAGAGGGAAATTCACACCGGCTACTACACCAAAAGGATGATATAGAAAACCCTATCTCACAATCTGACATCAATCAAGATGACAGACCCCCAGCAAAAGAACGACAGAGCGAAACTCACAAAGGATACCACCACCAAAAGGATGATAGAGCAAAAAACTATCGCATAATCTGACATCAATCAAGATGATAGACCCCCCACCTAAAGGATGACGGAGCGAAACTCACACAGGATACTCCCACCAAAAGGATGATAGAGCAAAACACTATCACACTATGTGACATCAATCAAGATGACAAACCCCCCACCAAAAGGATGACGGAGCGAGACTCACACCGGCTACTACCACCAAAAGGATAATAGGGAAAACACTATCGCACAATCTGACATCAATCAGTATGACAAACCCCTCATCAAAAGGATGACGGAGCGAAACTCACACCGGGTACTACCACCAAAAGGATGATTGAGCAAACACTATGGCACAATTTGACATCAATCAAGATGACATTCTCCCCACCAAAAGGATGACAGAGCGAAACTCACACCGACTTCTACCACCAAAAGGATGATAGAGAAAACACTATCGCACAATCTGAAATCAATCAAGATGACAGACCCCCCACCAAAAGAATGACAGAGGGAAATTCACACTAGCTACTACCACCAAAAGGATGATAGAGCAAACACTATCGCACAATCTGACATCAATCAAGATGACAGACCCCCCACCAAAAGGAAGTCAAAGCGAGACTCACACTGGCTACTATTACCAAAAAGATAATAGAGAAAACACTATCGCACAATCTGACATCAATCAAGATGACAGACCCCCCACCAAAAGGATGACAGAGGGAAATTTGCAACGGTTACTACCACCAAAAGTATGATAGAGCAAACACTATCGCACAATCTGACATCAATCAAGATGACAGACCCCCCACCAAAAGAATGACAGAGGGAAATTCACACTAGCTACTACCACCAAAAGGATGTTAGAGCAAACACTATCGCACAATCTGACATCAATCAAGATGACAGACCCCCCACCAAAAGGATGTCGTAGCGAAACTCACACTGGCTACTATTACCAAAAGGATGATAGAGCAAACACTATCACACAATCTGACATCAATCAAGATTTCAGACCCCCGACCAAAAGAATGACAGAGGGAAATTCACACTAGCTACTACCACCCAAAGGATGATAGAGCAAACACTATCGCACAATCTGACATCAATCAAGATGACAGACCCCCCACCAAAAGGATGTAAGAGAAAAACTCACACTGGCTACTATTAAAAAAAAGATGATAGAGCAAACACTATCGCATAATCCAACATCAATAAAGATGACAGACCCCCCACCAAAAGGATGATGTAGAAAACCCTATCTCACAATCTGACATCAATCAAGATGACAGACCCCCAGCAAAAGAACGACGGAGCGAAGCTCACAAAGGATATTACCACCAAAAGGATGATAGAGAAAAAAACTATCGCACAATCTGACATCAATCAAGATGATAGACCCCCCACCAAAAGGATGACGGAGCAAAACTCACACAGGATACTACCACCAAAAGGATGATAGAGCAAAACAATATCACACTATGTGACATCAATCAAGATGACAAACCCCCCACCAAAAGGATGACGGAGCGAGACTCACACCGGCTACTACCACCAAAAGGATAATAGGGCAAACACTATCGCACAATCTGACATCAATCAATATGACAAACCCCTCATCAAAAGGATGACGGAGCGAAACTCACATCGGCTACTACCACCAAAAAGATGATTGAGCAAACACTATGGCACAATTTGACATCAATCATGATGACAATCCCCCCACCAAAAGGATGACGGAGCGAAACTCACACCGGCTACTACCACCAAAAGGATGATAGAGAAAACACTATCGCACAATCTGAAATCAATCAAGATGACAGACCCCCCACAAAAAGAATGACAGAGGGAAATTCACACTAGCTACTACCACCAAAAGGATGATAGAGCAAACACTATCGCACAATCTGACATCAATCAAGATGACAGACCCCCCACCAATAGGATGACAGAGGGAAATTTGCAACGGTTACTACCACCAAAAGGATGATAGAGCAAAACACTATCGCACAATCTGACATCAATCAAGATGACAGACCCCCAGCCCAAAGGATGTCGGACCAAAACTCACACAGGCTACTATTACCAAAAAGATGACAGAGCAAACACTATCACACAATCTGACATCAATCAAGATGACAAACCCCCCACCAAAAGGATGACAGAGGGAAATTCACACCGGCAACTACCACCAAAAGGATGATAGAGAAAATACTATCTCACAATCTGACATCAATCAAGATGATAGACCCCCCACCAAAAGGATGACGGAGCAAAACTCACACAGGATACTACCACCAAAAGGATGATAGAGCAAAACACTATCAAACTATGTGACATCAATCAAGATGACAAACCCCACACCAAAAGGATGACGGAGCGAGACTCACACCGGCTACTACCACCAAAAGGATAATAGGGCAAACACTATCGCACAATTTGACATTAATCAATATGACAAACCCCTCATCAAAAGGATGACGAAGCGAAACTGACACCGGCTACTACCACCAAAAGGATGATTGAGGAAACACTATGGCACAATTTGACATCAATCAAGATGACAGTCCCCCCACTAAAAGGATGACGGAGCGAAACTCACACCGGCTACTACCACCAAAAGGATGATAGAGCAAACACTATCGCACAATCTGAAATCAATCAAGATGACAGACCCCCCACCAAAAGAATGACAGAGGGAAATTCACACTAGCTACTACCACCAAAAGGATGATAAAGCAAACACTATCGCACAATCTGACATCAATCAAGATGACAGACCCCCCACCAAAAGGATGACAGAGGGAAATTCACACCGGCTACTACCACCAAAAGGATGATAGAGCAAATACTATCTCACAATTTGAAATCAATCATGATGACAGACCCCCCACCAAAAGAATGACAGAGGGAAATTCACACTAGCTACTACCACCAAAAGGATGATAGAGCAAACACTATCGCAAAATCTGACATCAATCAAGATGACAGACCCCCCCACCAAAAGGAAGTCAGAGCGAGACTCACACTGGCTACTATTACCAAAAAGATAATAGAGAAAACACTATCGCACAATCTGACATCAATCAAGATGACAGACCCCCCACCAATAGGATGACAGAGGGAAATTTGCAACGGTTACTACCACCAAAAGGATGATAGAGCAAAACACTATCGCACAATCTGACATCAATCAAGATGACAGACCCCCAACCCAAAGGATGTCGGACCGAAACTCACACAGGCTACTATTACCAAAAAGATGATAGAGCAAACACTATCACACAATCTGACATCAATCAAGATGACAAACCCCCCACCAAAAGGATGACATAGGGAAATTCACACCGGCAACTACCACCAAAAGGATGATAGAGAAAATACTATCTCACAATCTGACATCAATCAAGATGATAGACCCCCCACCAAAAGGATGACGGAGCAAAACTCACACAGGATACTACCACCAAAAGGATGATAGAGCAAAACACTATCAAACTATGTGACATCAATCAAGATGACAAACCCCACACCAAAAGGATGACGGAGCGAGACTCACACCGGCTACTACCACCAAAAGGATAAGAGGGCAAACACTATCGCACAATCTGACATTAATCAATATGACAAACCCCTCATCAAAAGGATGACGAAGCGAAACTGACACCGGCTACTACCACCAAAAGGATGATTGAGGAAACACTATGGCACAATTTGACATCAATCAAGATGACAGTCCCCCCACTAAAAGGATGACGGAGCGAAACTCACACCGGCTACTACCACCAAAAGGATGATAGAGCAAACACTATCGCACAATCTGAAATCAATCAAGATGACAGACCCCCTACCAAAAGAATGACAGAGGGAAATTCACACTAGCTACTACCACCAAAAGGATGATAAAGCAAACACTATCGCACAATCTGACATCAATCAAGATGACAGACCCCTAACCAAAAGGATGACAGAGGGAAATTCACACCGGCTACTACCACCAAAAGGATGATAGAGCAAATACTATCTCAAAATTAGACATCAATCATGATGACAGACATCCCACCAAAAGAATGACAGAGGGAAATTCACACTAGCTACTACCACCAAAAGGATGATAGAGCAAACACTATCGCACAATCAGACATCAATCAAGATGACAGACGCCCCACCAAAAGGAAGTCAGAGCGAGACTCACCTTGGCTACTATTACAAAAAAGATAATAGAGAAAACACTATCGCACAATCTGACATCAATCAAGATGACAGACCCCCCACCAATAGGATGACAGAGGGAAATTTGCAACGGTTACTACCACCAAAAGGATGATAGAGCAAAACACTATCGCACAATCTGACATCAATCAAGATGACAGACCCCCAACCCAAAGGATGTCGGACCGAAACTCACACAGGCTACTATTACCAAAAAGATGACAGAGCAAACACTATCACACAATCTGACATCAATCAAGATGACAAACCCCCCACCAAAAGGATGACAGAGGGAAATTCACACCGACCACTACCACCAAAAGGATGATAGAGAAAATACTATCTCACAATCTGACATCAATCAAGATGATAGACCCCCCACCAAAAGGATGACGGAGCAAAACTCACACAGGATACTACCACCAAAAGGATGATAGAGCAAAACACTATCAAACTATGTGACATCAATCAAGATTACAAACCCCACACCAAAAGGATGACGGAGCGAGACTCACACCGGCTACTACCACCAAAAGGATAATAGGGCAAACACTATCGCACAATCTGACATCAATCAATATGACAAACCCCTCATCAAAAGGATGACGAAGCGAAACTGACACCGGCTACTACCACCAAAAGGATGATTGAGGAAACACTATGGCACAATTTGACATCAACCAAGATGACAGTCCCCCCACCAAAAGGATGACGGAGCGAAACTCACACCGGCTACTACCACCAAAAGGATAATAGAGCAAACACTATCGCATAATCTGAAATCAATCAAGATGACAGACCCCCCACCAAAAGAATGACAGAGGGAAATTCACACTAGCTACTACCACCAAAAGGATGATAGAGCAAACACTATCGCACAATCTGACATCAATCAAGATGACAGACCCCCCACCAATAGGATGACAGAGGGAAATTTGCAACGGTTACTACCACCAAAAGGATGATAGAGCAAAACACTATCGCACAATCTGACATCAATCAAGATGACAGACCCCCAACCCAAAGGATGTCAGACCAAAACTCACACAGGCTACTATTACCAAAAAGATGACAGAGTAAACACTATCATACAATCTGACATCAATCAAGATGACAAACCCCCCACCAAAAGGATGACGGAGCGAAATTCACACCGGCAACTACCACCAAAAGGATGATAGAGAAAATACTATCTCACAATCTGACATCAATCAAGATGATAGACCCCCCACCAAAAGGATGACGGAGCAAAACTCACACAGGATACTACCACCAAAAGGATGATAGAGCAAAACACTATCAAACTATGTGACATCAATCAAGATGACAAACCCCACACCAAAAGGATGACGGAGCGAGACTCACACCGGCTACTACCACCAAAAGGATAAGAGGGCAAACACTATCGCACAATCTGACATTAATCAATATGACAAACCCCTCATCAAAAGGATGACGAAGCGAAACTGACACCGGCTACTACCACCAAAAGGATGATTGAGGAAACACTATGGCACAATTTGACATCAATCAAGATAACAGTCCCCCCACTAAAAGGATGACGGAGCGAAACTCACACCGGCTACTACCACCAAAAGGATGATAGAGCAAACACTATCGCACAATCTGAAATCAATCAAGATGACAGACCCCCCACCAAAAGAATGACAGAGGGAAATTCACACTAGCTACTACCACCAAAAGGATGATAAAGCAAACACTATCGCACAATCTGACATCAATCAAGATGACAGACCCCTAACCAAAAGGATGACAGAGGGAAATTCACACCGGCTACTACCACCAAAAGGATGATAGAGCAAATACTATCTCAAAATTAGACATCAATCATGATGACAGACATCCCACCAAAAGAATGACAGAGGGAAATTCACACTAGCTACTACCACCAAAAGGATGATAGAGCAAACACTATCGCACAATCAGACATCAATCAAGATGACAGACCCCCCACCAAAAGGAAGTCAGAGCGAGACTCACCTTGGCTACTATTACAAAAAAGATAATAGAGAAAACACTCTCGCACAATCTGACTTCAATCAAGATGACAGACCCCCCACCAATAGGATGACAGAGGGAAATTTGCAACGGTTACTACCACCAAAAGGATGATAGAGCAAAACACTATCGCACAATCTGACATCAATCAAGATGACAGACCCCCAACCCAAAGGATGTCGGACCGAAACTCACACAGGCTACTATTACCAAAAAGATGACAGAGCAAACACTATCACACAATCTGACATCAATCAAGATGACAAACCCCCCACCAAAAGGATGACAGAGGGAAATTCACACCGATAACTACCACCAAAAGGATGATAGAGAAAATACTATCTCACAATCTGACATCAATCAAGATGATAGACCCCCCACCAAAAGGATGACGGAGCAAAACTCACACAGGATACTACCACCAAAAGGATGATAGAGCAAAACACTATCAAACTATGTGACATCAATCAAGATTACAAACCCCACACCAAAAGGATGACGGAGCGAGACTCACACCGGCTACTACCACCAAAAGGATAATAGGGCAAACACTATCGCACAATCTGACATCAATCAATATGATAAACCCCTCATCAAAAGGACGACGAAGCGAAACTGACACCGGCTACTACCACCAAAAGGATGATTGAGGAAACACTATGGCACAATTTGACATCAACCAAGATGACAGTCCCCCCACCAAAAGGATGACGGAGCGAAACTCACACCGGTTACTACCACCAAAAGGATAATAGAGCAAACACTATCGCATAATCTGAAATCAATCAAGATGACAGACCCCCCACCAAAAGAATGACAGAGGGAAATTCACACTAGCTACTACCACCAAAAGGATGATAGAGCAAACACTATCGCACAATCTGACATCAATCAAGATGACAGACCCCCCACCAATAGGATGACAAAGGGAAATTTGCAACGGTTACTACCACCAAAAGGATGATAGAGCAAAACACTATCGCACAATCTGACATCAATCAAGATGACAGACCCCCAACCCAAAGGATGTCAGACCAAAACTCACACAGGCTACTATTACCAAAAAGATGACAGAGCAAACACTATCATACAATCTGAAATCAATCAAGATGACAAACCCCCACCAAAAGGATGACGGAGCGAAATTCACACCGGCAACTACCACCAAAAGGATGATAGAGAAAATACTATCTCACAATCTGACATCAATCAAGATGATAGACCCCCCACCAAAAGGATGACGGAGCAAAACTCACACAGGATACTACCACCAAAAGGATGATAGAGCAAAACACTATCAAACTATGTGACATCAATCAAGATGACAAACCCCACACCAAAAGGATGACAGGGCGAGACTCACACCGGCTACTACCACCAAAAGGATAATAGGGCAAACACTATCGCACAATTTGACATTAATCAATATGACAAACCCCTCATCAAAAGGATGACGAAGCGAAACTGACACCGGCTACTACCACCAAAAGGATGATTGAGGAAACACTATGGCACAATTTGACATCAATCAAGATGACAGTCCCCCCACTAAAAGGATGACGGAGCGAAACTCACACCGGCTACTACCACCAAAAGGATGATAGAGCAAACACTATCGCACAATCTGAAATCAATCAAGATGACAGACCCCCCACCAAAAGAATGACAGAGGGAAATTCACACTAGCTACTACCACCAAAAGGATGATAAAGCAAACACTATCGCACAATCTGACATCAATCAAGATGATAGACCCCCCACCAAAAGGATGACAGAGGGAAATTCACACCGGCTACTACCACCAAAAGGATGATAGAGCAAATACTATCTCATAATTTGACATCAATCATGATGACAGACCCCCCACCAAAAGAATGACAGAGGGAAATTCACACTAGCTACTACCACCAAAAGGATGATAGAGCAAACACTATCGCAAAATCTGACATCAATCAAGATGACAGACCCCCCACCAAAAGGAAGTCAGAGCGAGACTCACACTGGCTACTATTACCAAAAAGATAATAGAGAAAACACTATCGCACAATCTGACATCAATCAAGATGACAGACCCCCCACCAATAGGATGAAAGAGGGAAATTTGCAACGGTTACTACCACCAAAAGGATGATAGAGCAAAACACTATCGCACAATCTGACATCAATCAAGATGACAGACCCCCAACCCAAAGGATGTCGGACCGAAACTCACACAGGCTACTATTACCAAAAAGATGACAGAGCAAACACTATCACACAATCTGACATCAATCAAGATGACAAACCCCCCACCAAAAGGATGACAGAGGGAAATTCACACCGGCAACTACCACCAAAAGGATGATAAAGAAAATACTATCTCACAATCTGACATCAATCAAGATGATAGACCCCCCACCAAAAGGATGACGGAGCAAAACTCACACAGGATACTACCACCAAAAGGATAATAGAGCAAAACACTATCAAACTATGTGACATCAATCAAGATGACATACCCCACACCAAAAGGATGACGGAGCGAGACTCACACCGGCTACTACCACCAAAAGGATAAGAGGGCAAACACTATCGCACAATCTGACATTAATCAATATGACAAACCCCTCATCAAAAGGATGACGAAGCGAAACTGGCACCGGCTACTACCACCAAAAGGATGATTGAGGAAACACTATGGCACAATTTGACATCAATCAAGATGACAGTCCCCCCACTAAAAGGATGACGGAGCCAAACTCACACCGGCTACTACCACCAAAAGGATGATAGAGCAAACACTATCGCACAATCTGAAATCAATCAAGATGACAGACCCCCCACCAAAAGAATGACAGAGGGAAATTCACACTAGCTACTACCACCAAAAGGATGATAAAGCAAACACTATCGCACAATCTGACATCAATCAAGATGACAGACCCCCAACCAAAAGGATGACAGAGGGAAATTCACACCGGCTACTACCACCAAAAGGATGATAGAGCAAATACTATCTCACAATTAGACATCAATCATGATGACAGACACCCCACCAAAAGAATGACAGAGGGAAATTCACACTAGCTACTACCACCAAAAGGATGATAGAGCAAACACTATCGCAAAATCAGACATCAATCAAGATGGCAGACCCCCCACCAAAAGGAAGTCAGAGCGAGACTCACACTGGCTACTATTACAAAAAAGATAATAGAGAAAACACTATCGCACAATCTGACATCAATCAAGATGACAGACCCCCCACCAATAAGATGACAGAGGGAAATTTGCAACGGTTACTACCACCAAAAGGATGATAGAGCAAAACACTATCGCACAATCTGACATCAATCAAGATGACAGACCCCCAACCCAAAGGATGTCGGACCGAAACTCGCACAGGCTACTATTACCAAAAAGATGACAGAGCAAACACTATCACACAATCTGACATCAATCAAGATGACAAACCCCCCACCAAAAGGATGACAGAGGGAAATTCACACCGATAACTACCACCAAAAGGATGATAGAGAAAATACTATCTCACAATCTGACATCAATCAAGATGATAGACCCCCCACCAAAAGGATGACGGAGCAAAACTCACACAGGATACTACCACCAAAAGGATGATAGAGCAAAACACTATCAAACTATGTGACATCAATCAAGATTACAAACCCCACACCAAAAGGATAACGGAGCGAGACTCACACCGGCTACTACCACCAAAAGGATAATAGAGCAAACACTATCGCACAATCTGAAATCAATCAAGATGACAAACCCCCCACCAAAAGAATGACAGAGGGAAATTCACACTAGCTACTACCACCAAAAGGATGATAAAGCAAACACTATCGCACAATCTGACATCAATCAAGATGACAGACCCCCCACCAAAAGGGTGACAGAGGGAAATTCACACTGGCTACTACTACCAAAAGGATGATAGAGCAAATACTATCTCACAATCTGACATCAATCAAGATGATAGACCCTCATACAAAAAATGACGGAGCGAAACTCACACAGGATACTACCACCAAAAGGATTATAGAGCAAAACACTATCGCACAATCTGACATCAATCAAGATGACAGACCCCCCACCAAAAGGATGTCGGAGTGAAACTCACAGTGACTACTTTTACCAAAAAGACGATAGAGCAAACAGTATCACACAATCCTACATCAATCAAGATGACAGACCCCCCACCAAAAGGATGACAGAGGGAAATTCACACCGGCTAATACCACCAAAGGATGATAGAGCAAACACTATCTCATAATCTGACATCAATCAAGATGACAGACCCCCACAAAAAGAATGACGGAGCTAAACTCACACAAGATACTACCTTTAAAAGAATGATAAAGCAAAACACTATCGCACAATCTGACATCAATCAAGATGACAGACCCCCCCAACAAAAGGATGACGGAGTGAAACTCACAATGGCTACTACCACCAAAAGGACGATAGAGCAAACACTATCGCACAATATGACATCAATCAAGATGACAGACCCCCCACCAAAAGGATGTCGTAGCGAAACTCACACTGGCTACTATTACCAAAAGGATGATAGAGCAAACACTATCGCACAATCTGTCATCAATCAAGATGACAGACCCCTCACCAAAAGAATGACAGAGGAAAATTCACACTGGCTACTATTACCAAAAGGATGATAGAGCAAACACTATCGCACAATCTGACATCTATCAAGATGATAGACCCCCCACCAAAAGAATGACAGAGGGAAATTCACACTAGCTACTACCACCAAAAGGATGATAAAGCAAACAATATCTCACAATCTAACATCAATCAAGATGACATACCCCCCACCAAAAGGATGTAAGAGAAAAACTCACACTGGCTACTATTAACAAATAGATGATAGAGCAAACACTATCGCACAATCTGACATCAATCAAGATGACAGGCCCCCACCAAAAGGATGTCGGAGCAAAACTCACATTGGCTACTATTACCAAAAAGTTTATAGAGCAAACACTATCACACAATCTGACATCAATAAAGATGACAGACCCCCCACCAAAAGGATGACAGAGGGAAATTCACACCGGCTACTACCACCAAAAGGATGATAGAGCAAATACTATCTCACAATCTGACATCATTCAAGATGACAGACCCCCACAAAAAGAATGACGGAGCGAAACTCACACAAGATACTACCACCAAAAGGATGATAGAGCAAAACACTATCGCACAATCTAACATCAATCAAGATGACAGACCCCCCACCAAAAGGATGTCGGAGCGAAACTCACACTGGCTACTATTACCAAAAAGATGATAGAGCAAACACTCTCACACAATCTGGCATCAATCAAGATGATAGACACCCCACCAAAAGGATGACAGAGGGAAATTCACACTAGCTACTACCAGCAAAAGGATGATAGAGCAAACACTATCGCACAATCTAACATCAATCAAGATGACAGGCCCCCACCAAAAGGATGTAAGAGAAAGACTCACACTGGCTACTATTAACAAAAAGATGATAGAGCAAACACTATCTCACAATCCAACATCAATAAAGATGACAGAGGGAAATTCACACCGGCTACTACCACCAAAAGGATGATAGAGAAAACCCTATCTCACAATCTGACATCAATTTAGATGACAGACCCCCACCAAAAGAACGACGGAGCGAAACTCACACAGGATACTACCACCAAAAGGATGATAGAGCAAAAAACTATCGCACAATCTGACATCAATCAAGATGATAGATCCCCCACCAAAAGGATGACGGAGCGAAACTCACACAGGATACTACCACCAAATGGATGATAGAGCAAAACACTATCACACTATGTGACATCAATCAATATGACAATCCCCTCATCAAAAAGATGACGGAGCGAAACTGACACCGGCTACTACCACCAAAAGAATGATTGAGCAAACACTATGGCACAATTTGACATCAATCAAGAGGACAGTCCCCCCACCAAAAGGATGACGGAGCGAAACTCACACCGGCTACTACCACCAAAAGGATGATAGAGAAAACACTATCGCACAATCTGAAATCAATAAAGATGACAGACCCCCGCCAAAAGAATGATAGAGGGAAATTCACACTAGCTACTACCACCAAAAGGATGATAGAGTAAACACTATTGCACAATCTGACATCAATCAAGATGACAGACCCCCCACCAAAAGGAAGTCAGAGCGAGACTCACACTGGCTACTATTACCAAAAAGACAATAGAGAAAACACTATCGCACAATCTGACATCAATCAAGATGACAGACCCCCCACCAAAAGGATGACAGAGGGAAATTTGCAACGGCTACTACCACCAAAAGGATGATAGAGCAAACACTATCTCACAATCTGACATCAATCAAGATGACAGACCCCCACAAAAAGAATGACAGAGCAAAACTCACACAGGATACTACCACCAAAAGGATGATAGAGCAAAACACTATCGCACAATCTGACATCAATCAAGATGACAAACCCCCCACCAAAAGGATGTCGGAGCGAAACTCACACTAGCTACTATTACCAAAAGGATGATAGAGCAAACACTATCACACAATCTGACATCAATCAAGATGACAGAACCCCCCACCAAAAGGATGACAGAGGGAAATTCACACAGGCTAATACCACCAAAGGATGATAGAGCAAACAGTATCTCACAATCTGACATCAATCAAGATGACAGACCCCCACAAAAAGAATGATGGAGCGAAACTCACACAAGATACTACCATCAAAAGGATGATAGAGCAAAACACTATCGCACAATCTGACATCAATCAAGATAACAGAGCCTCCACCAAAAGGATGTCGGAGCGAAACTCACACTGACTACTTTTACCAAAAAGATGATAGAGCAAACAGTATCACACAATCTGACATCAATCAAGATGACAGACCCCCCACCAAAAGGATGACAGAGGGAAATTCACACCAGCTAATACCATCAAAGGATGATAGAGCAAACACTATCTCATAATCTGACATCAATCAAGATGACAGACCCCCACAAAAAGAATGACGGAGCTAAACTCACATAAGATACTACCTTTAAAAGGATGATAAAGCAAAACACTATCGCACAATCTGACATCAATCAAGATGACAGACCCCCTGACCAAAAGGATGAAGGAGTGAAACTTACAACGGCTACTACCACCAAAAGGGCGATCGAGCAAACACTATCCCACAATCTGACATCAATCAAGATGACAGACCCCCCACCAAAAGGATGTCGTAGCGAAACTCAAACTGGCTACTATTACCAAAAGGATGATAGAGCAAACACTATCGCACAATCAGACATCAATCAAGATGAAAGACCCCCCACCAAAAGAATGACAGAGGAAAATTCACACTGGCTACTATTACCAAAAGGATGATAGAGCAAACACTATCACACAATCTGACATCTATCAAGTTGATAGACGCCCCAGCAAAAGAATGACAGAGGGAAATTCACACTAGCTACTACCACCAAAAGGATGATAGAGCAAACACTATCGCACAATCTGACATCAATCAAGATGACAGACCCCCCACCAAAAGGATGTAAGAGAAAAACTCACACTGGCTACTATTAACAAAAAGATGATAGAGCAAACACTATCGCACAATCTGACATCAATCAAGATGACAGACCCCCCACCAAAAGGATGTCGGAGCGAAACTCACATTGGCTACTATTACCAAAAAGATTATAGAGCAAACACTATCACACAATCTGACATCAATAAAGATGACAGACCCCCCACCAAAAGGATGACAGAGGGAAATTCACACCAGCTACTTCCACCAAAAGGATGATAGAGCAAATACTATCTCACAATATGACATCATTCAAGATGACAGACCCCCACAAAAAGAATGACGGAGCGAAACTCACACAGGATACTACCACCAAAAGGATGATAGAGCAAAACACTATCGCACAATCTGACATCAATCAAGATGACAGACCCCCTACCAAAAGGATGTCGGAGCGAAACTCAGACTGGCTACTATTACAAAAAAGATGACAGACACCCCACCAAAAGGATGACAGAGGTAAATTCACATCGGCTAATACCACTAAAGGATGATAGAGCAAACACTATCTCACAATCTGACATCAATCAAGATGACAGACCCCCACAAAAAGAATGACAGAGCGAAACTCACACAGGATACTTCCATCAAAAGGATGATAGAGCAAAACAGTATCGCACAATCTGACATCAATCAAGATGACAGACCCTCCACCAAAAGGATGTCGGAGCGAAACTCACACTGACTACTTTTACCAAAAAGATGATAGAGCAAACAATATCACACAATCTTACATCAATCAAGATGACAGACCCCCTACCAAAAGGATGACAGAGGGAAATTCACACCGGCTAATACCACCAAAGGATGATAGAGCAAACACTATCTCATAATCTGACATCAATCAAGATGACAGACCCCCATAAAAAGAATGACGGAGCTAAACTCACATAAGATACTACCTTTAAATGGATGATAAAGAAAAACACTATCGCATAATCTGACATCAATCAAGATGACAGACCCCCCCACCAAAAGGATGACGGAGTGAAACTCACAACGGTTACTACCACCAAAAGGACGATAGAGCAAACACTATCGCACAATCTGACATCAATCAAGATGACAGACCCCCCACCAAAAGGATGTCGTAGCGAAACTCACACTGGCTACTATTACCAAAAGTATGATAGAGCTAAACACTATCGCACAATTTGACATTAATCAAGATGACAGACCCCCCACCAAAAGGATGACGGAGTGAAACTCACACCGACTACTACCACCAAAAGGACGATAAAGCAAACACTATCGCACAATCTGACATCAATCAAGATTTCAGACCCCCCACCAAAAGAATGACAGAGGGAAATTCACACTAGCTACAACCACCAAAAGGATGATAGAGCAAACACTATCGCACAATCTGACATCAATCAAGATGACAGACCCCCCACCAAAAGGATGTAAGAGAAAAACTCACACTGGCTACTATTAACAAAAAGATGATAGAGCAAACACTATCGTACAATCTGACATCAATCAAGATGACAGACCCCCCACCAAAAGGATGTCGGAGCGAAACTCACATTGGCTACTATTACCAAAAAGATTATAGAGCAAACACTATCCCACAATCTGACATCAATAAAGATGATAGACCCCCCACCAAAAGGATGACAGAGGGAAATTTACACCGGCTACTACCACCAAAAGGATGATAGAGCAAATACTATCTCACAATCTGACATCATTCAAGATGACAGACCCCTACAAAAAGAATGACGGAGCGAAACTCACACAGGATACTACCACCAAAAGGATGATAGAGCAAAACACTATCGCACAATCTGACATCAATCAAGATGACAGACCCCCCACCAAAAGGATGTCGGAGCGAAACTCACACTGGCTACTATTACAAAAAAGATGATAGAGCAAACACTCTCACACAATTTGGCATCAATCAAGATGATAGACACCCCACCAAAAGGATGACAGAGGGAAATTCACATCGACTAATACCACCAAAGGATGATAGAGCAAACGCTATCTCACAATCTGACATCAATCAAGATGACAGACCCCCATAAAAAGAATGACGGAGCGAAACTCACATAAGATACTACCTTTAAATGGATGATAAAGCAAAACACTATCGCAAAATGTGACATCAATCAAGATGACAGACCCCCCCACCAAAAGGATGACGGAGTGAAACTCACAACGGCTACTACCACCAAAAGGACGATAGAGCAAACACTATCGCACAATCTGACATCAATCAAGATGACAGACCCCCCACCAAAAGGATGTCGTAGCGAAACTCACACTAGCTACTATTACCAAAAGGATGATAGAGCTAAACACTATCGCACAATTTGACATTAATCAAGATGACAGACCCCCCACCAAAAGGATGACGGAGTGAAACTCACACCGACTACTACCACCAAAAGGACGATAGAGCAAACACTATCGCACAATCTGACATCAATCAAGATTTCAGACCCCCCACCAAAAGAATGACAGAGGGAAATTCACACTAGCTACTACCACCAAAAGGATGATAGAGCAAACACTATCGCACAATCTGACATCAATCAAGATGACAGACCCCCCACCAAAAGGATGTAAGAGAAAAACTCACACTGGCTACTATTAACAAAAAGATGATAGAGCAAACACTATCGTACAATCTGACATCAATCAAGATGACAGACCCCCCACCAAAAGGATGTCGGAGCGAAACTCACATTGGCTACTATTACCAAAAAGATTATAGAGCAAACACTATCCCACAATCTGACATCAATAAAGATGATAGACCCCCCACCAAAAGGATGACAGAGGGAAATTTACACCGGCTACTACCACCAAAAGGATGATAGAGCAAATACTATCTCACAATCTGACATCATTCAAGATGACAGACCCCTACAAAAAGAATGACGGAGCGAAACTCACACAGGATACTACCACCAAAAGGATGATAGAGCAAAACACTATCGCACAATCTGACATCAATCAAGATGACAGAACCCCCACCAAAAGGATGTCGGAGCGAAACTCACACTGGCTACTATTACAAAAAAGATGATAGAGCAAACACTCTCACACAATTTGGCATCAATCAAGATGATAGACACCCCACCAAAAGGATGACAGAGGGAAATTCACATCGACTAATACCACCAAAGGATGATAGAGCAAACGCTATCTCACAATCTGACATTAATCAAGATGACAGACCCCCATAAAAAGAATGACGGAGCGAAACTCACATAAGATACTACCTTTAAATGGATGATAAAGCAAAACACTATCGCAAAATGTGACATCAATCAAGATGACAGACCCCCCCACCAAAAGGATGACGGAGTGAAACTCACAACGGCTACTACCACCAAAAGGACGATAGAGCAAACACTATCGCACAATCTGACATCAATCAAGATGACAGACCCCCCACCAAAAGGATGTCGTAGCGAAACTCACACTGGCTACTATTACTAAAAGGATGATAGAGCTAAACACTATCGCACAATTTGACATTAATCAAGATGACAGACCCCCCACCAAAAGGATGACGGAGTGGAACTCACACCGACTACTACCACCAAAAGGACGATAGAGCAAACACTATCGCACAATCTGACATCAATCAAGATTTCAGACCCCCCACCAAAAGAATGACAGAGGGAAATTCACACTAGCTACTACCACCAAAAGGATGATAGAGCAAACACTATCGCACAATCTGACATCAATCAAGATGACAGACCCCCCACCAAAAGGATGTAAGAGAAAAACTCACACTGGCTACTATTAACAAAAAGATGATAGAGCTAACACTATCGCACAATCTGACATCAATCAAGATGACGTACCCCCCACCAAAAGGATGTCGGAGCGAAACTCACATTGGCTACTATTACCAAAAAGATTATAGAGCAAACACTATCACACAATGTGACATCAATAAAGATGACAAACCCCCCACCAAAAGGATGACAGAGGGAAATTCACACCGGCTACTACCACCAAAAGGATGATAGAGCAAATACTATCTCACAATCTGACATCATTCAAGATGACAGACCCCTACAAAAAGAATGACGGAGCGAAACTCACACAGGATACTACCACCAAAAGGATGATAGAGCAAAACACTATCGCACAATCTGACATCAATCAAGATGACAGACCCCCCACCAAAAGGATGTCGGAGCGAAACTCACACTGGCTACTATTACAAAAAAGATGATAGAGCAAACACTCTCACACAATCTGGCATCAATCAAGATGACAGACACCCCACCAAAAGGATGACAGAGGGAAATTCACATCGACTAATACCACCAAAGGATGATAGAGCAAACGCTATCTCACAATCTGACATCAATCAAGATGACAGACTCCCACAAAAAGAATGACGGAGCGAAACTCACACAGGATACTACCACCAAAAGGATGATAAAGCAAAACACTATCGCACAATCTGACATTAATCAAGATGACAGACCCCCACCAAAAGGATGACGGAGTGAAACTCGCACCGGCTACTACCACCAAAAGGACGATAGAGCAAACACTATCGCACTATCTGACATCAATCAAGATGACAGACCCCTCACCAAAAGGATGTCGTAGCGAAACTCACACTAGCTACTTTTACCAAAAGGATGATAGAGCAAACACTATCGCACAATCTGACATCAATCAAGATTTCTGACCCCCCACCAAAAGAATGACAGAGGGAAATTCACACTAGCTACTACCACCAAAAGGATGATAGAGCAAACACTATCGCACAATATGACATCAATCAAGATGACAGACCCCCCACCAAAAGGATGTAAGAGAAAGACTCACACTGACTACTATTAACAAAAAGATGATAGAGCAATCACTATCTTACAATCCAACATAAATAAAGATGACAGAGGGAAATTCACACCGGCTACTACCACCAAAAGGATGATAGAGAAAACACTATCGCACAATCTGACATCAATCAAGATTTCAGACCCCCCACCAAAAGAATGACAGAGGGAAATTCACACTAGCTACTACCACCAAAAGGATGATAGAGCAAACACTATCGCACAATCTGACATCAATCAAGATGACAGACCCCCCACCAAAAGGATGTAAGAGAAAAACTCACACTGGCTACTATTAACAAAAAGATGATAGAGCTAACACTATCGCACAATCTGACATCAATCAAGATGACGTACCCCCCACCAAAAGGATGTCGGAGCGAAACTCACATTGGCTACTATTACCAAAAAGATTATAGAGCAAACACTATCACACAATGTGACATCAATAAAGATGACAAACCCCCCACCAAAAGGATGACAGAGGGAAATTCACACCGGCTACTACCACCAAAAGGATGATAGAGCAAATACTATCTCACAATCTGACATCATTCAAGATGACAGACCCCTACAAAAAGAATGACGGAGCGAAACTCACACAGGATACTACCACCAAAAGGATGATAGAGCAAAACACTATCGCACAATCTGACATCAATCAAGATGACAGACCCCCCACCAAAAGGATGTCGGAGCGAAACTCACACTGGCTACTATTACAAAAAAGATGATAGAGCAAACACTCTCACACAATCTGGCATCAATCAAGATGACAGACACCCCACCAAAAGGATGACAGAGGGAAATTCACATCGACTAATACCACCAAAGGATGATAGAGCAAACGCTATCTCACAATCTGACATCAATCAAGATGACAGACTCCCACAAAAAGAATGACGGAGCGAAACTCACACAGGATACTACCACCAAAAGGATGATAAAGCAAAACACTATCGCACAATCTGACATTAATCAAGATGACAGACCCCCACCAAAAGGATGACGGAGTGAAACTCGCACCGGCTACTACCACCAAAAGGACGATAGAGCAAACACTATCGCACTATCTGACATCAATCAAGATGACAGACCCCTCACCAAAAGGATGTCGTAGCGAAACTCACACTAGCTACTTTTACCAAAAGGATGATAGAGCAAACACTATCGCACAATCTGACATCAATCAAGATTTCTGACCCCCCACCAAAAGAATGACAGAGGGAAATTCACACTAGCTACTACCACCAAAAGGATGATAGAGCAAACACTATCGCACAATATGACATCAATCAAGATGACAGACCCCCCACCAAAAGGATGTAAGAGAAAGACTCACACTGACTACTATTAACAAAAAGATGATAGAGCAATCACTATCTTACAATCCAACATAAATAAAGATGACAGAGGGAAATTCACACCGGCTACTACCACCAAAAGGATGATAGAGAAAACCCTATCTCACAATCTGACATCAATTTAGATGACAGACCCCCACCAAAAGAACGACGGAGCGAAACTCACACAGGATACTACCACCAAAAGGATGATAGAGCAAAAAACTATCGCACAATCTGACATCAATCAAGATGATAGACCCCCCACCAAAAGGATGACGGAGCGAAACTCACACAGGATACTACCACCAAAAGGATGATAGAGCAAAACACTATCACACTATGTGACATCAATCAAAATGACAAACCCCCCACCAAAAGGATGACGGAGCGAGACTCACACCGGCTACTACCACCAAAAGGATAATAGGGCAAACACTATCGCACAATCTGACATCAATCAATATGACAAACCCCTCATCAAAAGGATGACGGAGCGAAACTGACACCGGCTACTACCACCAAAAGGATGATTGAGAAAACACTATGGCACAATTTGACATTAATAAAGATGACAGACCCCCACCAAAAGAATGACAGAGGGAAATTCACACTAGCTACTACCACCAAAAGGATGATAGAGTAAACATTATTGCATAATCTGACATCAATCAAGATGACAGACCCCTCACCAAAAGGAAGTCAGAGCGAGACTCACACTGGCTACTATTACCAAAAAGATAATAGAGAAAACACTATCGCACAATCTGACATCAATCAAGATGACAGACCCCCCACCAAAAGGATGACAGAGGGAAATTTGAAACAGCTACTACCACCAAAAGGATGATAGAGCAAACACTATCTCACAATCTGACATCAATCAAGATGACAGACCCCTACAAAAAGAATGACGGAGCAAAACTCATACAGGATATTACCATTAAAAGGATGATAGAGCAAAACACTATTGCACAATCTGACGTCAATCAAGATGACAAACCCCCCACCAAAAGGATGTCGGAGCGAAACTCACACTAGCTACTATTACCAAAAGGATGATAGAGCAAACACTATCACACAATCTGACATCAATCAAGATGACAGACCCCCCACCAAAAGGATGACAGAGGGAAATTCACATAGGCTAATACCACCAAACGATGATAGAGCAAACACTATCTCACAATCTGACATCAATCAAGATGACAGACCCCCACAAAAAGAATGACGGAGCGAAACTTACACAGGATAATACCACCAAAAGGATGATAGAGCTAAACACTCTCGCACAATTTGACATTAATCAAGATGACAGGCCCCCCACCAAAAGGATGACGGAGTGAAACTCACACCGACTACTACCACCATAAGGACGATAGAGCAAACACTATCGCACAATCTGACATCAATCAAGATGACAGTCCCCCCACCAAAAGAATGACATAGGGAAATTCACACTAGCTACTACCACCAAAAGGATGATAGAGCAAACACTATCGCACAATCTGACATCAATCAAGAAGACAGACCCCCCCACCAAAAGCATGTCAGAGAAAAACTCACACTGGCTACAATTAACAAAAAGATGATAGAGCAAACACTATTGCACAATCTGACATCAATCAAGATGATAGACCCCCCACCAAAAGGATGACAAAGGGAAATTCACACCGGCTACTACCACCAAAAGGATGATAGAGCAAACCCTATCTCACAATCTGACATCAATCAAGATGACAGACCCCCCACCAAAAGGATGTCAGAGCGAAACTCACACTGGCTACTATTACCAAAAAGATAATAGAGCAAACACTATCGCACAATCTGACATCAATCAAGATGACAGACCCCTCACCAAAAGGATGACAGAGGGAAATTTGAAACGGCTACTACCACCAAAAGGATGATAGAGCAAACACTATCTCACAATCTGACATCAATCAAGATGATAGACCCCCTACCAAAAGAATGACGAAGCGAAACTCACACAGGATACTACCACCAAAAGGATGATATAGCAAAACACTATCGCACAATCTGACATCAATCAAGATGACAGACGCCCAACCCAAAGGATGTCGGAGCGAAACTCACACTAGCTACTATTACCAAAATGATGACAGAGCAAACACTATCACACAATCTGACATCAATCAAGATGACAGACCCCCCACCAAAAGGATGACAGAGGGAAATTCACACCGGTAACTACCAAACAAAAGGATGATAGAGAAAATACTATCTCACAATCTGACATCAATCAAGATGACAGACCCCCACAAAAAGAATGACGGAGCGAAACTCACACAGGATACTACCACCAAAAGGATGATAGAGCAAAACACTATCGCACAATCTGACATCAATCAAGATGACAAACCCCCCACCAAAAGGATGTCGGAGCGAAACTCACACTAGCTACTATTACCAAAAGGATGATAGAGAAAACACTATCACACAATCTGACATCAATCAAGATGACAGACCCCCCACCAAAAGGATGACAGAGGGAAATTCACACAGGCTAATACCACCAAAGGATGATAGAGCAAACACTATCTCATAATCTGACATCAATCAAGATGACAGACCCCCACAAAAAGAATGACGGAGAGAAACTCACACAGGATAATACCACCAAAAGGATGATAGAGCTAAACACTATCGCACAATTTGACATTAATCAAGATGATAGACCCCCACCAAAAGGATGACGGAGTGAAACTCACACCGATTACTACCACAAAAAGGACGATAGAGCAAACACTATCGCACAATCTGACATCAATCAAGATGACAGACCCTCCACCAAAAGGATGTCGTAGCGAAACTCACACTGGCTACTATTACCAAAAGGATGATAGAGCAAACACTATCGCACAATCTGACATCAATCAAGATGACAGTCCCCCACCAAAAGAATGACAGAGGGAAATTCACACTAGCTACTACCACCAAAAGGATGATAGAGCAAACACTATCGCACAATCTGACATCAATCAAGAAGACAGACCCCCCCCACCAAAAGCATGTCTGAGAAAAACTCACACTGGCTACAATTAACAAAAAGATGATAGAGCAAACACTATTGCACAATCTGACATCAATCAAGATGACAGACCCCCCACCAAAAGGATGACAAAGGGAAATAAACACCGGCTACTACCACCAAAAGGATGATAGAGCAAACCCTATCACACAGTCTGACATCAATCAAGATGACAGACCCCCCACCAAAAGGATGTCAGAGCGAAACTCACACTGGCTACTATTACCAAAAAGATAATAGAGCAAACACTATCGCACAATCTGACATCAATCATGATGACAGACCCCTCACCAAAAGGATGACAGAGGGAAATTTGCAACGGCTACTACCACCAAAAGGATGATAGAGCAAACACTATCTCACAATCTGACATCAATCAAGATGACAGACCTCCACCAAAAGGATGACAGAGGGAAATTCACATCGGCTACTACCACCAAAAGGATGATAGAACAAATACTATCTCACAATCTGACATCAATCAAGATGACAGACCCCCCACCAAAGGAATGACGAAGCGAAACTCACACAGGATACTACCACCAAAAGGATGATAGAGCAAAACACTATCGCACAATCTGACATCAATCAAGATGACAGACTAGCAACCCAAAGGATGTCGGAGCGAAACTCACAATAGCTACTATTACCAAAATAATGAAAGAGCAAACACTATCACACAATTTGACATCAATCAAGATGACAGACCCCCCACCAAAAGGATGACCGAGGGAAATTCACACCGGTAACTACCACCAAAAGGATGATAGAGAAAATACTATCTCACAATCTGACATCAATCAAGATGACAGACCCCCACAAAAAGAATGACGGAGCGAAACTCACACAAGATACTACCACCAAAAGGATGATAGAGTAAAACACTATCGCACAATCTGACATCAATCAAGATGACAAACCCCCCACCAAAAGGATGTCGGAGCGAAACTCACACTAGCTACTATTACCAAAAGGATGATAGAGCAAACACTATCACACAATCTGACATCAATCAAGATGACAAACCCCCCACCAAAAGGATGACAGAGGGAAATTCACACAGGCTAATACCACCAAAGGATGATAGAGCAAACACTATCTCACAATCTGACATCAATCAAGATGACAGACCCCCACAAAAAGAATGACGTAGCAAAACTCACACAGGATAATACCACCAAAAGGATGATAGAGCTAAACACTATCGCACAATTTGACATTAATCAAGATGATAGACCCCCCACCAAAAGGATGACGGAGTGAAACTCACACCGACTACTACCACCAAAAGGACGATAGAGCAAACACTATCGCACAATCTGACATCAATAAATATGACTGACCCCCCACTATAAGGATGTCGTAGCGAAACTCACACTGGCTACTATTACCAAAAGGATGAAAGAGAAAACACTATCGCACAATCTGACATCAATCAAGATGACAGTCCCCCCACCAAAAGAATGACAGAGGGAAATTCACACTAGCTACTACCACCAAAAGGATGATAGAGCAAACACTATCGCACAATCTGACATCAATCAAGAAGACACACCCCCCCACCAAAAGCATGTCAGAGAAAAACTCACACTGGCTACAATTAACAAAAAGATGATAGAGCAAACACTATTGCACAGTCTGATATCAATCAAGATGACAGACCCCCCACCAAAAGGATGAAAAAGGGAAATTCACACCGGCTACTACCACAAAAAGGATGATAGAGAAAACCCTATCGCACAATCTGACATCAATCAAGATGACAGACCCTTAACCCAAAGGATGTCGGAGCGAAACTCACACTAGCTACTATTACCAAAATGATGAGAAAGCAAACACTATCACACAATCTGACATCAATCAAGATGACAGACCCCCCACCAAAAGGATGAAAGAGGGAAATTCACACCGGTAACTACCACCAAAAGGATGATAGAGAAAATACTATCTCACAATCTGACATCAATCAAGATGACAGACCCCCACAAAAAGAATGACGGAGCGAAACTCACACAGGATACTACCACCAAAAGGATGATAGAGCAAAATACTATCGCACAATCCGACATCAAGCAAGATGATAAACCCCCTACCAAAAGGATGTCGGAGCGAAACTCACACTGGCTACTATTACCAAAAAGATGATAGAGCAAACACTATCACTCAATTTGATATCAATCAAGATGACAGGCCCCCCACCAAAAGGATGACAGAGGGAAATTCACACCGGCTACTACCACCAAAAGGATGATACAGCAAAACACTATCGCACAATCTGACATCAATCAAGATGCAAGACCCCCCACCAAAAGGATGACGGAGTGAAACTCACACCGGCTACTACCACCAAAATGAAGATAGAGGAAACACTATCGCACAATCTGACATCAATCATGATAATAGACCCCCCACCTAAAGGATGTCAAAGCGAAACTCACACTGGCTACTATTAACAAAAGGATAATAGAGCAAACACTATCGCACAATCTAACATCAATCAAGATGACAGACCCCCCACTAAAAGGATGACAGAGGGAAATTCACACCGGCTAATACCACCAAAGGATGATAGATCAAACACTATCTCACAATCTGACATCAATCAAGATGACAGACGCCCACAAAAAGAATGACGGAGCGAAACTCACACAGGATACTACCACCAAAAGGATGATAGAGCAAAACACTATCGCACAATCTGACATCAATCAAGATGACAGACCCCCCACCAAAAGGATGACGGAGTGAAACTCTCACCGGCTACTACCACCAAAAGGACGATAGAGCAAACACTATCGCACAATCTGACATCAATCAAGATGACATACCCTCCACCGAAAGAATGACGGATCGAAACTCACACAGGATACTACCACCTAAAGGATGATAGAGCAAACATTATCACACAATCTAACATCAATCAAGATGACAGACCCCCACCAAAAGGATGACAGAGGGAAAGTCATACCAGGTACTACAACCAAAAGGATGATAGAGCAAACACTATCGCACAATCTGACATCAATCAAGATGGAAGACCCCCCACCAAAAGGATGTCAGAGCAAAACTCACACTGGCCACTATTACGAAAAAGATGATTGAGCAAACACTATCGCATAATCTGACATCAATCAAGATGACGGACCCCCCACCAAAAGGATGACAGAGGGAAATTCACAACGGCTACTACCACCAAAAGGATGATAGAGCAAACACTATCTCACAATCTGACATCAATCAAGATGACAGACCCCCACCAAAAGAACGACGGAGCGAAACGCACACATGATACTACCATCAAAAGGATGATAAAGCAAAACACTATCGCACAATCTGACATCAATCAAGATGATAGACCCCCCACAAAAAGGATGACAGAGCGAAACTCACACATGATACTACCACCAAAAGGATGATAGAGCAAAACACTATCACACAATCTGACATCAATCAAGATGACAAACCCCCCACCAAAAGGATGATAGGGCAAACACTACGGCACAATTTGACATCCATCAAGATGACAGACCCCCCACAAAAGGATGACGGAGCGAAACTCACACCGGCTACTACCACCAAAAGGATGATAGAGCAAACACTATCGCATAATCTGACATCAATCAAGATGACAGACACCCCACCAAAAGGATGTCGAGCGAAACTGACACTGGCTACTATTACCAAAAAGATGATAGAGCAAACACTATCGCACAATCTGACATCAATCAAGGTGACAGACCCCCCACCAAAAGGATGACAGAGAAAAATTCACTTCAGCTACTACCACCAAAAGGATGATAGAGCAAAACACTATCGCACAATCTGACATCAATCAAGATGACAGACCCCCCACCAAAAGGATGACGGAGTGAAACTCACATCGGCTACTACCACCAAAAGGAAGATAGAGGAAACACTATCGCACAATCTGACATCAATCAAGATAACAGACCCCCCATAAAATGGATGTCGAAGCGAAACTTACACTGGCTACTATTACCAAAAGGATAATAGAGCAAACACTATCGCACAATCTAACATCATTCAAGCTGACAGACCCCCCACTAAAATGATGACAGAAGGAAATTCACACCGGCTAATACCACTAAAGGATGATAGAGCAAACACTATCTCACAATCTGACATCAATCAAGATGACAGACCCCCACAAAAAGAATGACGGAGCGAAACTCACACAGGATACTACCACCAAAAGGATAATAGAGCAAAACACTATTGCACAATCTGACATCAATCAAGATGACAGACCCCCCACCAAAAGGATGACAGAGTGAAACTCACACCGGCTACCACCACCAAAAGGACGATAGAGCAAACACTATCACACAATCTGACATCAATCAAGATGACAGACCCCCCACCAAAAGGATGTCGTAGGAAAACTAACACTGGCTACTGTTACCAAAAGGATGATAGAGCAAACACTATCGCACAATCTGACATCAATCAAGATGACAGACCCCCACCAAAAGGATAACAGAGGGAAAGTCACACCGGCTATTACCACCAAAAGGATGATAAAGCAAACATTAAAGCACAATTTGACATCAATCAAGATGAAAGACCCCCCACCAAAAGGATGTCAGAGCGAAACTCACAATGGCTACTATTACCAAAAAGATGATAGAGCAAACACCAAAAGGATAACGGAGCGAAACTCACACAGGATACAACCACCAAAAGGATGATAGAGCAAAACACTATCACACAATCTGACATCAATCACGATGACAAATCCCACACCAAAAGGATGACTGAGCGAGACTGACACCAGCTACTACCACCAAAACGATGATTGAGCAAACACTATGGCATAATCTGACATCAATCAAGATGACAGACCCCCCACCAAAAGGATGACGGAGCGAAACTCACACCGGCTACTACCACCAAAAGGATGATAGAGCAAACACTATCGCACAATCTGACATCAATCAATATGACAGTCCCCCCACCAAAAGGATGACGGAGCAAAAATCACACCAGCTACTATTACCAAAAAGATGATAGAACAAACACTATGGCACAATCTGACATCAATCAAGATGACATACCCCCCACCAAAAGGATGACGGAGCGAAACTCACACCGGCTACTACCACCCAAAAGATGATAGGGCAAACAGTATCGCACAATCTGACATGAATCAAGATGACAGACCCCCCACCAAAACGATGACAGAGGGAAATTCACACCAGCAACTACCAACAAAAGGATGATAGAGCAAATACTATCTCACAATCAGACATCAATCAAGATGACAGACCCCCCACCAAAAGAATGATGGAGAGAAACTCAAACAGGATACTACCACCAAAAGGATGATAGAGCAAAATACTGTGCACAATCTGACATCAATCAAGATGACAGACCCCCCACCAAAAGGATGACAGAGTGAAACTCACACCGGCTACTACCACCAAAAGGACGATAGAGAAAACACTATCGCACAATCTTACATCAATCAAGTGACAGACCCCCCACCAAAAGAATGACGGAGCGAAACTCACATAGGATACTACCACCAAACGAATGATAGAGCAAACACTATCGCACAATCTGACATCAATCAAGATGACAGACCCGCCACGAAAAGGATGTCGGAGCGAAACTCACACTGGCTACTATTAATAAAAAAGATGATAGAGCAAACACTATCACAGAATCTGACATCAATCAATATGACAAACCCCCCACCAAAAGGATGACAAAGGGAAATTCACACCGGCTACTACCACCAAAAGGATGATAGAGCAAACACTATCTCAAAATCGGACATCAACCAAGATGATAGACCCCCACAAAAAGAATGACGGAGCGAAACTAACACAAAATACTACCACCAAAAGGATGATAGAGCAAAACACTATCGCACAATCTAACATCAATTAAGATGACAGACCCCCCACCAAAAGGATGACGGAGTGAAACTCACACCGGCTACTACCACCAAAAGGAGGATAGAGCAAACACTATCGCACAATCTGACATCAATCAAGATGACAGACCCCCCACCTAAAGGATGTCGTAGCGAAACTCACACTGGCTACTATTACCCAAAGGATGACAGATCAAACACTATCGCACAATCTGACATCAATCAAGATGACAGACCCCCCACCAAAAGGATGATAGAGGGAAATTCACACCAGCTACTACCACCAAAAGGATGATAGAGCAAACACTATCGCACAATCTGACATCATTCAAAGATGACAGACCCTGCACCAAAAGGATGTCGGAGCAAAACTAACATTGGCTACCATTACCAAAAGGATGATAGAGCAAACACTATCGCAAAATCTGACATCAATCAAGATGACAGACCCCCCACCAAAAGGATGACATAGGGAAATTCACACCGGCTACTACCACCAAAAGGATGATAGAGCAAACACTATCGCACTATCTGACATCAATCAAGATGACAGACCCCCAACCAAAAGAATGTCGGAGCAAAACTAACATTGGCTACTATTACCAAAAAGATGATAGAACAAACATTATCGCACAATTTGACATCAATCAAGATGACAGACCCCCCACCAAAAGGATGACAAAGGGAAATTCACAACGACTACTACCACCAAAAGGATGATAGAGCAAACACTATCTCACAATCTGAAATAAATCAAGTTGACAGACCCCCCACCAAAAGACTGATGGAGCGAAACTCACACAGGATACTACCACCAAAAGGATGATAGAGGAAAACACTATTCTCGCTACTGCGAAAATCGGCGCCGGCTGAACAGAAGAGTCGCCACCGTGCGTTATTTATCCCACAGGAGGGAAAGGAAACGCTCAGAGTAAACCTCGCACAAAACGGGAAAAGGTATGGTCGTCGCAACCACAACTTGGATTCGGGAGTCGGTTACGCAAGGGGAAGGTATTAGGACCCCTCACGTCCGTCGTACTCGACGGGATCCACGCTTGTTTTCGGGTATGGATTGTTATTCTATCTACGCTACAGGTCAGGGGTTAAAAGAAAATAAAATGACTCGGCAAAGTATCGCACTTTATGCCTAAGTATTCGCGTCTGGAACGAGAAATCAGAGTCAACGTAGTTCGCCTACCTACGGGAAAGGAGGGGAAGGTTGCTCGCTAGGATATCGCATCCTATGCCTACGTACTTTCATACAGCATGAAAGATCAGAGCAAACGTAGTTCGGGCCACGCACGACACAAGTCTGTCTTGGTTGATTTTATTCCTTCTGAAAAAGGTTTTTCTGATTAACAGTCCAAGCGGACAAAAGATGACGTTTTGATGAGTTCACATTCTTTTACGGAAGAAGTGTCATTTATTGTGTTTGAAATATTTATTGTGTTTTTCTGTTTGTTTTGAGGAAGAAGAGACAGAACTCTAACCTACGGTTGCGAAGGGAATCAAACTAACCTAGTGTTATCATGAATGGGTTAAGACCTAGTGTCTATCATGCTCCTCTCTTGCGTAGAGAGAAACAGAGATCCTAAGGGAATACACGGAAACAGAAACAATATCAGATATATACAGTAAAACAGTAAAATGCATGGATGCAGCAATACAAGCGAGGCAAGGGAGTCCCACTCAACCTCGAACCTAGAAAACAATAGGCAAAAGTGAACAGGATTCACTTTCAACCCAACAGGGTAAACAGCAAATAATACAGTCCAAAAAACCAATCAATACATCAAGAATGAAATACAGCAGAAAAATAAACAGCATCAGCAGCTCTGAAACAACATCTGTCTCCAAGTCATCTGATTTCTAAGGGATCTAATAACTACCCATAGTCCCTATAGTCCCATATGTAAAATATTCAATCTCTAAGTCCTAAGGAAAATGAACTAATTCACCTAAGTCATCACTTAAACCCTAATTTTATTCATGTTGTTCACACCTAAACTAAACACCTAAAATTAAGTCCTAAAAATGGGAACTAAATTTTATATACAAGATAAAGGTCTAAACTAATCAACCTAAAAAGAATGGATTAAAAATGTTAAAGCACCTATTAGAACAAAAATTATCAAATTCATGCATGAAATGAAACACCTAAAAGAGGCATTTATTTGGAAAATATGGGAAAAATATCAAATAAAAAATAAAATGCAATTTTTATTTTTTCTAATTTTCTAGACATCTTGAATAAATTAATGCAAAAAGAATCATTAAAAAATATGAAGTTTTCATTTTTTTATGATTTTTACAAAATGCATGAAAATGAAAAGAAATTAAAAAAATGAAATATAGAGAAATAGAGGGAGGAGGTGAGAATAGCAAGGCGCTCTAGTTATAATATCCAGGTGGGCCACAGAGCAGGGGTGTGAATATCAAAGTTACTAGGCCCAGCACGCTTCAGAAATTAAACAAAAATCAAAAAAACACAAAACGGTGCAGATAGCAATTAAACCAGTTGAATATTATTGGGCCTTGGCTGAGAGGGGTACGAATAGCAAGGGATATCTGAGCCCACTCAGAATCTTAAGTTAAACGCATCGTTTCACTCCTAGGACTTCCCTCCGTTTTTCCTTTTAAATCAGGGCCATTGGATCAGACTCTTGGTCCAAGTCAAAGTGATTATCCGACGGTGGTCCATCATCTTCCCCAATTGACTAGGGTTTCAGCCATTAAAGCTCTACGCGAAGCTTGCCTCAACCAGAATTCCACCTCATCGTGCAACCTCAATTCTCCATGAAAACAAAAACTGCAAAGAGCAAAGTTGCTCTATTCTTTCCCCTCTACACAACCATAACAAAATCTTCCTCTAAAACTCCATCAAAACTCGAACCCGATAGCTAGAACATCTTGAATCCATCATTATCACCTGTGATCAAATCTTCCAATTCTTGCCAAACCTTATCCTAACCTAATCTACACTTTATGCTGGTCATTTTAAGCTATATAATGAGAATTATCGTGCCATATTCCATGAGATACAAACACTAACAGAATTGGTACATCATGCTCAACATTCATGAAACCTCTCCAAACTCACCAAAATCAATCCTCTAACCTATCCTAACAGTTCTATACTAACAATTATGTATGATTCTAACTAAATCATGCAATACGAAGAGGAAACAAACCTGGTGCAAAATGGTGAAAACAGCTATGGAAACCCTTGAATCTGATGCTTGCAGTGATTGGAAATTGATCAGTGACCTTGATTAGGAGTTCTGTATGCAATGGATCTTGTGCAAACTCCTTGAATCTTGTACTTGAAACCTTCTTGCAACTTGGATGATGAAGATGGATAGCACAATTCTTGCTCAATTCAACCAATTTTTTGATGGAATTCTGATCTATGAATGATATAGATGATGATCAAATCAAGAAATGTGAGAATTGATGGAGATTTGAGAGAGTTTGTGATGCTTTTGCAAATTGGAGAAAGTGTGTTTAACTTGTGGTTTTGAGCAATATGAATCACCAACCATGGCATGAACCTTCTCATATCAATATATAGGTGAGAATAGAACCTCCTAGAAACTTGGAGAAACTTCCCTTGTATGATTTCCCTTGGATTTGGTTTATGTATCTTCCATTACAAGTAACCATGAATAACTCTTAAAATTTGAACTAACCTCAAAATTCCACTTTAGCCAATGTTCTTAAAATGATCTTTCCATTCAAAATGACCTATAATTTTGCTTCATTTGGCCAAAATATGAAAAATCTCATTTTTAAGTCCATTTTTATTCATTAAATCCAACAATTTTGAAACCTTGTGCTATGAATCTTTCCAATCTCTCATGGTCACTTTTCTAGACTCAAAATGTTATTTGGAACAAGTTTGATGTTGTAAAGTTTTCCATTTGAAGCTTCCTTGTATGAGTTTTGGGCATAGGCTTGAAATGACCTGTAATTCTCAGATGACCAAAATACCCTTTGCTTGCCAAGACCATACTATACCATTCTAGAAAGCTAAGACAATGAGGAACAACTCTTATGTTGACCAGAAATTCATTTTAAATCTCCTTGAGGGGTAAAAATTGCTTAGAAGTCAAGTCACTTTCACAGACAAAATTTCAGATACCTCAGATGACCTGTAACTTGCAAGGACCATAACTTGAGTTCTATAAATCTCCTTGATGTCTTCCGCCACTAAAATTAAAGGTCTTGATATCCTCTACAAGTTTCATGTTGGCCAAGGATCCATTTGAAGCTTGCATTTTGACTTATCTTGCTTGGAAATTTGACCTAAACTAGGGGATTTTACACAGAAACCCTAATTTAGAAACTCCTCTTCTCCTTGATTTCTCCTGATTTCTTCTTAGCATAACAACATATCTTTCTTTACATGTCAAATTATGAACCCCACATCTCTCCAATAGACCTCAATGCCTTTCAGTCAATCAAGTAACCTAGAGTTCACCTAGAGTTGACCCTAGTTGACTATCTTCAACTGCAATTCTTGTGACCATACCAATGACTTGTCTCCTTCTCCAAATGACTTTCTAAGTCCTCCAAGATGTCTAGATACTCCCCATGCTCAGCCCACAACTCACAACTTACTTGATGATCTTCAGAGACTCTCAGATAGGAGATGGATGCACTTGCTTGATCCATTGACTTCCCAGCTTTCAAATTCTTTCTGATGACTTGAATGATATTGAATTTGGATAATAACCTCTTGATAGGCCTCTAGTGATGAGAATAATGATTGGTCCCCTGTTGGATGACTTGCCATGCTTATGCTATGCAGATAGTTAGGCTATGTACATGACTCTATATGCAAATGCTAATTATATGGAAAACCTAAACCAAGTGAATAAGGTTGAGCAAATTTTAGGGTGCAACAGCTGCCCCTATTCAAGAGACTTGGACCCGATTGGGTGAAGAGCCCGGAGCCTTGAGACATTCGCGGTACGAGACGGTTGAATACTAAGAACCCAAAAATTTGCCAACCGCAGAAATAAACTGCGCCCCTGCTTGGGGAACGACATTCGTCAGCTGAATTTGACTGTTACGGCAACCCACTGATCTCGTAGCGACCGTGCTGGGGATTATTTGTCTGCACTTCATCAGGAATAAATCGTCCACGTTAGGAGTAAACTCTTGACTGCGTTAGGAATAACATTGTCCACGTTAGGACTCACCCTTCCACGTAAGGAATAACCGTTCCACGTTAGGAATGCAATTTTCTTTCCACGTAAGGAATACATCATCCAGGTTAGGACCCGCCTTTCCCCGTTAGGAATCTCCATTTTTTCCACGTAAGGAAACACATTTTCTTTTGATTTGTCCACGTAAGGACTCCAACTTGATATGTCCACGTAAGGACTCAATCTTTCCACGTCAGACATGCTATCTTTCCACGTTAGGAATCGAACTTCTTTCGATTTGTCCACGTAAGGACTCTAATCTTTCCACGTGAGGAATATATTGCTCTTCCACGTAAGGAGTAACTCTCTTCTTGATTCGTCCACGTAAGGACTCCAATCTTTCCACGTAAGGAATTCAAAAATTTCTTCGTAAGGAACTAAAACTTCTCTTTCCACGTAAGGAATAAACCTGTCCACGTCAGGACTCACGTTTCTCTTGATTTGCCCACGTCAGGACTCGCCTCTTGACTCGCTGAGGAAGTAAAACTTACCCACGTTAGGACCCACATCTTCATCTGATGAAATAATAGAACCTGTCCATGTCAGGACTTGCACGTCTTCTACTTGCTGGGGAAATACGACCGTGTCCACATCAGGACTCATACTTTGCCAACAACACGAAGAAGGATAAATTTGTCCACGTCAGGACTCTCGCATCTCGTCATCACAAAGAACTACAACCTTGTCCTCGTCAGGACGCACATTTCACCATCACGAATAAAGCTATCTGCTGGAAATGAATGGTCCACGTTAGGACACCAACCCGAAGAGTAATCAATGTCGTCCACGTCAGGACTTCACACTCAATCGATACGGAGAAATCTAATCTGTCCACGTTAGGACTAACAAATATCGTCACTGAGGAAATTTCCACGTCAGGACCCCCACTTCTCTTAGCATAAAAAAACCTGTCAATAAACCTGTCCATGTTAGGACCCATCCTTCCATTGGTCCAAACCACAAAACGTCTTAGCACTGACGTGACAGCGATTTTGAGACTGACTTTACTGGGGATATTTGGAAATCAAACTACTGGATGCCTGCTCTAATAACCGCCGGTAGCCTCTGAACTTCTGGTCCCCGAAATGCTGACGTCACAACAACTTTGAAGGAAACAATCCACTGGTCGGACTAGAGAAACTCCAACAAGAAACCCTGGCGGGAAAATAAGTAACTCTGCTTGGGGACAAAGAGAAACTTATCCTGATAACTCTGTGGGGAGTAGTGCCAAAGCTGACACTTCGTTGAATGTCTCATGCCGAGACCTCGAATGTTTATTGATTCACCTGAGCGAGGGCTCTCTCTACCTGCAAGAGAAACGATACTCGAAACAAAAGGTTAGCCATCCTGGTTTATGCTTCTAAAATGCGTATGTTTGATACTGACGCCATGCTTCAATCGTCATGGAAACGTTATGCGTGTTTATTTGGTGGATGCAAGTATGACACTATATGCCCATGCAAATGCAGACTCGAACTGCTGGGTACAGAAACTGCTTCAGCAAAATAAACGCTGAAGATAATGCCAACTCCGCTGGGGATAGCCAGATGCCACAGAATTATTCCGGCAAAATAAATGCCGGAAGAGGGAAATCGACTCAGCTGGGAAATCGGGAACTTAAACCAAACACCTCGCTGAAGTAACCCTGCTGGGGAATACCAGATGCGCTTCTACTGGAGAGTGAGCTGATATCACACGGTATTCTGATAAAATAAATGCCAATGCGCCACACCAACTCTGCCGGGGAGAGTCTCAATCTTTGAATTCCACTGGGAGGAATGAAGACACTGGTTGAAAAGAGAACTCCGCTGGGGACGGGATGATTCTCTTGGGGAAAATTAACTGACTCCACTGGGAGAGAGTAAATGGCCCTGCGGGGAAAGGTCAACTGCCTGAATACAGCTCACCGATATTAATCTTCTGAGGCTAGCCCACTCTGCTTGAGATAAGGAATCCTTCGGGGGACACCACACTTGTCTGAACACAGCCTACAATCATGGAATCGCCAACTCTGCTGAGGATAAATGGCTTTGCTGGAGCATGCCTTATGGATAGGCTACGACTAGCTAGGGAATTCGATCCTTCTTCAGGAGGCACATGCATGACCTGTATGGGGGTCGAGTCTTTCGTTATTGCAACCTTTTGATTATCTTCCTCGTACGGCCATGAAACCTGCAACAACACAAACAAGACAAGACAAGCCTATGCAACCAAATCGATTCAGGTTAGTGACATTATTTTCAGTTAATTCAAAGCTTTATCAATTGTTGGCAAGGGCCAGTAATGTTATACACATGCTAGTTTCAATAAACTTAGGCGTTTTATCATGCACAAAACAGTAAAGAACCAGCATCAAGTACTGAATAACATATTTTATTGATTGGGCCCCTGAATGGGCGGAGTTTTTGTACACGGGATGTAACTCCTGAAAAGAGGAAGCTACGCAAAGCAGATATACAAGTATGCACAAGAAGCATAAATATTTTGACAAATTAAATTTTGTACACATGTCGGCAACGGGATGCAGACGAACACCACAAGCTGATCCTCCTATGACTCATCCGACTCTAATGCTTTCCCGGCATTCACACCTACGACGAGATTGTATCTGATAATCGACCCCTCGAGTATATTCTCCCGCACCAACGCTCAACGTAGTATCAAATTCGGACCGCAGTCATTTTCTTTTTCAAATCCCTAACTTTTGCGTGAACCGCCCTTTACGGGTTTTCAGTTCACCGGGATACCCTTTTTTGCCGAAGCCGCCCAGTGTAGGTTTTCAACTTCGCGGGTGTACATTTTTTCAATTTTATCCCTAACTTATGCCCGAACCTTTTATTCTGTTTTTGGTTCGCCAGGATGCCCCATTTTTGCCTGGACTCTCTTTTTTCTGTCCAGCGGGTCAATTTTAAGCAAAGTATTTTTTAACTGCGTCTGAATTCACAGGCGACGTGAAGTCTTCACCGTCCATGGTGGACAACAACAACGCTCCTCCTGAAAAGACTTTTCTGACAACGTATGGCCCTTCGTAGTTGGGAGTCCACTTGCCCCTGTGATCTGCCTGCGGCGGGAGAATCCTTTTCAGCACAAGGTCGCCCGTCTGAAAGCTCCGCGGATGGATCTTCTTATCATATGCTTTCTTCATTCGGCTCTGGTACAAACGACCGTATGCTAGAGAAGCTAGCCTCTTCTCATCCATCAAACTCAGTTGGTTCAACCTGTCTTTCACCCATTCTGCCTCATCTAGTTGAACGTCTCGCAATACCCTCAGAGAAGGGATCTCCACTTCCAACGGTAGTACCGCTTCCATTCCGTATACTAACGAGAACGGGGTTGCCCCGGTTGATGTGCATACCGTCGTACGATAACCGTGCAAAGCGAAAGGTAGCATCTCATGCCAATCCTTATAGGTCACCACCATTTTCTGAACGATCTTCTTGATATTTTTATTGGCCGCTTCGACAGCGCCATTCATCTTGGGTCGGTAAGGGGAGGAGTTGTGATGTTCGATCTTGAAATTCTGACAGAGCTCCTTCATCATTTTGTTGTTCAGGTTTGAACCGTTGTCTGTGATTATCCGCTCGGAATCCCATATCGGCAAATGATATCTCTCTTGATGAATCTAGCCACCACTTGCTTCGTTACGTTTGCGTAAGACGCTGCTTCTACCCACTTGGTGAAATAATCAATTGCTACTAGAATGAACCGGTGCCCATTAGAAGCCGTCGGCTCAATCTTTCCAATCATATCGATTCCCCACATCGAGAATGGCCATGGCGATGACATCACATTCAGAGGATTCGGAGGCACATGGATCTTATCAGCATATATTTGGCACTTGTGGCACTTCCTTGCGAACTTGAAACAATCAGTTTCCATAGTCAGCCAAAAATAACCTGCCCGCAGCAATTTTCTCGTCATAGCATGCCCACCAGCATGCGTACCAAAGGTACCTTCGTGTATTTCCTCCATGAGCAGCTTCGCTTCTCTTTCGTCTACGCAACGCAATAGCACCAAATCGTGGTTTCTTCTGTATAAGACCCCATCTGGATTCAAATAGAAATTGCCCGCTAATCTCCTGAGAGTCTTCTGATCTTGACTGGATGCCCCAGCCGGATACTCTTTATTCTTCAGGAAATTAAGGATATCAAAATACCACGGTTTATCATCGGATGCCTCGTCAATAGCAAATACGAAAGCTGGTCTGTCCAACCGAGAGATAATGATTCTGGGAGCCTCGTTCCAGAAATTGACTTTGTACATGGAAGACAAAGTGGCGAGAGCGTCAGCCATTTGATTCTCTGCCCGCAGTACGTGATGCAACTCGACTTTGTCAAAGAAAGGCAACAATCTCCTTGCATAATTCATGTAATGTATTAAATTGGGATGACATGTCTCCCATTCTCCTTTGATCTGATTCACCACCAGAGCTGAGTCTCCGTATACGTCCAGATTCTTGATCCTCAGATCAATAGCCTCCTCCAACCCCATAATACAAGCTTCGTACTCGGCCTCATTATTGGTGACGGCAAAGGTCAATCGGGCAGTAAACGGGATGTGCGACCCGTGTGGAGTAGTGATGATTGCCCCTATTCCGCTGCCGTAAGCGTTCACAGCTCCGTCAAATATCATCTTCCATTTGGAATCCACTCTGGCCCTTCGTCTGGCAACGACTCTTCACAATCCTTCATCTTTAGGTACATTATATCCTCGTCAGGAAAATCAAACCTCATAGATTGGTAATCTTCAATAGGCTGCTCCTCCAGATACTCAGACAGCACACTCCCCTTTATAGCCTTTTGCGAGACGTATTGAATGTCATATTCAGTCAAGACCATCTGCCAACGGGCGGTTCTTCCTGACAACGCCTGCTTTTCGAATACATATTTGATCGGATCCATCTTCGAGATGAGCATGGTTGTATGATTCAGCATGTATTGCCTCAAACGCTTGGCGGCCCAGGCTAGCGCGCAACAAGTTTTCTCAAGCATTGAGTATCGAGATTCACAATCTGTAAATTTCTTACTCAAGTAGTAGATTGCATGCTCTTTTCTTCCTGTCTCGTCGTGTTGACCGAGAACACAACCCATGCTTCCCTCAAGAACCGTCAAATACATGATCAAGGGTCTCCCTGCCACTGGGGGTATCAAAATGGGAGGCTCCTGCAAATACTGCTTTATTTTATCGAACGCCTTTTGACAACTTTCGTTCCATGTTACAGCTTGATCTTTCTTCAACAGCTTGAATAAAGGTTCACACGTAGCAGTTAGGTGAGAGATGAACCGGGCGATGTAGTTCAACCTCCCTAAAAACCCGCGCACCTCTTTCTCTGTTTTAGGCGTCGGCATTTCTTGAATTGCTTTTATTTTTGCAGGATCGACCTCTATTCCTCTTTCGCTTACGATAAACCCCAGCAGCTTACCCGATCTCACCCCGAAGGTGCATTTGTTAGGGTTCAGTCTCAGCCTGAACTTCCTAAGCCTTTTAAATAACTTCAGCAGATTCACCAGATGCTCTTCCTCCGTCTGGGATTTGGCAATCATATCGTCAACATAAACTTCGATCTCTTTATGCATCATATCATGGAAAAGAGTCGTCATCGCACGCTGATACGTTGCCCCCGCATTTTTCAAGCCAAAGGGCATCACTTTGTAGCAAAATGTTCCCCAAGGCATTATGAAAGTGGTCTTCTCCATATCCTCTGGCGCCATTTTAATCTGATTATAGCCTGAAAAGCCATCCATGAAGGAGAATACAGAATATTGAGCAGTATTATCAACTAACACATCAATATGAGGAAGTGGAAAATCGTCTTTTGGGCTTGCTTTATTCAAATCTCTATAATCCACGCACATTCGAACCTTGCCGTCTTTCTTTGGCACTGGTACGATGTTAGCAACCCATGAGGGATATTTTGTTACAGCCAGGAAACCAACGTCCCACTGTTTTTGAACTTCCTCTTTGATCTTCACTGCCATATCTGGTCGAGTTCTACGAAGCTTTTGTTTGACCGGCGGGCATTCTTCTTTCAGTGGCAGACGGTGCACAACCATGTCTGTATCGAGCCCTGGCATATCTTCATACGACCAAGCGAATACATCACTATACTCTCTGAGCATTTCAACCAGTCTTCGCTTGATATCGCTCTGCAATGCGGCTCCGATACGAATATTCTTCTCAACCCCTTCCGACCCCAAGTTGATAATTTCGATGACCTCTTCGTGAGACAGAATGATTCTTTCCTCTTGCTTCACCAACCAAGACAGTTCTTCGGGAACGTCACTATCTTCGACAACCTCTTCTTCGGCCTGAAGTATCGGATGCTCAAAGTCGGGACGAGTCATAGGTGGTTCAAGGATGTCATCTGAAAATGTTATCCTGCAAAAGGAATGGTTAAGTGCTTCAAAATGCGTATAAAGAGAATAACCACGTTGCCATTTTATTGAAAAATACAAAACAAGAAAGACAGAGATTACAGTATTTGCACATGAAAACGCCATTCATTTAATGATTAACACGCAATGTTCATAACAACACAGCCCTAAGCAAATCCTGATGCCCCGGGAAAGACATCAGATTATTCAACAATTAATAAAGCAAAGCATTACTGTTTAAGAGTCACAGGAACAAGCTCCTGAATAGACCAGTTGCACAATCCCTGTCCTGGCGTGCTTGGCTGAATCCAGGCATCCATATCACAGTCGCTGTCTCCTTCGTCAGACTCCGAGGCAGCATTGATGGTTTCATGACATACTCCGCTGGTAGAGATGGTTATTGGCCCTCTGAAACGGGGTGCTCCCACAGCAGGTGTTGATGACGACGGTTGGTATCCCAGCCCGAACCGGTCCATCTTTACAGGAATATCCAGCACTTTGCCCCAGCCCTTTGCTTCTCCTGCCTCTACCAGAGCTTGAGCTTCTTTATATGACGAAACGGCTATCTCTGACACTTTGCTCGGCCCGGCCCCTTTGTCCTTGATACGCAAACCTTCAAATGCCTGGCAGGGTGTTTCGTGGATCTCTCCGTCGACCTCCACATATTTAAATGACGACAGATGGCTGACCAGGATGTCTTCTTCTCCGCATACGGTGACTACGCTGTCTCTGACCATATATTTCAACTTCTGATGCAGGGTAGACGTGACTGCTCCAGCCCCATGAATCCTGGGTCTTCCGAGCAAGTAGCTATATGCAGGTTGTATATCCATGATATAAAACTCAGTTGCAAACACTTTCGGCCCTACCTGCAGGGGCAATGTTATCGATCCAAAGACTGTTCTTCGCGTGCCATCGAATGCCCTGACTACCAAGTCACTGGGCGTGCACAGGATTCCTCTGACATCCAGCTTCATCATCGCCTTCTTAGGAATCACATTCAAAGATGATCCGGTGTCGACCAATACATGCGACATTACTGATCCTCTACACTCGACAGATATGTGCAGCGCCATATTATGATCTCTCCCTTTCGGGGTTAAATCGAAGTCGGTAAAGCCTAGGTTGTGGCCGGCATTCACATGTGCCAACACTCCTTCCAGCTGATTTACAGAGACGTCTTGGGGTACAAAAGAAGTATCCAGGACTTTCAACAAAGCATTTCTGTGAGCTTCCGAACACAAGAGCAATGACAAGATGGATATTTTGGACGGCGTCTGTTGCAGATGCTCCACAATCTTATAATCACTTTTTCGAATCAAGCGCATGAACTCTTCTACGTCTTTCGATGCCGCTTCCTTTTCGCTGGCTTGCACTGGGACATTCTCAACCATCTTCCCTTTTCCTTTTGCTAATCTTTCGGCCTCCACCTCAGGCGATATGAAGATCCTACCACTCCTTGTCATACCTCCTGGACCAACAACGTTGTCCACAGTCTCGGCAGGCTGCTTATTAACATCAATCTTTATTCCGTCACAATACACCTCCAACCCATATGACCATGGGACTGCTTTCGTGTTCTCGTACGGGATCGGTCCGGCATTAGTTATGGTGATCGGTGGTCGCTGGACCGGTGCTGCAATAGTGATTGTCTTTCGAGGAATCGTTACAGTGGCCACATCACTCTGATCATCTTCTACCGCCCGTGCAGGCTCTTCAGCTGCTGCTCGGTCAAACTGCAATGTGCCTCCATCAATTAAAGCCTGAATGCCTTTCTTCAAATCATCACACCCTCCAGCTAGGGTCCAGCATTCTAAGCAATACTCGTCACATCCTGGATAAACACCCCCTTGCAACGATCTGCTTTTTATCTCATTCAGCGGCGTCTTTAAATCGTCGATATTCATGATCAGATTCAACCCTTCCTCAGTCAGGATGGCGTTTGCCCCATGATTAGGCATGGGTTTCTGCACTATATTCGGCCCTGCCGTTCTGAAATTGATAGTCTTATTGTCCAAAAGATCCTGCACAGCATGCTTAAAAGCATGGCAACCCTCTATATCGTGGCCCGGAGCCCCAGAGTGAAACTCACAGTGCCTGCTTACATCATAACCATACAGAGGAGTTCCCGTTATCGGTGCCAGAGTTCTCTTCTCTACCAGGTTTAGACCCAACAGCGTCTGCAACAAATCTGCATAGGTTGAGGGAGGCTTCTCAAACACTCTTCTTGGTTTACCACCCTGGAATCTTCGCTGAGCCTGCTGCGCACCCTGCTGTGGCTGCTGCTGCTGAAATGGCTGCTGCTGCTGCTGCATTGGCTGCTGCTGAAACGGTTGTTGTTGTTGAAGTGGTTGTTGCTGATATGGGATAGTAACACTCGCCACCTGCTGCGGCTGATGATAATGGTTCCGACCTCTGCCTCGGCCTCGGCCTCGGCCTCCAAACACTGCGCTTGCCTCGCCCTGACGGCGCCCACCAAAAGCCTTCCTATTACTGCCAGATGCAGTTGATTCCTCGACTTGGAATTTTCCCTGCTTAATGTTACGTTCAATCTTTTCTCCCATCAGAATCAAATCTGAGAAACTGGCCAGAGATGTATGAAACAACATGTCATGGAACAAGCCTGTGAATGTGCCGACGAACATGTCATTCATTTCCTTGTCCTCTAAAGGAGGGCGGACCCTGGCAGCCATATCGCGCCACCTTTGCGCGTACTCTTTAAAGCTCTCACCCTTCTTTTGCGACAGCCCTGTCAATTGGACCCGATTGGGCGCCAAGTCGCTGTTATACTTGTAGTGAGCTACAAATGCCTCTGCCAATTGCTTCCATGTCTTGATATTAGTTGGCTCCAACCCCATGTACCACTCTAGGGAAGGGCCTGACAAACTATCTTGAAAGAAATGCATTAGCATTCTCTCATCAGTTGAGTATGCAGACATCTTTCTGTAATAAGCCCGTACGTGCACTTTCGGACAGGTGTCCCCTTTATACTTATCAAACGTAGGAGCTTTAAATTTGATTGGCACCCTCAAGCCAGGTACCAGACCCATTGTTGCCATGTCCAAGCCCACAGCACTTTGGTTCAGGACCCCTCTCATCTGCTCTTCTAGCATTCTGATCTTCTGGGAGTTATCCATCGGCCCTTCAAAGCCTCCGCCGGAGAAAGCGTCCTCCTGCTGATCTTCTTGCCACATACCATCCCCAGCTCCATACCCATCATATCCATTATTGCGGCCAGCTCTAATCTGATTCATCACCGGGCCTCGACCTCGGTTGCCGTATCCCTGAACACCTCCAGCAGACCCAAAAGCCATTAACCCAGCGCCGTTTCCATTTCCGAAACCTCCGTAACCCTGATTGGCCACACCATAACCATCTTGCCCAAAGCCTTGAGCATTGAAACCATATTTCCCAGCGTTATCGAATCCTTGATCGTTGAACCCGAATCCAGCATTGCCAAAGTTGTTGCCTCCCATATTATCACCCAAGTTGATATCCCCAAGCCCAACGTTATGGACAGCAGTCTCGTTCCCAACTCCGACGTTACCGTTCCCAGCAGTGGTAGCGTTGTTGACATTAACAGCAGGTATATTGACTACGGGTGGAGCCACTGGCGTGGGAGTGCCATCTCCATGAATAGTATCGACTCGTACAGACTGATGATCCTCGTTACCGTGACCAGCATTTCGGGCCAACAGAGGTTGGACCATGGCTTGCAAATTCTCCTGACCTTTTGCAATAGCTTCCATGGTCTGCATAAAGAGAGCTAGCTTCTCGCGCACATCTTGCATCTTGTTCTGCATTTGATCCATGATTCTTCGACAATTGGTGCGAGTGGAGTATTTGTGCGGGCGTTGATCTGCAATCCTGAAAATACCTGGTACAGAGCAGGAAATAAGACACCATCCAAAGATTACCTGTAATGCAATATGAATATGAATGCAATGCAATGTGTGTCTGTGCATTAGGGAATTCATTCCCCGATTCTAGTGTGAAGGTGCCGGTGCAATGACAGTGCTAGAAATACAGAGATCGGAGTTGAATCACAGAAAGCCTCATATATTGCAGAGAAACCAATAAGTCAAGAATACAATGCCACTGAGAGTACAATACGAAAGCATGACGTCAACCAACAACCCTGCTGATGGTCAGCACTATGCAAATAAAGCATACAAGTTACTACATGAAATGATCAAACACCCCCATAAGTTTGGTATTCTTCTAGCAACTTCTTGGTCTCCGGATGACTTGGTCTGGCAAGCAGCCCTTCAACAAGTTGGTTTCTTTTCTTAAGAACACGCCGCACGTCTTTAGCAGTTTCTTCCCATGCCCCCTCTCCGAAGCGATCCTCTAGCTTACGCTTCTGAGACACAGCTTCATCTCTGCCTTTGATGGCCTTGTTCAGTGCATTCTGGAGGCTATACCTGGTCATCACTTCTTCTTCACACTTCTTGATGCTGGACTTCAGCTGCTCTTCGAGGTCGGAAATTTGCTGCTTCAACTTATCTTCCCTCTTCTTATTGTTGGTGAGCGTGGCATTCCAGGTCTTATTGCAAAAAGAGATCTCTCGGTGAGTGATGTCAAGCGCTTTCTTCTTGGATTCAAGCATGTCATGGGAGCTTCTGAACTCTTGCCCCAGACGTTCGCGCTTCTTCCTCTCCTCAGTCAACTCAGCCCCTAACCTGTTCATTAGCTCAATCTGCTGTTGGAAAGCATACACGGCCTTGTTTTTCTCACTGCGTATCTGGGCTAGCTCCTGCTCTAACCCTTCGTTGATCTTCATCAAGGCTTCTTTTTCTTTCACCACTTGCTCGTAGGCCTCCCTAGAAACAATAGTTGGTTCTGCTACCGGAATAGGAATAGGGACTGGTGCATCTGGAAATGGCATCCGCAACTGACTGGCTCTCTCCTGGATCCAAACTCTGTATGGTGCATAGGCCTGGCAGTCATTCTTCCCTAACAACGGCTTCCCTCTTCGGTTAATACGCATCCAGGAATGCTGCAGCTTGGCCAATAACTCCCCCTTCAGATCACCGGTGAAGTACAGAGATTCCTGTACTTCTTCCTCCTTTGGTGGGTTCTTCAGCGCATATTCGAACTGACGGACCAACAAGGATGGGTTGTAGTTGATGCACCCTTTTCTTCCTATCAGCGGGACATTAGGGTACCCAGAACAACTGAATATAAGCTCAGATCCCAGCAGATCTCGATCAAACCACTCAACGTCTTCGGAAGATAGCCTCATCAGGCGCTCTGACCATCTAGCGGTGGTTGCACTTTCCACAAAAGACCCCTTCATGGGAAGATGACTTTTGAACCACATATTCAATAGAGGAGCACAATAGTAAACAACCTTCCCCCTTCTGTTTTCGTTCTTGTAGTGCAATGAGTGGTAGAAGTCTCCGATCAATGTTGGCACTGGATTGCCGGCAGCAAATAGATGGAAAGCGTCCAAGTCTACGAAATTGGGCAAGTTAGGAAACATCACAATCCCATAAATGCATAGAGCCAAAATAGCATTAAAAACCACCCAACATCCGCTCTTGGCATACTCCTGAGCTTTGCCAACCAAGAAATCAAGAGAGAAACCTGAAACCCCAAGCCACGAAGTCACTAAAAGTTCTGCAGCGTCCATATGCAAGGCTTTGGCTAAGTCCTCCAACCTGGGCTCAGCAGCAGAGTGAATAAAGGGAACCTTGTTCTGCACTGGTAGCTCAGTAAACTCCACATACTCCTCAATGGTAGGCCCTAGAATGAAGTCAGCAAACGTAAAACATCTCAATGCGAGGTCATAGAACTGCATCAAGGTGTACAACCCGTTCATCTCATCAGCGGTGGGCTTGCAGACTAATCTCAGTAATCTCCCGTGACTCATTCTGAAGCTTCTCCTAACCTCTTCATCAGCAAGATATATCAGGCCAAGCAAAGAAGTAATATTAGGTGAAGGCAGCTTATACGCGACTGTTTTCCTCAAACCAGCCATAATCAACACTCAGAAGTTTGGGCACTAGAACCGGAGGATATGCAAATGCACCTGCAGCACAGACACACGTTAATGGGATGCAATGATAATGAGTATGCAAACAATGCAATGCAAGTAACATGCAACAGGGACCAACTGCCGTAGCTGAATAGCCTGAACCATATCAAGAAGTCTCAGATAGACTCTATAGAAGTCCTCAAACCCTGGTCTCAGATAGACCTAAAACAAAGCTCCAACAATGGTCTCTGACAGACCTCAAACCATAACTCTAACTGGTCTCTGGCAGACCTCAAATCACCTCTCCAACTGGTCTCTGACAGACCCCAGAACTACCCAACTGGTCTCTGACAGCCCTCATAACACACCTCCATATGGTCTCTGACAGACCTCACATCTCCATAAATACCCAGGATCTCTGATCAAGAAATAACCGGTATCTGAAGGTCTAGTTACCTGCATAACCCCAAACCCTCTCACAGGTAGATGTCCTAGTAACTGACAAAGGTATGGCATCCTATGCGGTCGTCAGCGTCACAGACTTTCAGGGTTGATGATACGATTCCCAGAAGGAGTGGCATCATCAAATCCTGAAGAGGCCTCACTTAGCCAACTTCCAAATGATCGGTTCCCGGAGTCGACAATTCAGCTGACCAACAACCCCTTCGACCCAAAGGGTAGAAAAAGAAGCCAACCAGAAGAACCTCGTCCGAGTGTAGATTTCATGAGACACTAATGCAAGCAAAGCCGGCACGCGCCCACTACTTTCTACTCTAATTCTAGGTGCACTCAAGCCCAGGTCCGGCTTATCTCTCAATCATAGAACCACCCATCACAACCCAATACAGCAATAATAATCAACATATATAATGCTGAAAATAAAAGGTCAGAAATATAAATCCATACAAAATCCTCGACGGGAAAACAAGCGTTAGGATTGACTCTCTTAAGGGACGTTGGATCCCAAATGCATAAGGACTATCGCAGTCCTTAGCAGCCAGGGGACGTTGGATCCCCAGCAGAGTCGCCAGCTGTCGCTACTGCGAAAATCGGCGCCGGCTGAACAGAAGAGTCGCCACCGTGCGTTATTTATCCCACAGGAGGGAAAGGAAACGCTCAGAGTAAACCTCGCACAACACGGGAAAAGGTATGGTCGTCGCAACCACAACCTGGATTCGGGAGTCGGTTACGCAAGGGGAAGGTATTAGCACCCCTCACGTCCGTCGTACTCGACGGGATCCACGCTTGTTTTCGGGTATGGATTGTTATTCTATCTACGCTACAGGTCAGGGGTTAAAAGAAAATAAAATGACTCGGCAAAGTATCACACTTTATGCCTACGTATTCCCGTCTGGAACGAGAAATCAGAGTCAACGTAGTTCGCCTACCTACGGGAAAGGAGGGGAAGGTTGCTCGCTAGGATATCGCATCCTATGCCTACGTACTTTCATACAGCATGAAAGATCAGAGCAAACGTAGTTCGGGCCACGCACGACACAAGTCTGTCTTGGTTGATTTTATTCCTTCTGAAAAAGGTTTTTCTGATTAACAGTCCAAGCGGACAAAAGATGACGTTTTGATGAGTTCACATTCTTTTACGGAAGAAGTGTCATTTATTGTGTTTGAAATATTTATTGTGTTTTTCTGTTTGTTTTGAGGAAGAAGAGACAGAACTCTAACCTACGGTTGCGAAGGGAATCAAACTAACCTAGTGTTATCATGAATGGGTTAAGACCTAGTGTCTATCATGCTCCTCTCTTGCGTAGAGAGAAACAGAGATCCTAAGGGAATACACGGAAACAGAAACAATATCAGATATATACAGTAAAACAGTAAAATGCATGGATGCAGCAATACAAGCGAGGCAAGGGAGTCCCACTCAACCTCGAACCTAGAAAACAATAGGCAAAAGTGAACAGGATTCACTTTCAACCCAACAGGGTAAACAGCAAATAATACAGTCCAAAAAACCAATCAATACATCAAGAATGAAATACAGCAGAAAAATAAACAGCATCAGCAGCTCTGAAACAACATCTGT
>CAWUDS030001501.1:147500-175824 GCA_963859935.3 Lathyrus sativus | reverse complement strand
TATCCACTCTACTGGGGAATCAACGACTCTGCAGAGGAAACATAATCAACCACTGAAATTGAATCTTGCTTCACCGAGGAAAACAGCCCTGAACGGCCTCCTAAGACACCAAAGTCCTCCTAGGGTGCAAAATACTCATCTGAAAGTGGAAACTTCACTGGGGAAGAATCAAAATCCAACCTGCCGGGGATACTCAGCTGGGGATAATCTACCTCCGCTATAGATTTCTCCGTGAGGGAATCGGTACCGACCTCTGCTTGGGGTAAGTGAGAAGGAAACTCATTAATATCGACCTCTGACTATGATATGAGTCAATGATCCTGAGGGGAAAGGAGCCAAAGACTTGGACTCTGTGGGGAACAACACTGCACTTGTCCCACTGCTGGGAAATAAACCCAAATTTGCTTGTCAAAGAAGACTTCAATCTCGACCCTCTGGAGATAAACAATCCATCTGCTGGGGATAGTTCTATTCTGCTGGGATAATCTTGATCATACTCTGGAAGCGATCCCAACCTGCTGGGAAGAAACAAACTTAAACTGCATACCTCTGCTGAGGAAATATTCCTGATTTAAAAACATCAACATGGGGAATACAGAATCTCACCTATAGAGAGGTGAGGTCAATCGAGCCTCGTGTCGGGGAATGTGATAGCATGTGAGTTACTGAGAATTATCGTGCCAGGTATAGTTGGGCTTTGGTTTAGGGATGGGAATAAGTTTATGGTGATAGGGATTTATTTCTAGTTACCAACAAAAGTGGATTTCAAAGGGAAATACTAGACGAGAACTAGTATTCGAGGGTAGACTACAAGACGAGAACTGGTGGCAAAAGGGTTAAGTTGTCAGGCGAGAACTGACTTCTGTGGTTTTGGTATCAGACAGGAACTGATTTCTGGTTTGCCAGACGAGAACTGGACTTTGGGACTGTGTTATCCAGACGAGAACTGGTTAAACAGTAGGCTAAAGAAAAGATGACCAGACGGGAACTGGTTTAAAAGTTGACATGCACCAAACTGGAACTGGTGATTTGCTGAAGGTTGACCAGACGAGAATTGGTTTGATGGTTTTCCAGCCGAGAACTGGGCTTTGGAGGTTTTCCAGACGAGAACTGGGCTTTGGAAATGATTTCAGGTTATAAGGGCTTGACAAGTAATAGGTTTAGGTTGTTTGATAGGGTAATGGCACGATTCCCCGACACTCAACTCTTGCTGAGGAGAAACAAACTCGCTTGAGTAACTTGCCCCAGTGTAGTTCAACTTTCCCCAGTCCGACTCTTGGGAAAGTTCACCTTGAGAAGAAAGTAGCTTGCCATGAGACGACCTCGAGATGGCTTGCCCCGGAATCTGCACCATCAAAAGATCTTGACTAAACAACTCTCAGAATGATTGGCTTCAATATACTCTTGCAGTAGCTTGCCCCTGAATGAGCGTTGAAGCGACTTAACTGGTCCTGACTGGACAATGGAGGGATTTATCCTTAAATCAAAGAAACTCTAAGTGGCTTGCCCCTAACTGGTAGAGTCTTGAGATGATTCACTTCTGATCAACTTCTTCTTGAATAATTTTCCCCATAATCAATCGATGCTTCGGGGATTGTTTTTCAGACTGACAAATTCCAAACTCACTAGATGTCAATGCCCTAGATCCACAGGGCTACAAAGTATACACAATTCTGACCCAGACTGCTGAATAATCTAGTCCTGTTTGACTACTCCCTATTGGAATTTCCTCCATGTCAACTACTGACCTGCAATTAAAATTGTTTGTCCATGAATGGTAATTTTAATGCGGTGTTCATGCAGATTTTGAAAGGAATGTCACTTGTTAAGTGTCGTGATTGTGAGTGACGAATGAACCAAAAGTCCAAACGTCGTGCTGATTTGATTAGTGAAAGATACAACTAGGATATGATTAGCAAATCATGTAGGAGTCAGGTTACTCAACTTCAGTGAAGTACGCCTTCAGAGTAAACCCTGCCTCAGTTAGGTCTTTTAAGGGTTGTATCGTGGTCGGGTTCACAATTATTGAAACAAAGGATATTAGGCTCAAAGTATGATTTGTACCCACCCTTTCTCCGTGATGATCTCCAATCCTAAGTTCAGTTAACTTGGCTCAAGCGCTCACCTCTTCAAAAGTTTTATTGAATGGTAGGAGTGATGGTTAAAGAACCCACAAGGTTTTTGGAGTGACAGTCGCCCCTTTGGTCTTCTCTGTCTGTATCCACACGATTTTGTTCTTGTTTGAGGATTTTTCTTTTGAGATGCTTTCTTTTTATTCTTTTATTCCCTAATTTTTTCCTGGACTGACTCTTTTGAGTTCTTTTGATTTTGAATTCCAGCGGGATGCCCCAATTTTTGCCTAAGTATTTGCTTTCCAGCTCTTCTTTTCTTTTTTACTTAGCGGGCTTTCTTTTTTTCTTTTGGAACAAGTCGTGTGACACTGGCTGTCTTGATTCCTCCGAAAGGGTTGTAACTGTCTCACTCTTGATTGGTGAGGTTTAACCATTGTGGTCGATGAGGTACGATCTATTGAGAGGGATTGTGACCGGTCCGTGAATGGGGACACTTCTATATAACATTTGAACGCTCGGTCAAGCTAACTGACAACTACCCTGCCCCGGGTTAAGATGTGAGGGTTTGAAAGTCCGAAAGAAACTCCTACTTGTTAGAACACAGATTGGTTCTTAATAATAACTCTTTGTTTTGATGATAACTGTTAGGAAATTTATATTTAAGAATTATATACTCTAAAATTTGTTTGAGAGTTTTACTGCAGATTGAAATGAAATTAACTCTCTAGAAGCAAATCTGTTTTGGATACAAGAAGTTATCCTGACTCTGAAGCGCCAGATGCATCTTACAGAAGAATCTGATTGCTCCTTACAGAAGATCCTGAGCATAGTCTCCAGAAGGATCTGAAGCAAGAAGCTCCAGAACATTTTGAGTCAGAAGCATCTGAAGATAGTCAGAAGCATCTGAAGCTGAAGCATCTGAAGCAAAGAAGAATATTAATTGAAGAGTTTCTCAAAGCATTATTCTACAGAAGTTTCTGAAAGTACCAACGCTGCCAAGTACTGAAGCTCTGTGTCAAAAATGCTCTGATGATCTACACGCTGAAAGCACACATGCTGCAGAAGACTCTGATATAGCAAAATTCTGATTATCATTAGAAGACTCTGATCCATTCAGACTCTGAAGAACTTGCTGAAAACTGAAGAAGAAATTTTCAAGAATATATCCGTTGGAGCTATTCAACGTCTCTTTCCTCTTTTGTGCTAGACACACTTACACAGACAAAAAGGATTTTTCTGTGCCATCTACTTCTAGGAAAGGTCACTTGATGTGAAGACAAAAAGGCTCAGACCTTTTTGGGACTCCCTTTTCAACGCTCAGCATCCTTGGATCAGCTGCCTATAAAAGGAGAACTTCACCACATTCTTCAGTGACACAATTTGCTGAAAAGAAATCACATTATTCTAAGCTCTTATTATTTCATATTCTTCTTAGAATTTTATTGTTCTTAATCTTAATAGAAAAATCACTGTTGTGATAAAAGCTTTATAGAAGCATTAATACTCTTGTAATTAATTTACATTGATTGTAAAGGTTATTCCTTAAGAGGATTCAGTTGGAATCAGTAGCTCTTGAGAAGACTAAGAACTGTTGTTCTTAGGTGTTACTATTGTAATCAGTTTGATTTAATAGTGGATTAAGTCCTTGTTGAGAAAGGCAAATCACTCTAGGAAGGGTGGACTGGAGTAGTTGTTTAAACGAACCAGGATAAAAATAATTGTGTGATTATCTTTCAAGTTTAAATCTTTCATACTTATTCAACCCCCCCCCCCCTTCTAAGTATTATCTCACCTTCAGTTGGCATTAGAGCTCCGGTTCTGAGTGTGCTACCACTTAACAGTGTCAGTAAAGATCCAGAGAGATATACTTTGATATTTATATTTATTTGTTATCATGGCTGATAATTCAATGTCCAATATTAACAATAAATATGAAGAGAGGGATAGGATCAGCACCAAACCCCCAATGTTTGATGGGGAGAAATTTGACTACTGGAAAGACAGAATTGAGAGTTTTTTCCTAGGATATGATGCTGATCTATGGGATCTTGTCATAGATGGATATGTACATCCCACAGATGGGGATGGCAAAAAGATTGACAGAAAATCTATGACAGATGCTCAGAAGAAAGACTTCAGAAATCACCATAAAGCCAGGACTATACTACTGAATGCTATTTCACATACAGAGTATGAGAAAATTACAAACAGGGAGACTGCTTTTGATATGTTTGAATCCCTAAAAATGACACATGAGGGAAATTCTCAAGTTAAGGAGACAAAAGCTCTGGCTCTGATCCAGAAGTATGAGGCTTTCAAAATGGAAGACTCTGAATCTGTTGAAGCCATGTTCTCCAGATTTCAGATACTCACTGCTGGGCGGACAAAGGATATTCTACATCAGATCATGTAAAGAAAATCATCAGAAGTCTGCCTATCAGATGGAGACCAATGGTGACTGCCCTGAAGATGGCCAAAGATCTGAACAAGATCTCTCTAGAAGAACTCATCAGCTCACTGAGGAGCCATGAGATTGAGCTTGAGGAAGATGAACCTCAGAAGAAAGAAAAAGGTAAATCTGTTGCATTAAAATCTAACAAAACCGCTAAAGCTTTGCAGGTCATTCAAGAAAGCTCTGAAGAATCTTCTTCTGAAGAAGAAGATGAGTTATCCATGCTGTCCAGAAGGATTAACAAACTCTGGAAGCACAAGGGAAAGAAATTCAACAACTTCAGAAGATCTGATAACAGAAAGGAATCTTCTAGTCACAGAAGATATGCCAAGAAAGAAGTTGTGTGCTATGAGTGCAAAGAACCTGGGCACTACAAAAATGATTGCCCCAAACTTCAGAAAGAAAAACCCAAGAAGAAGTTCAACAAAAAGAAGAAGGTTCTGATGGCAACATGGGATGACTCAGATGAGTGTGAATCATCTTCTGAATCAGAAGAAGAATGTGCAAACGTTGCACTGATGGCCAGCACAGAGGATCAAGAGGAAGGTACCTCAGGATATGAATCAGAATCTGAATCTGATGATGATGCAGAAGAGGTAATGGCTAAACTTACCAAAGAAGAACTCATTAAAGTTTTAACAGAAGTTCTTAAAAGTTATAACAACATCAAACTCAAATACAAGAAGCTGAAAAGAAATCTTGAATCTGAGATTGATCTTCTGAAAACAGAACTTGTTGAGCAAAGAGAAATAAATTTGAAAATCAAAAATGACTTTGAAATAACTCAACAAGAATCTGAATCTGAGACTAAGTCATGTGAAAATATTTTAGAAAAATATGACTCTAGTTTTCAGAGATTTCTCACTAAGAGCATAGATAGAAGCAAGATGGCTTCCATGATCTATAGTGTTAGTAGAAACAACAGAAGAGGCATTGGATATGAATCTTCATCTAGAAGCAATCCAAAACCTGTTGACAAACTTTTCATCAGGAAGACACCTCTGTATTCTCAATTCAAATTTGGTCACTTGAATGACATTAAACACACAAGCTCTGAAAAGAATACTTATGTGTTTAAACCCAAGGCAAGTCAGAATAAACATTATGTTGTAAAACAGAAGTTTAGACAAACCTACAAACCAACTAACCCCAAAGGACCCAAGAAGATCTGGGTACCTAAAAACAAAATAATTCCTGTTGCAGATGTTCTTAGCAGCAAGGTCAGGACACCAATCATGGTACATGGACTCTGGATGCTCACGACACATGACAGGAGAAAAGTCTATCTTCCAAAGCCTGGAACTTAGATCTGGAGGTGATGTGAAGTTTGGAGGGAACCAGAAGGGCAAGATCATTGGATCTGGCACTATTGGAAATGGTAAACTTCCCTCTATTACTAATGTTTTACTTGTTGAAGGGTTAAAGCATAACTTATTGTCCATAAGTCAATTAAGTGACAATGGTTATGATATTACCTTTAATCAAAAATGTTGTAAAGCTATTAGTCAGAAGGATGGCTCTATCCTATTTAGTGGTAAGAGGAAAAACAACATTTATAAAATAAATCTTTCAGAACTTAAAGTTCAAAATGTTAAATGCCTCTTGTCTGTTAATGAAGAGCAATGGGTCTGGCACAGAAGATTGGGCCATATTAATATGAGACGTATATCTCAGATTAATAAACTTAATCTTGTCAGAGGACTCCCTAATCTGAAGTTCACTTCAGATGCTCTTTGTGAAGCATGCCAAAAAGGGAAGTTTTCAAAAACATCTTTCAAATCAATAAATGTTATTTCTACCTCTAAACCATTAGAACTACTTCATATTGATCTGTTTGGACCAGTGAAAACTGCATCCATCAGAGGCAAGAAGTATGGATTGGTCATTGTTGATGACTTTAGCAGATGGACATGGGTAAAGTTCTTAAAACACAAGGATGAGTCACATTCTGTGTTCTTTGACTTTTGCAAGCAAGTCCAGAATGAAAAGAATTTTAAAATTACTAAAGTCAGAAGTGATCATGGTGGTGAATTTGAAAATAAATATTTTGAAAAATATTTTTCTGAAAATGGCATTGCTCATGATTTTTCCTGTCCTAGAACTCCACAACAGAATGGGGTTGTAGAGAGGAAAAACAGAACTTTGCAAGAAATGGCCAGAACCATGATCAATGAGACAAATCTGGCAAAACATTTTTGGGCAGAAGCAATCAATACAGCATGCTACATTCAGAACAGAGTGTCTGTTAGACCTCTTCTGAAGAAGACTCCTTATGAATTGTGGAAGAACAAAAAGCCCACCATTTCATATTTTCATCCTTTTGGATGTATTCGTTTTATGTTAAACACTAAGGAAAATCTGGGCAAGTTTGATTCCAAAGCACAGAAGTGTTTCATGCTTGGATATTCTGAACGCTCTAAAGGCTACAGAGTATACAACACAGAGACACAGATTGTGGAAGAATCCATTCATGTCAGATTTGATGATAAGCTTGGCTCTGAAAAGCCAAAGCAGGTTGATAACTCTGTAGATAGGGAAGTAGTCTTTATTGACTCTGAAGTTCCAGAAGCAAACAAAACTCAAGTGAAGGAACCAGAAGCAACTCCAGATGCTACTCCCTTAACTTCTCAGATGAATGATCTAAACATTTCTGAAGAGTCAACTATCAGAGGATCATCATCCAGAATTAAAGCTTCCCATCCAGAGGATGTCATTATTGGAAAGAAGGATGATCCCATCAGAACAAGATCCTTTCTAAGATCATCTGAAGCTTTACTATTTGGACTAGTGTCAGAAATTGAACCATCTTCTGTAGAAGAAGCTCTGCAAGACAATGATTGGATCATTGCCATGCAAGAAGAGCTAAATCAATTTAGCAGAAATGATGTATGGGATCTAGTTCAAAGACCTCAAGGATTCAATATAATTGGTACAAAATGGATCTTCAGAAATAAACTAAATGAGAAAGGAGAAGTTGAGAGGAATAAGGCAAGGCTAGTTGCTCAAGGGTACAGTCAGCAAGAAGGTATTGATTACACTGAGACATATGCTCCAGTGGCAAGGTTAGAATCTATACGCCTTCTTATTTCCTTTGCTGCACAAAATAACATCACTCTGTATCAGATGGATGTTAAAAGTGCCTTTCTTAATGGTATTATAGAAGAAGAAGTTTATGTCCACCAACCTCCTGGTTTTGAAAATGAAAAATTTTCAGATCATGTTTTCAAATTAAAGAAATCTCTATATGGATTAAAACAAGCTCCCAAAGCTTGGTATGAGAGATTGAGCAATTTTCTTCTGGAGAAGAATTTCATCAGAGGCAAAGTGGATACAACTCTATTCTGTAAAACAATAAAGAAAGATCTTCTAATTTTCCAAATTTATGTAGATGATATTATTTTTGGATCAACAAATATTATGCTTGGAAAGGAGTTTGCTACATGTATGCAGGCAGAATTTGAAATGAGCATGATGGGAGAACTCAGATTCTTTCTAGGAATCCAAGTTAATCAAACTCCAGAGTGCACCTACATACATCAGACAAAGTATGTTAAAGAACTTCTGAAGAAATTCAACATGTCTGACAGCAAGCTAGCAAAAACTCCAATGCATCCCACTAGCTCACTTGGCAAAGAAGAGGTAAGTAAGAAAGTAGACCAGACGCTCTATAGAGGTATGATTGGCTCTCTTCTTTATCTTACTGCTTCTAGACCTGACATATTGTTCAGTGTTTGTCTGTGTGCTAGATTCCAATCAGATCCTAGAGAATCACACTTGACAGCTGTCAAGAGGATTCTAAGGTATCTGAAAGGTACTTCTAATGTGGGTTTGTGTTACAGAAAATCTGATGATTTCAAATTAGTTGGATTTTGTGATGCTGACTACGCTGGAGACAGAGTGGAAAGAAAAAGTACTTCTGGAAGTTGTCAATTTCTAGGAAGAAATCTAATCTCCTGGTACAGCAAGAAGCAACCCACAATTGCACTTTCAACCACAGAGGCTGAATACATTGCTGCTGCTGGATGTAGCACGCAGATGCTCTGGATGAAAAGTCAACTAGAAGATTATCAAATTTTTGAGAGTAACATTTCTATCTTCTGTGATAATACTTCTGCTATATGTTTGTCCAAGAATCCAATTTTACATTCTAAGGCAAAACATATAGAAATTAAGCATCATTTCATCAGAGACTATGTTCAGAAGGGAATCATAAATTTAGCCTTTGTTGATTCAGATCATCAATGGGCTGATATTTTTACAAAACCCCTTGTTGAAGATAGATTCATTTTTATTCAAAAAATTATTGGTATGGATTTTTGTCCAGAATGATATTTATCAGAAGCAAATTGTTGCAGATGCAAAAATGCTTAAATAATCTGAAGTATTTCTTCTATTTATTTATTCTATTATGATTAATTTTTTTTCTGATGTAAAACTCTGAACTAACCATCTTTAGAAGATCTGAACGTTGACTAACGTTTCAGTTCTTAAGAGAATTCAGAACAGCATGCAAGCAAACACGTGTCCCACAAAATCTGAAGAGGTGGCGTGTACATAACTGAAGAGACGTTTGAGGTGAAATTTGAATAGTAAGAATCTTGGTTTTCCCCCCAATTTGTCAGAAGCATTTAATGTTTTGAAATGATTTTATTCTCTTCATTTAATGCTTGCTCAAACGTGCATTTTTTTTCCGACTTTTGGTGTGCCTAAGTGTTTAGTATAAATACTTGCCTTGTATTCACTTTCACACTTTTCACTCTCAGAATTTACATGCGTTTTCATCTCTTATTCTCTCTGCATAAAAACTCAAAACCTAAGTGTTTGAAAAAGCATTCTTCAATGGCGTCTTCTTCATCAACAACTGCTCAGTTCCAATCTACCATGGCTGCTGTGACTTCAGATAACTTAGGTGCTGCTCCATATTCTCCTCCAAAGAGAACACTTCTAACACCTATTGATAAACTAGAAGTTCTGTGTGAATCTATGGTTGAGTTTGACTCTCTGGCTGATAATGGGTTTGATTTTCGTTCCATTGTTAGAGCTCAAGGATGGGTTAAGTACTTTGATAGGTTGTTTGGACCAGTTTACCCTCTCCTTGTGAAAGAATTCTGGATTCATGCATCAGTTTATCCCAAGTTCATCTTATCATCTGTGCTGGGAAAAGAGATTATCATCACAGAGGATCTGATAAGGAAACTGATAGGTTATGAAGAAACAGATGGTGTTTCCCACTTACCATCTGGGCGTGTGGACATGGAAGAGGTTTATGAGGAAGTTATGACTGCTGGTCAAGTTTCTAACAGATTCAAAGATCTGAAGCCTGATTACAAGATCTGGGCCAAGATCTTCATGGGATGCATCCATCACAGGAAATCAACAAATTCTCCTTATTATGTCAACAATGAACAGATCTATTTTATGTACTGCCTTAGTCAGAGCAACAAGGTAGATCTTCCATAGATTTTATTCATGCATCTGTGGAATCATATCAACGCATCTAGAGAATCTGTGAAGGAAAAAGGACAGAAGATCAGGACTTGGATCCCCTTTGGAAGGTTGATCTCAGATCTTCTCACTGAAAATGGTTTAGTGGCTGCTCTGTACGATGCTGGGGTTACAGAGGAATTAGAGTTTATTATGGGAAAACCTCTGAACGCTAAAAGTCTTCTGAGACTAAAAATTGTTGATGAACTCACTACTGCTCCAAAGAGGCTAAATATGTCTGATCTGAATACGAGGGTTCCAGTATCTGACTTTCCTCTATTCTTTGCTGAAGAACCCAGACATATAGTGTTGATGTATATAGAGGAATGCAAAAGGGAAGGAGTACCTGTTCCAGCTAATGTGTTTCAGCTTGTCAAACAACCACTACCAGATGCAGGAGAAGAAGCAGAAGTACCACTTCAGAGGAAAAGGACTAAGCCTGTAGAAGTATCTGAACCTGTCCAGAAGAAGGTTAAGATTGCTGAGAAGCCCAAGAAGCTCTTGAAGAGAAAAGATTCTGGGGAAGCTGCCTTTGTACCTGCCAAAAGGATTAATGTAAAAGGTACTAAAACATCTGTCTCTTCTGAAACTATTGTTATTAATGATTCAAATATTAAGTCTGTTCCAAAGCCACCTGTTACTCAAACAACTTCTGTTGTTGCCCCTAGTTCTGTTTCACCTAAAAAACAAACAACTGCTTTTGTATCAAAACCATCTCAACCCAAAATACACATCAAACACTTTGTTCCATGTCCATCACCATCAGAATCACAACCATCAGAACCACATCCATCAACACAACCACAACAATCTGATAAACAAACATCTGTTCAACCACAAACCTCAGAACATCCAGAAAATTAAACCAAAGAAGTTCAACCAGAAAAAGACTCTGTCATACCACCATCAAATAATCCACCTTCTGAACCTGGTGCACCTGTTACTTCTGAACCCACTAAAGTAACCTCTGCTCCTGATTCATCAGAACCAATAAATATTCCTTCTGATTCACCAACATCAGAACAACCATCCAAACCATCTGACATTCCCTCAAAACCTACAAATACTTCTGAACCTCACATCCCTGAGATAGATGTTCTTGATGTCACACCCCTAAAAACAGTGTTTCAAGTATCATCTACCTCTTGTTCACCTACAGCATCCTCCAACTCATCAGAATCAGAAATCCACCCAGACTTTCTAATATCCCCATCTGAAAAATACCCAGTACATGAACATGAACCTGAATCAACCATTCATTCTAAAACTCCCATTCCAGATCCTATACCTCCACCTGCACCATCATCTGAGATGATAGTTCCCAATTCCAATCCATCATCATCTGGGATATCTTGTGCCCAAGTTTCCTCTCTTTATCATAATTTATCTTATGGTTTCAAATTGAAAGATTTTTATGATAGAGTTGAACCTTCTGAACCCCTCACTCCTCTGAAACCAAAACTCAGACAGGCTCTTCCATCTGTGATTCAATCTTATCTTCAATCAATGATCAACGAAGGATCTTTAGCAACCATAACTGCAACCTCTGGTAAAGTTGTTGTTTCAGCTCTGCAACCTGCATCTGATAACACAGTTGCATCTGTTGAGCCACCAACATCTGCTTTCATACCATATTCCAATGAACCCTTTGATGATGTGTGCCCACGCACAAGACCAAAACCTCATCTGCTTAATGCCTTAAACAGATACTTACCCCAAAAACCAGAAATTCCTTTCATTCCATATTATCCCCCTCCTCTGATTTCCATCCAAAAATCACTCTTACCACCAACTCCCAAACCTAAACATATAACTCTGGAAACCTTGCTTAAACTACCACCCAGACTTAATATTGATCATTTATTTCAAACGTTTTTGCAAGAAATACAGATGTCTTTAGGTACTGTTCAGAAGAGATGCTCTGAAACAATGGATGCTAATGAATCTGACATCATCTGGAAAGGATTCATCAATAGATTCAACATTGTAGCTTCTAATCTGAAGAACGTCTGTTCTGATGATGCAAAGCTCAGAGCTGAAAGGACTCTATTATGGACTGTCAACAAAATTGAACCTCTGCTTCGTTTAGATGCTCCTCCACCTCCAACAGAATCTACTGCCAATGCATTGACTATGACTCTGGTAGAACCCTCTTCAGGATCTACAGAACCAATGGCAATTGACTCTGTTCAGGCTGCAAAACCTCCTCCTTCTTCATCTGAGATCAAGACAGAACTTCCAGACTTTGCAGACAAAATTGCTGCTCTAGAGGCTGGACAGTCAGAAATAAAATCCTGGATGGTTAAGCAGGATAAGAAGTCTGAGGATATGACAGAGTGGATGTCCAAACAAGATGAGAAGAATGAGACCATGACTAAGTGGATGTCAAAGTAAGAGCAATCATCATCTGAGATCACAGACCTATTGAAGATGCTTTTATCAAAACATTCTTAGATTTTTTTTCATTCTAATGATTCTGCATCTGATGTTTTGCATCTGTATTTTATTGTTACATCTTCTGATGTTTACCTATGTACTCTTGCTCTGTTATTTTGAATGAATCAGTCTTTCTCCATTGAATTATCTTATTTATCGTTCCTTTTACTTGTCTTTTTAAAAAAGTTTTTACTTTTTGCTTATGACAAAAAAGGGGGAGAAAATAAAGATCTGAACTGTTTAATATAACTTCACCAGAATGAATCTTCAGACATTTCTATTTTATCTAATACTTAACTTGACTATTTCAGAACCTTTGATAAGAACATTCTATAAAAGAATCTCTGAGTCTCTCAGATCATTTGCCATTTATCAAACTCTGAATCTTATATCTGCAAGACATTCTGACCCTAAATTGTTATAAAAACAAACAAGATCTAACTCTGAAGATTACTCAAGACAAAAGGGAAGTTTCTATTCATTTTTCATATTTAACTCAGGGGGAGATTCATCATCTCAGGGGGAGTTATAATTCTTTATGTTCAGTTAAATAAAATTTATGATACTTTTTGTCATCATCAAAAAGGGGGAGATTGTCAGAACACAGATTGGTTCTTAATAATAACTCTTTGTTTTGATGATAACTGTTAGGAAATTTATATTTAAGAATTATATACTCTAAAATTTGTTTGAGAGTTTTACTGCAGATTGAAATGAAATTAACTCTCTAGAAGCAAATCTGTTTTGGATACAAGAAGTTATCCTGACTCTGAAGCGCCAGATGCATCTTACAGAAGAATCTGATTGCTCCTTACAGAAGATCCTGAGCATAGTCTCCAGAAGGATCTGAAGCAAGAAGCTCCAGAACATTCTGAGTCAGAAGCATCTGAAGATAGTCAGAAGCATCTGAAGCTGAAGCATCTGAAGCAAAGAAGAATATTAATTGAAGAGTTTCTCAAAGCATTATTCTACAGAAGTTTCTGAAAGTACCAACGCTGCCAAGTACTGAAGCTCTGTGTAAAAAATGCTCTGATGATCTACACGCTGAAAGCACACATGCTGCAGAAGACTCTGATATAGCAAAATTCTAATTATCATTAGAAGACTCTGATCCATTCAGACTCTGAAGAACTTGCTGAAAACTGAAGAAGAAATTTTCAAGAATATATCCGTTGGAGCTATTCAACGTCTCTTTCCTCTTTTGTGCTAGACACACTTACACAGACAAAAAGGATTTTTCTGTGCCATCTACTTCTAGGAAAGGTCACTTGATGTGAAGACAAAAAGGCTCAGACCTTTTTGGGACTCCCTTTTCAACGCTCAGCATCCTTGGATCAGCTGCCTATAAAAGGAGAACTTCACCACATTCTTCAGTGACACAATTTGCTGAAAAGAAATCACATTATTCTAAGCTCTTATTATTTCATATTCTTCTTAGAATTTTATTGTTCTTAATCTTAATAGAAAAATCACTGTTGTGATAAAAGCTTTATAGAAGCATTAATACTCTTGTAATTAATTTACATTGATTGTAAAGGTTATTCCTTAAGAGGATTCAGTTGGAATCAGTAGCTCTTGAGAAGACTAAGAATTGTTGTTCTTAGGTGTTACTATTGTAATCAGTTTGATTTAATAGTGGATTAAGTCCTTGTTGAGAAAGGAAAATCACTCTAGGAAGGGTGGACTGGAGTAGTTGTTTAAACGAACCAGGATAAAAATAATTGTGTGATTATCTTTCAAGTTTAAATCTTTCATACTTATTCAACCCCCCCTTCTAAGTATTATCTCACCTTCACTACTTCTAGGCTCGAAGTGGTTAACTAGGGACTAACTCCTTATCTCTCCGGTGTTTAAGGGATTTGAAGCAATGTTTGTACGTCATCAGCAGGGTTTTATCCGAAAGCATACGGTCATCAGTTATGAGTGTTCAGTTTTCGTCATCCTCCCTCCAATCTTTGCTAATCATAGTGATAAAGTGGAGTGGATAAAAAGGTGCATGTGTCTGTGATGTGCAATAAATGAGCGAAAGCGACATGATTAATTCAGAAAAATGCATAGTCACTTCATTAATATTACCATTCAGAACACAATGTTTAACAACAAGTAGTAACTAACAGAAAAGAAACTACAAATGAAAATGATAAAAAGTCTGAGGACTGTTGATGTTGAGGACGTCTGCCTGTCTGGACCACTGGCTTCTGGAAATGAACCTCTGCATCTGCGAGCTTAGACATCTGAGAGGTTAGCATGAACAACCAAAACTCCTTCTGGAAAGGAAATGCACCCTTTGTCGATCAACTACTGCACTTTGGCCTGAAAAGCTTTACAATCTTCGGTTGAATGCCCCCTGGATCCACCACGATACTGAGCATGGGGATTGTATCCAGGAGGGTAAGGTTCTGGAACAGGCTTAAGAGCTCTAGGCTCCACCAAAAAGTTCTGAATCAGATGTGGCAGAAGCTGGTTGTACGACACAGGAACTAGATGAAAAGGAGCAGACCTTCTTTCCAAGTTATTACGAGGCCTACTCTGATTCCGGCGCTGACTCTGATAACCTTGGCCATGAGCTCGTTGATTTGCATGAGGAGTGACCCAAGGTTTCTGATGTGGTGCCCTAGGCACAGTTGTCTGTCCAGAATAACGAGACATAGAAGATACTGACTGCTGAGAAGATGAAGAACCAAAATATTTCACCGATTCACCCTGAGAATAACCAACATCTGTCATGACTGCATCAACCATATTTTCTTCTTCAGTTTGAGAGCTACAGATGGATTCAGTTCCACTAGCCTGACTGCTCGAGACATTCTGAATTCTTCCAGTCTTAACGCCATTCTCAATACGTTCTCCTGCTAATACCAATTCAGAGAAGTTCGGTGCAATCACAAGCATCCTTTCAAAGTACGGGCTCTGCAAGGATTTTACGGACATGACTGCTAACTCTTGGTCTAGATGCGGTGGTTGCACTTTGGAAGAAAATTCTCTCCATCTCTGAGCATACCTCCCGAAAGGTTCATTGTTCTCTTGAGACAATTCTTGCAATTGCATGCAACTGAGAGCCATGTCCAGATTATATTCGTACTGCTTCAAAAAAGCCTTGGCTAAATCCATCCATGATCTGATCTGACTACTCTCTAACTGTATATACCAACTCAAAGATGCCCCCATCAGACTGTCCTGAAAACAGTGAATCATCAACTTGTCGTTTATCACAAACAAAGTCATTCTTCTGCAGAACATCACCAAATGTTGCCTCGGGCAGCTATCCCCTTTGTACTTTTCAAACCTCGGTGCTTAGAAATTCGAAGGTAACCCTAGGCCGGAAACCAGGAACATATCTGAAGCGTTGAGACCAACAATATCTTTAACTTCCAAGGCCTTGAATCTTTTGTCCAACACACGTAACCTTTTAGCATACTCAAGAGCTTTCGGGTCCTTAGTCTTCATTACCAGAACCTCTCTTCTGGAACTCAACATAGAGGAGTTGCATCATGATAATCTGTGGTATCAAGGGAAGAAGAACGTTCACTTCAGACAACAAATTGTTCATGTAGATCATGGTCTTCAACAGAAGGCTGCACAGATTGAGCTTCAGCTAGGTTGTTCACTTGCGGAAAGTCTTCATCGAGCAAAGAACCATACAGAGGATTGGTCGACACAGTAAAACCTGATAAGATATCAACAACCTGGAAATCAATCCCTGACATAGCTACCAACAACTTTCAACTGACTTCACTTCTTGATTCTGCTTTAACCACTTGGTCGATCCCAACAATCACCACTTGCTCAGAACGGACACCAGGGAATCACCTTCTGAATCAAAACAAAGATTGGGTAAGAGCTTTAACCAGCTAGAAATGATATGCAAAATGATGCAAAGATGCTTATGCAAATGCAATGCAAGATGCAGCAAACACGGGATCCCATCCCCCACAAAGCTCTGAATACTGCTGCGCTGCTGACTGAGTAAGTTCACTCTGAAGAGAAAACCAAAATACCAAGTTGGCTGGAAGTCAAGTTTCCTGCAAAAACCCTCCCACTCACAGGTATGGGCCTAATCTGACAAGGTATGACATCCTATGCTTTCATCAGTGTCATAGATTTTCAAGAAATGATGATACGTTCACCATTTCTGGTTTGGCATCATAATCTCCCGAAGAGGCCTCACTTAGCTGAATCACAGATGATCGGTCCCCAGAGTCGACAATCCTCAGATCCAAAATCCCTTCGAGCCCTAAGGGCTAAAAAAAATCATCAAAGAGAATCTCGTCTGAGCGCGAAATTCATGGGGAACTGTGTCTGCTTAGCAAACAGGCCCCCCACTAATCTCCACTAATAATGCTAGGTGTGTACTCAAGCCTGGGTTTTGGCTTATCTCTCAAAGAAATAACCACCCAATAGCACAACGGCAACAGATAATAATATAGTGCAGAAAATGTAAATACAACAATATACAACACACAATAAAACCACCCAAAGACAAGCAAACAAGCGTTAGGATTGACTAGCATAGGGGATGGGAAACGGTCTCAGCAAAGGGGATAGGAAAAGTCTCCAGCATCTATACATTCCCCAGCAGAGTCGCCAGCTGTCGCAACTGCGAAAAACACTCGGCGGAAAACAGAAGAGTCGCCACCTTTCGTTATTTATCCCAAAAAGAGGGAAAGGAAATGATCGGAAAAACCTAACAAAAAGGGAAAAGACGAGGTCATCGCAACCAAGTCCTGGATTCGGGAGTCGGTTACGCAAGGGGAAGGTGTTAGCACCCCTCACGTCCGTCGTACTCGACAGGATCCATGCTTTGTTGTCTATCTAGAAGGGTGATTAAAACTATCTACGCTAAGGTCTCAGGGACAAAAGAAAATAAAAGAGACTCGACAGAGCTTCGCTGCTCTGTGCCTACGTATTCCCTCGTGCAATGGGAAAGTCAGAGTCAACGTATTTCGGCCAACTACGGGTGAAAGGGGGGAAGGTTGCTCGCCAAGACATCGCGTCTTGTGCCTACGTACTTTCATCTGGTATAAAAGATCAGAGCAAACGTAGTTCGGGCTAACTACGGGTAACTGGGGTGTTCTCGATCACACGGGGTGAGAGAAGAGATTGACGATACTACCATACGCATTCTAGCAGTTAGGTGTATGCTGCTCGACCATTGGAGACTTAGGCGTTACCTGTTTGCGGTAGAACGGGCGTAGTATGTCATTGGTTTAAAGATACGGGGAACCTAAGGGATTCTAGAACTATGGGCTGGTCTCAATTGCACGGAGGCAAGAGAAAGAGAGATTAGTCATCAGCGGGAAAGTCTCGATCGCACGGAAGCAAGAGAAAAGAAAAGTTGGTTGTTAGTGTTCTCGCCAAGACGTCACGTCTTATGCCTACATATTCTCGTCTGGTACGAGAAATCAAAGCATCTGTAGTTCAACTAACTACGGAAAAACTGTCTCGATTGCACGGGGGCAAGAGAAGGGAACTCAATTACCAAGATGCGAGAGAAAAGGGAGAAGTCTCAATCGCCAGGATGCGAGAGAAAAAGGTTCGAAACGGGACGCACACGCGAAGTCCTAAGACGTAAGAGTGAATGCGTCGCATATCGTCCTAAGGACGTACACTAAACACTCTAGACAAGTGAGAGGAAGCCACTGAGTCATCATTTCCCACGTATCTAAACGATTACTCACAACACTCGGCAGTTGAATAAAAGAGATGAAATAAAACAATGTTACCGAACGGAGTGGTTCCGTTGACCCTTGACTTTTGCGTGCAAGCTCCATTCCCAAGATTTTGCTCTTTTGATCCTTGATGAAGACGTTTCGAATCAGAACCAATGTGACGCTTAACCATCGTAACTCGACTTATGAATGGAAGTCAAGCTATAAGAGGCTGCGTATTGATTTTCGTGTCAAAGACAAGATAGAGAAATGATATTGAGAATCATTCTCCAATTGAATCGTGTCACACGGACCAAACCAGAAGAAAGTCAAGATAAAATCAGAAGGAGACGAGAAAAGAGGAGAGAAAGAAATGGTCTTATATCCTACATTATCGATCAACCAATTGATTAATAACGAATTACGGAGGTCTCATCATCGACCAAAACAAAATAAAAATTAGATGAAAACCCCAATAACAAATGGGAAGAAGAATTCAATCTCTAAAATTGAAATAAAACTTCTAAAAAGAAAATAAATTCTAATAGAAATATTAAAAAGAAAATGAATATGGAAAATAGAATATAAAATAATATGTAAAAGATATGTATAATATTCTAAAAAAAATTAACAAAATACTATGAATTTCTAAAGAAAATAGTAACAAGTATATTAATATGAAATGTACAAAAATAAATACAGCACATGGGGGGTTACAGTCCAGAACAGGGGGGTTTCAGTACAACACGGGGGTTTCAGTACAACAGAGGTGCAGTCCAGAAAAATCTGGTTGGGCTGGGCCCAAATTCACAAACAAACAGCAAGTAAAAACAAGGGGGTACGTATCAGTGGGATATGGAGGGTAAGACTGAAAATGAATGGGCCAAAGGGCCCACTAACCCAATTAAAGAGTCCACGATAGACTTTCTTCTTCCCTTTAGTTACCCTAAACCTTTCCGCCATGTTTTTGCAGCTCAAGCCTCCTTCTTCTTCTTTTGGCAAACCCTAGTCCGCCATGTACAGTCTGTCAACCAAACAAAAGCACGACAACCTTCTTCTCCTTCGTTAGCTTTTTCCCTAATTTTCTCCGTTCAACCTATTCTCCTGTTCAAACAGCAAATGGAAACATACAGAAAATCCAATCGGTCAAACTCAAAGTTCAAGCTGAACTCCAATTCCTGTTGAGCACTTATGGTTTTTGAATAGGTTGTGTCCGACACTGATTAGGGTTGAGATAATGATTTGAGTTTGGGATTAGCGGTGGTTCGCAAAAAGAGTTTACGGAGGTTGAATCTGGAGATCGGAGTTATTGTTAGTGGATCTTGATTTGCATGTCGAAAACCTGGACTCAGATCTTGTGGACTCATGAAATCGGAGGGTTTGGGGTTGACGGAGGTGTTAGAAGAAGTTGATGTTGATTGCGAGTTCAGATTTGTGTTTTTGTTGATGATCTGGAAAATGACGGATGTAGAAGAAGAAGTTCAGATTTAGAGGTTTGACTGGTTTGAAGATTTGTTGTGGTTTAACGGATTGTGTTTGGATCGTGGATCTGGACTTAGATTTGAGGAGATAATGAAGATCTAGAAGATCTTCATGAAGCAGATGAAGGCTCGTTTATGATGGAAAAATTTCTGAAAAAACGTATGAAGATCATGAAGATCTACTGAGTTTCTGAAAAAAATGAAGGTTGATGAATATTGGTAAGATCTGGAAAATTATGGAGAAATGTATGAACACGGAAGAGGAAAATCTAGAAAATTGGTATGAAGATTTGAATATCCATGATGAAATATGGGAAAGTGTGTTTGAATGTTGCTGGAAAACGAATGAATTTCGTATGGAAAAACTGGAGAATGTTGAAGATAGGATGAATTCTGGAAAAAAGAGTATGAACATGATGAACACGATGCAGTTTCCGGTGAGGTTGGGCTACCGTGTGATTTCTCCGGTGAAGGGATTCTAGGGTTTAAATTGGAACGCGTGTCGCCAGCCATGAGAGAGAGTGGAACAGTGCATTTATAGTCTGACACAGTGACAAGTGGCCTGCGGATTAAGACTGATTAGTTAATGACAAAACGGACAATTAATTAATGGAAAGCTGAACAATGATTAAAGACTTAATTAAACTAACTAGAAATAATTAAAAACAAAGTTGGCAATTAATAAGAAGCTGAACCAAAGATTAAAAAGCTGACTATGATTAAATGATAACCTAACTAAACTAACTTAAATTAATAAAAGACAAAAGCCTAGTTAATTAAATGATGATCCCAATTAAAAGATAATGCAACGTTTGCTTCCCTTTTTTTTAAAATCCAAATCAAATAATAACAACTAAGACTAATAATATTCTAATAAAAGAACCTAATGTTCTAAAAACAATTAATATTCTAGAAACTATTAAAAATCTATAAAAAAACAATCTATTCAAAATCTAAATTCTATGTCAAAATTAATGAAATAAAATCTAGAAAATCAAATATAATTCCACAGAAAAGCAATAAAAGTAATTAAATCAGTGAATATAAAATGCGAGAATGCAACGAAAAAAAGCGGGCACCGAAATATCCCCAAAAATAACAACATAGACTGAATCACCGGGAAGAGCACAACTTCCAAAACAAAACTCCTTATTTGAACTGGTTTGAATCGCCTGAAACGCGAGGACAGGTGCTGTAATCCCGATAAAATCAATCTGGCTGGAAAAAATGCACAGTATGCGGTATGCAAATACAAATGCAAATGAACCGAAACATAAGCCAAAACGAGAAACGGTTGGTTAAATTTTGGGGTACAACAGTATCCACAGGGATTGATGAGAATATGAGATACTTGTCGTTCAATGATTTAAGAAAGGGGGGTTTTTAAAATGGTTTTTAATTTCGTAACAAGAGTTTGCAAGAATTAAAACAGAATAAAATTTGTTCTTAGTTTGATAAAAAAACATGCCAAGATTAGGGTTCACTAATCCGTCCAAACGTATTCAACCGATCAAATATGTGAACATAGTTTTAACCAACATAACCGCGTATCCTCGCAAAAACATTCATTTCTAAAGTGATTTCATGAATGTTATTGTTTCGACCGCTAAATGATCTCTCTAAATAACACTCGAAACAATAATCATTAAGATCAATACAAAGCGAATATCAACTTTCAAACCTATGTCTAGAGTTTGTATAGTTGATAGATGAAAAAATTAGGTCAAGACTTGAAAAGTTCATGTCTAAAGAAATCCAAACCATAGATATAACAAAAGATAGCAAATAACTTCATCTATATTAATCAAAGCATTGTTCACATACAAAATATCTAGAAGAATACATAAAATCTAAACTAGCTACCTCTAACCTTGACAAAAGAGGGGTTTAGCCACCCATTTCCATGATAGCTTGAGCAACAAGTTTCGAAAGAAGGTTGATCAACATCCAAGTCGAATAATCGATATTGGATGGAAATCCACCTTCTTTATGTGAAATATTGCTAAGAGATGATGAGTCTGAAAATCCTCTCAAAAGAAAGTACAAAGAAAAAGATATTTTCTCAAAAAGTGGCACATACTACGTATAGAAAGTCTGTTGAGCTGTCATGTTCGCACTGCAAACAAAGTGTTCGCCTAGCAAACAATCAAATTGCCACATGAAGTTCCTTTGTACAGTGAAAACTCCCCTGATAGATTTCCACATGTTCGCTGTGCGAAGAATCCTTCGCAGTGCGAAGGCTTCGCTGCAAACTTCGCACAATGAATTCTTTTCCAAATACTTACTGCCTCAAGTCTGAGGTTGTTCACTAGACCTTCGCTGCCTCTTCGCTCTAGCGAGTTGTTCGCTGCCTTCTTCGTACAACGAACTTAGGTCCCTTTTCTTTCTGGATGAACAGTACATTGGGTTTCTTGACCTTCGGTGGCAAGTTCGCTAGCAAGTTCGTTGTGCGAACTTGTTGTTGTTTGCATGCTGACTTGGTTTCTTTGTCATACTTCTTGTGTCTTACTCTTAAATTTTTCATGCCTAATTCCCGCACAATAGCACACAAATCAAAGGAACCAATATGTTTTCACATAATGGTGAAAATCAACAAAAGCAAGAATGATTCTAACACTTTCTCTACAAAAAGGAGTGAAAGATGCCCACATTTGATAGTTCAAATAAGTAAAATTAGGCATCTAACAACTACTTTGATCAGACGGTTAGGACCGGTTAAGAAATCTTTGTTCAGCCCTACATAGAAGTACTTTTTTCATCCACGTTTATACCCTTTATACTTTATTATCTTATTTGCCACACTAAACGCTTTCAATGTTAGATAGCAATAGTCTTTGTGCTAGTTTTTAATCATTTTGATAATAGGAGTTGAAACAACTTTATCACCAAACACAATAGCAGCATCTCCAAAGTTGAATTTTCTAGATAAATTAGCAGTGGCGGAACTAGAATATAAAGTTTGGAGTAGCCACAAAATTAAACTATAATTTATAAATAAAATATTCATTACCATATTGTATATAAAATATTTAAAATGCAATAAAGTTGAACATAAAATGATTAAAAACTATTACTTAAAAATATCTTATAATAATGCTCTACAGTTTTTGAATAGCTTAAAATCCTCAATAATAGTCTCAAAATCAATATTTACAACAATTTCTCTTTCAATGTTAACCGTTGTGCTATCTTCTAGAAAATCAGCTTCCATTTTGCTTATCCATCTTGTCTTGATAATTTTCATTGTTGAAAAAGATCTTTCAGTAGTGGTCGTAGATACAGGGAGAGTCATGACAAGATAGAGCAGACAATCAATCAAATAATCAATCTCATTCTTTCCAATTGTAGCTAAAGATGAACATAAGTCTTAAATAGTTGATAAATTATTTAAACTCGATGCTTGGTGAGCATCAATAATAAAATTCCGAAGTTGAAATTGCAATTTAATCCTCTCTTGCTCATTGAAGTCCATAGGATAATACTTTTTAACTAGAGTACAAATAGTATGTAAGTTAAAAGCTTTGTAATTATCCTTGGGAGCCAAAAAACAACCTAGAGTTAACAAATCAATCGCTTGCTCACTAAATTTGCTATTCAACTCTTGTAATTGTTTGTCAATGGTAGCAAAAAATATTTCAACATCTAAAATAATTCTCATTAGTTACCTGGTTCTCTTCAAGACGAGAACGTCTAGATCTTGTTATTGAATAAAAATCATCAAGAACAAGAACCTAAATATCATGTTTTTCACAAAAAGTCTTCACACAAGCAAATAATTTATCACAACCATCTTCTCTCAATTCTGGAATAAGAGTTTTTGTTATACAAACCAAATTTATAGCATTAACTGCATTCTGGGATTGTTGTTGTAACGCTTGGAAAAGCATATTTGTGACACCTATAATTTCTTTCATCATATGCAATATGAATATAAAATCAAATGATTTTAAGTAATTGTAAGCACTATCAGCATCTCCACGTGAAACATTATTTAATCCTTCCTTATTTTTGAAACAATACAAGTTGCTTCATACATATTCATCATGCTACTAATAGAAGAGAAGTATGATGCCCAATGAGTATCTCCAGCCCATCTCAAAGTACCAAATTGATTTTCACCTTTACTAGTTACAATCTTACCAATCTCTAACAAATGTTCAATTTCATCTAATTGGGAAGCTTGGAACTCATCATGGCGCTTTATAGAAGAGAAAACAACATTTACAATATGAGTTAACTTATCAAATAATTGATGAATTAGTTTAACTTCTCTTGATGCGGTAACCAGGGAATGTTGCAATCGATGGGTAAAGCAATGAACATAATATGCATAAGGATAATCCTTCATAAATAGTGCTTTTAAACCATTCAACTATCCTATCATATTGCTAGCACCATCATACTATTGACCATGAATTTTATCGACATCAAGATTATGTAGAGAAAGTATACAACATACCTTTTTCTTAAGAGTTAAAGATTTAGTGTCATTAACACGTGCAAGGCCAAACGATATCTCATATATAAAACCATCTTTACCAAAAAATATCAAAACAAGAGATATTTTCTCTTATTTAGATTTATCACGAGCTTCATCTACAACTATACAAAATTTGGAATCATCAATTTCTTCACGTATATGCTTTTTCACCTTACTTAAAAGAATGTGCAAGATCTCTTTTTGAATTTTATGTAAAGTATACTTGCTATTAGATGGAGCATTTTCCAACACAACTTTTGCAACTTCATCATTGTAACATGCCAAGAGTTTTATTAATTAAAGAAAATTACCTTGGTTTAATGATTATTTACTTTCATCATGGCCTCTAAAAGCACAAGTTTGAAAAGTTAACCAACAAACTGTGTCAATTGAAGTCTTGAGACATAGTCGTCTCTTTATAATTTCAATCAAACTTTGAGCTTGAATAATGTTTCTAAATTGCCCATCTTGATTTAATAGATCTTGACAATATTTTATAGCAGTGTTGTATGGTGAAAAAGAATCATTCCCTATGTGTTTAAGAAATGCATAATGCTTTCCATTTCTAACTTTCTTCCAACCTCCAAAATATGTAGAAATGAAGACATTTGATCTAGGACGTCCACTTGGTCTTTTTCTAAAAAGATTACATGGTAAGAAATAAACAACATCTTCTAAAGGTGAATATTCTAACCATGAAGGAAAAAGGCTAAACCAAGCGTGTTGAAATCTTCTTTGATGGCCTTCTTTACCAAACAATGGATATTGCTATAAATGTATTTGATATGGACCCCATTTCAAATAAGCTCTTCATATTTCATCAATTTGATTTAATGTATATTCCCACATCAGATGACGTTTTCTAAGATCACTTTCTAAAGAATTTCAATGTCATCTGGGAAAACTCTATTAACATTTTCTTCAATTCTTGGATTCTCAAGAACTCTTTGAGGTTCAGACATAGAAGTTAAATTTTCGTCATCTCTTTTTTTCCTCTTGAAAAAAGAATCAAAATTTCTACTCTTCATTATCACTTTTGTGTTGCAAAACCAATTGAAGAAATTAACCAATAAAAATACACTTTAGTTGAGTATTGTTCAACTTCAACTTAAATTTAAGCACAACACAAAAAATTCCCAAAGTTCTTTAAATTCACAATAAAACTTATAAAAGAGAAACAATCCCAAAAATCTCGAAATTCACAATTCAATCTTACACAATATTCTTTAAATTAACACGATATTATCAAATTAATTGTATTATTAATTTGTGAAATTGAAGAAAAAACCTAATATTTTATTCTATAAATAAATAAACAAATGGGATTAAAATCATTTACCCAAAAATTACACAGTTTCGAGAGCAGCAAGCGGAGACCGGCGATGCCATAGAGCAGATAAAGGGTGTGGAGTTGCTACTGTTTTTGTTTTGTAAAAACATTACTATCACTATTATACATGTATTTTGGATTAAATACGAGCACTTATGTATTTAATACGGGAACTTATGTATTTGTTTAATACGGGCACTGTTTTTGTTTTGTAATTTTAATTTTTAATACGGGTACTTATGTATTTTCCCAATAAGAAAACAAAATTTTAAAAAAATATTAGGGTGGTCGTGCCCCCTCCCCCTTGTCCCCTATTGCGGTGAGAATAGGATATCAAATTATTAATTAATTTGAATCACAAATCTTCGATTCACAACCGGTCTTTGATTTATCCGAAGGAAAGGTCAAAGAAAGAAAAACCTAATTTTGCATCGTAAACACAATGCAGGGAGAGATCTAGGGTTCGGGGTTGGTTAAGTTTAGGGAAGGTATTAGCACCATAAACTTCTGTAGTACTCTACAGGAACCTCTTGTTTAATGTTTACTATTTTGCTTCATTATTTGCTTAAAGGTATATGCTAAGGGTTAGAAGGTGAAAGAAAGACCTAAGGGTTAGTCTTAAGTTTACTCGCCAAGATTCGCATCTTGTGCCTACGTATCCGAGGTAGGGGATGGAATCAGAGTAATCGTAGTTCCCCTCGAAAAGGAGGAAAGAAACTTCTTGTCGGTGGTCAAGGTTTCAACAGGGAATAAGTGTTCATAGGGAAGCGCTTACGTGGAGTGCGGCGACTCCTATTTCTACGTTGAAAAGTTGAATTAAATTAAAAAGGGCAAAATATGTATTCCACGGCGGGAAACCTAATACGGAGTACGAAGACTCCTTATCCTAATGCTAGGGTAAAGGGTAATTTGGTCCACGGCAGGACGCCCACGCAATTAGGGTTTGAGCGGTGAAAGGGTCAAAGGTAAGGACTATTGACGCGGTCAAACGTCTAGGCTTATTCCTTCGGAAGGTTTACGGTGAATAATGCAATGCAAAATAATTAAGTGGCAGTATAAAAATATGGAAAAGCATGTAAGAATACTAACGGAATTGAAAACAACAACGACGATTGCCTCGCATAAATTACAAACCAAAAATGAAATACGGAAAAATATTTAGTAACTGTACAACTGAGAAACAATGTTAGGAGCGACATAAAGATTAGACGGAAAAAAACGGCAAGGTTCAATTCGAAACTGAAAGCGAAATGTTAGACAATCTTAAGAGAGAGTTTTAAGATTAATTGAGGAATTTACAAGAAGAGTTTTAATTTGAAAAAATTAATTTTTAATTATGTTAAATTTTACTTTACAAAAAAATCTTATTTTTCAAAAAATGGTTTTCAATTTATAAATGTTAAGTTTTTTGTTTAAAAGTTTTTAAATTATTAAGTCCTTTTATAAAAAAAAATTAATTTGAATTTTTAAAATGAGTTTTAATTACAAAATGATTTTAATCCTAAAGTTTAGAATAGGTTTTAATTTACCTTTTTGAGGTTAGAAGTTATTTTTTTTAAATGTTAATTTTATATATATATATATATATATATATATATATATATATATATATATATATATATATATATATATATATATATATATATATATATATATATATATATATATATATATATATATATATATATATATATATATATATATATATATATATATATATATATATATATATATATATATATATATATATATATATATATATATATATATATATATATATATATATATATATATATATATATATATATATATATATATATATATATATATATATATATATATAAATCTTTTAGTTAAGAAAAAATTAAATTCCCAACTAAGGTTTTATTTTAATAAAACTATTATTTATTTAGCATTCTTTTTAAAAACAAGTTTTAATTAGAAAAAGATTAAGCATAATTAGTGTTATTTAAACAGAATTAAGTAAATGACATAAAAATAAATAAACTAAATAAATATAATATATAAAGAAAAAAATTAATAATATAAAAAGACAATGTCTTGTTTCAGCATCCTCATTTAGGGTTTTCTCCCCTAATCTCTTCACGTTGCGGCGCATCCGGCTTGCCCTTGGTTCTCTTTCTCTTTTCCTCTTCATCTGGTTTCAGGCGCCATGGCTTTTTGTGTCTTCTTCTTGCTTTTCAATCTTCTTCTTTTCTTTCCTGAATATGCAAAATAAGATGACAAAGAAAAACTGGTAGTTCTTCCTACCTTTTCTGATCTGTGATGCTCCTCGATGACTTCTTGCTTTGTGCGATGATTGATGCTGAGATGATGATGTTGAGATGACGTGGGTTCCGTCCATCTGAGTCCAACCGCAGCTTCGATGGCGGTGTTGCCTTGGACGAGTTCCGATGGTTGAGGATGTTTCTGATTTGTAATGGTTCACTGATGGGTTTTGCTGTTCTTGGTGAAATGGCTCCCGTTTGGTTTTTTCTCTAGGGTTCTCCCCTTTTCTGAACTAACGATGAACCGTTTTATATTGATGATTTTTCTTTGATTTTGATGGGCCTGTGTGTGTTGCTGTTATGATGTTTCACGATTTTCTTGTTGTATTTTTCAGGCTTTGTGGCTTAACTTGTTTTGGTTTGGCTGAAACGTTTCCAGGATTTGTGGTTTAATTAGTTTTGGGAGAAGAAACATTGTGAAAGTTGTTTTTACATTTGACTTGATCTTGTCTGGTTGTTGGGACTTGCGAAAATTGTTTTTAGACTGGATATCCATTTCTTCATTTTAGATATCCATGAACTTTGGATTATGGATCTGTTCTAAGTCCTGTTTGGCCTTGTTTGCAAAAAATCAATTTTTTCAGAATAAGCACTTGTCCAAACAATCACTTTTTCTATGTCTCTCGAAAAAAATCGAACAGATGTTGTCGGGT
>CAWUDS030001501.1:95000-142500 GCA_963859935.3 Lathyrus sativus | reverse complement strand
ATCATAATCAAGCGTTCATTCATCCCCAGTAAGGTGAACTACAAATGTTCTAATTCCATCCTTGTAAGGATAAGTAGGCACAAAAACACGAAATTTTGGCGAGCATACTTAGTGACTAAACCCTTAGGTTCCTATCCTCACCCATAAAACCCAAACACAAGACATCTCAAAACAATAGAAAACAATAACACAAATACTAGCAAGAGGTTCCTATAGAGTACTATAGATGCTACCACCATCCCTAGGTATAACCAACCCCTGAATATTAGATCTCTTGCTTTATTGTTACGTTACAAACTTGGGGTGTTATATGATATTTTCCCTTTCCCTTGGATAAAATAAAGTTCGACGGTGAACTTCATAGATTTGTGAATCAAGTTAATTCCATAGCTTGATATCTGATTCTCATCGCAACAAAGCCCCAACGAACCATCTTAGAAAGATGGAAGTAAGAAAAGGGTAGTAAGTTCGTTGAGTAAACTAGCAAAGAATGTTCGCTATGGCAAGGTCTCAGCGAAGGACCAGCGAACCATCCCCGAATTGAGGCAATAGTTAAAGGATCATAAGTTAGTTGTGCGAACTTGTAGAGATGTAGTTTGCAGTGCAAAGAATTGCTCACACAACGAACTTCAAATATTTCTCAGGGGCGGCTTAACTGTTCAAAAGCATTTCGAGTTCCTAAAAGAGTGTTCGTTGGGCGAAGAAACAGTTTGCAGTGCGAATGTGACAGATTTTAAAAGTACTATATATATATATATATATATATATATATATATATATATATATATATATATATATATATATATATATATATATATATATATATATATATATATATATATATATATATATATATATATATATATATATATATATATATATATATATATATATATATATATATATATATATATATATATATATATATATATATATATATATATATATATATATATATATATATATATATATATATATATATATATATATATATATATATATATATATATATATATATATATATATATATATATATATATATATATATATATATATATATATATATATATATATATATATATATATATATATGCGTGTGTGTGTGTGTGTGTACTTTTCACTAGTTTTGGAGTTCATAACCCATTTTTCACACCAAAACTTCATTTCTCAACATTTCTTCACAAAAAGGTGATATTTTGCAAATAAAAGTTGAATTCACATCTAAGTTTGATTCTTCGACGTGGATGCCCATTCATCTTCTTTCAAGACTTGTAAAGCAAGCTACCATGGTTATGAGTAGCTAAATTCCTTTGTATCAAGGTAGATGTAGTCTACCATTAGCTTGTATGTATTTTTTTTATTGGCCGTGTATGTGAACAAGTGATTATTAATATATGATGCATATTTTTGTTCTTAATGATCCATTATTGTTTTGTAAAACTCTAGACATAGATTTTGTGAAACTTGATCCAAAATATTAATTTATCGGTTTATAGATTGGAGAAATTGATCTATGGTCGATTGTTGCTTTGTGTTGAACTTAAAGCTTAATATATTGGTTGTTACATGGAGAAATCGTGTAGCGATGAATACGGTATTTCTCACGACGCTGCTCTAAACATATACGGTGTTGAGAGAATGCACAACGATATTAATCGGATCCGACTTCACATGCAAGATTGATAGAATACGTATATGTTAGGGTAGATGAAAACTGCTTTTGATATACTTTGTTAATCAAACTCTTTAGAATTTTTATAAGCTTTGCTACTAAAAACGTGACAATTTTATGAGCAAAACTTTGAAAACCCTTTCTCTTGAAACAATAAAGTGTTGAACGGTAAGCATCAAAATATCTGAAATTCGTGTGGAGACGATAAAGCCCCCCCCCCCTTTAACTAACAACTCAAACAAAATTCTATGTTGAAATTGTCAAGTCTGGGACTTTTGTTACCATCACAATTGAATAATGCTTATCTTATTTCCTCTTCTTCAAACCAACCTTCCAGTCATTGGCTGTCCTCACAAGATAACCTTGCAATTCCTTGGTTAAGAAGTGATGGCTTAGTTACATGAGATGAAGGAAACATACCTCCAAAATGATTCTTTATATATTCTTTGACAATATTAAACTCGTCTACAACCTCCGAACCCACCCTTACAGATGTGATAGCATTCCTCCCGAACCTCTGTTTGAACATATTGTAGAAGAACTTAGAGTTATGATCCGCATGTTGTATCCACTTAAATCTATATTTTTTATGGATAATGCACTCTTTCAAATGCATCTTTTACCACATAATCTTCTGTGAACAACTTTTTTTTTTCCAAATCTTCCACTGATACCTTAGCTGCATCACAGGACAACTCATTTTCCACGTCATTTATGTATTTGATATCTCCTTGAATTTGTAGATCTATTAAACCGAATATGTTTATGTTCCACCAACGCAACTGTTCTTTAAGTAATTGAAGCTTCCTAGAATAAATGAATGTTACACTGCCATAGACGATAAAGGCTTTCCATTCACGATCTAAAAAAGGCAAGAATTCTCGGTGCTTGTACCAGCAATCAAATATCTTAAAATTCTTGGGGCCCCTGTATTCCTAGCCTTAAGCCAACTGGTCGATGATCGGAAATGTCACGATCTCCAACATATTGTTGAATATAATTCCAAGCATTAACCAAGTCCAATGAGATGACAAGTCTATCTAAGTGACTCATACACTTACCATTTGAGGTGCTGATAGTAAATTTATTACCTATTTATGGTAAGTCCACAAGCTCCATCTTCCCAATGATTTCTTTAAAACCTAGTTAAAAATCCAAAGTTGGCAGCTTCGCTAAAAAAATCGACATGACATAATTGTAAAAGCGATTGAATCGATTATCATGTTGGGCGTGTTCGTGGTCTTGGAAGAGGCGTCGGCTTGAATTTACCTTTTAGACCATCTACCAATTAACAAACTAAACTGTAGAAGAGAAAATCGAAAAGTTAACCATTTAAAAGATATGGGAGGTATTAGAATAGGAGCGGGAGAAGTGGAATCATTAGAAGCAAGAGGCGTGAGAGAGGTTGTTGCAGGAGGAGCAGGAGGAACGATAGAGGATGGTTCAGAAGGAGCGAGAAAGGATTTTGTAGGAGGTGCGAGAGGAGTGAGAAAGGTTGGTTGAGGTTGATTGAGAGAAGTGTACCCGTGATGTGATGGAGGTATAAGTATGATTTAAAATATTTGTGTAGTATTTTATTGTTATTGCTTATGCATTTTAATATTTGCATTGTATTTATGTGTTTTTTATGATGCAACAATTAAAATCAGTGAGTGTACTCAACCATCCAACTCCATATTATTTGAACATGCTTGAGAAAGTAGTTGATAAAGTTGTTATGGGTGGTGAAAGCACGAAAATAGTTGTTCTGTCTCCATATCATTTGTTTTGTCTCATGAGAATATTGTTATGGGTGGTGCAAGTACGAAAAATAGTTGTTCTGTCTCCAATTAATGATGATAGACGAGATTCCCGACAACTGCGGATTTGAATTAAAATATGATCAAGAACAAGAATATATGTTTCATAATAGTTATTTTGTGGAATTTTTTAAGATAGATGATTGGTTGGACATACTGAAGTGGGTAACCGATTATCTGTATTAGGTATTTACTTTGTATTTTGTTTATTTATTCATCACTCTTTGTAAATCATATTGTCTCACACATTATGTGGAACATTTGTTTGCTAACCGAAAAAATTTCAATTACTTGAATACGATGTGGATGACTGGTCCATAGTTGGTTGAGACTTAGATAATGAGATTAGAGATAGAGGTAGTCTCTATGTAAGTTATTTTGAAAACACCTATTAGAGGTGAGAGAAACTTTGAAGATATCTTGTTTGGATCCTTAACTACGAGAGAAATGAATGATTATATCGAATATAAATTACATGATAACAAATCAGTTTAATGTCAATCTTGTGACTTTAGAATTCTCAACTTGACTATTTTTCGTAAGATGATTTCACATTTCCATATGGCCTCTTTTTATTGAATTAGTTTTGCCGACAGTTATGAATACTTTTGTTATGATATATTTTATTAGATTATAATATATTTTATTGACAAAACCATAATTTCGTAGTGAACATCAATAGTGCGTTTAGAGAGGAAGTACAAATTTTAAGTTGCCAACAACTAACATAAGCTATATATTTAATTTCTAAAATTATAAAAATTATACATTTATGTCTTAAATGTTATATATTTTGAGACGTGACAGAAGCATAGTCTATAGATTGAGACTCACAAAAGAAAGATATAAATGCAATATGGTACCCTCATAGACAATAGTGGTAGGCAGGGGACCATATTCATTCATCAATGTTGTAAACAAACAAGATAGGCACCACAATAATGTGCTAGATAGGGAGACAATATTCATTATAATGATATTGCCACATTTTTAATATTTTATAATAAAAATCATACTTGAGGCTTATTAGTTTGACTTTATTTATTCCATGTAAAAATGAATTAAGGGACCTTACCAGAGCAGTTGCGGCCTTTCGTTTCTATATATATATATATATATATATATATATATATATATATATATATATATATATATATATATATATATATATATATATATATATATATATATATATATATATATATATATATATATATATATATATATATATATATATATATATATATATATATATATATATATATAGAGAGAGAGAGAGAGAGAGAGAGAGAGGAGTTTTAGGACACTTTTTGAGATATCCAAAACATTCGGAAGCGCTGCAGATTTCTGTTTAACATTTAGGTATAAAAATTAGTTGTAAAGCGACAATAATTTACATCGAAGAATTTTCGCACTTGTTATTTTTATTTTCTTTTCGCTGTAGTACTTTTAGATCAAGAGCGAAGCCTGTCGGCTTCAAGTTCTGCATTTTATTTCACATGTTTATTTCTTATTTTCATTATAGCACTTGTATTATTTTTAATTTCGTTTATCATGTTAGTATTGATTATGATTATTGCTAATATGTTCGTTATGAATATTATCATGTCTTGCAAAATTAATTGAGTTCGGCGTATGAGGACCGTCGTTGTCGACGGGACTGCGTAGAAAATATTAATGATTGTATGTAATTTTGATTTTACTCTTTAAATTTCTTGTTTTATTATTTCGACACAAGAGTGAGGAATAAAATAAGTTCTGACCAACAGTGTGAGAGTGTGAGGAATGAACTGATAGTGGAAACTAGACGTCGATCCTAAAAACAGCGAGAGCGCTTTGGCATTGTTTAGAATCTCATTCACTTTCAAAACACGTTTTTTAATTGAAACGGGCGAGCGAGAGCAAAATCCCGTGGTTGAAATGTCTGTTCTAGTCAATAGCGCGAGAGTGTGAGACAGGGTCTTTAAGTTGGTATCTTCTACGAAATTGATTTCAGTCGTAATTAGCACCCAATTTCTACAAGTCTCTTAGGCACGCAGAATCCATATTCCGGATTCGTTTTGTCCTTATTTTCAAACCCTTAGAAATTAGTTTTTTTTTCTCTTCTCATTCGTATTCCATTCACTATTAGCCTTAACTTTGCATTGCAGCGATAGATAATATTAGTTCGATTTTCACTTTCTTGTGGGTTCGACAACCTTTTTAAAACTATACGAATAACTGTATACTTGCAGTCATTATCTGACGACACGTTAGTGGCCGATCACCACGTCAGATGACCATACCAAATATGAATTACATGATAACAAACCAGTGCAATATAAATTATTAATTTGGGTAGTTATGAATACTTTTGTTAAAATTATTAATTTGGCTTTATTTTTTCCATTGAATTACATGATAACAAATCGAAGGAATTCTTGTGTCTGAAACTACATTGAATTTGAAGAAATATCTTGGATGCTAATATATACAAGCAATTACAAAAGTGATGTGATGTCAAACATTATTAGGTTATAATATATATTATTCATGTTACTAAAGTTATATTTTATTGACAAAACCACAATTTCTCAATGAACATCAATAGTGCGTTTAGAGAGGAAGTACAAGAACACAATCTAAGAAGAAAACGTGTATTAAAAATAATATTCTTCCATAATTTTTAACAATAAAATTTGAGAGGAAAGACGATCTCATTTCAAAACGACAATACCGTCAAATGAGCAACATAAATGAACAAACAAGAATAAATGCAATATGGTACCTTCATAGGCTATAATGGTAGATAGGGGACCATATTCATTCACCAATATTGTAAACAAACAAGACAGGCACCACAATAATGTGCTAGATAAAGAGACCGTATTCATTATAATGCTATTGCCACATTTTTAATATTTTATAATAAAAATCATACTTGAGGTTTATAATAAATATAAATTTCTTACATGATAAATGAGAGAGGAAATTTTAGAATAAAATGTTTATGCTAAAATATATGAGTGAGCATTTCATTTTAGACACCTCTTGTACTTTTTTTCCTTTAACAGGTTTATTAGCGACAATTGAAGTACCGAGATAAATTAAAGACAAATTAAATTCTCTAAGTAAAATAGGTATATGTTAGGTTTCAATTAATTTTTGAAAATTATCAAAACCAATCTAAAAAACACCCACTATTTAGTGTTTAAATTTCTGCCACAAAGATTTAGACTCTAAAATTTTCTTTCCGTCTTAAAGCTTTTAGTTTGAACAAGTCCTTTGACCCCCTCACTATGTTAGAAAAGAGGATATGAAATTTTGACTTAATACATTGCCATCTTTCATTCCATTCATTCTTCTCCTTTATAAACACCCACCCTCACCCTCATTTCACCACCCTCACATTCTTACTCATTTTCAATCTCTCTCTCTACCAACATGAAATCTTCATTTTTCCAAAAGGTTTTGATTTCGGTGATACTGCTTCTTGGTTTGTTTGGAATTCATGAAGCTGTGAAGGTTGAACCTCTTTGCATGATGTCCATGCCAGAACCCCCCTGCCCTGTTGATGAATATGCTGCTGCTGCAACAACAACCACCGCTGCCGCCACAACTGTCTCCGCCGATTCCGCCGCCGTTGATCCACCTCCTAGGAAGTAGGACTAGTTAGGGGTGTAGGATGTTATTTTAGTATTTCTATGTTTTTTCTTTCTCTCTTTTTCGTGAATGAAAAAGAGAGTGGATCAACGGCGGCGGCATCGGCGGAGACAGTGATACAATTTCATTCACAAAAAGAGAGAAAAAGAAAAAACATAGAAATACTAAAATAACATCTTACACCCCTAGCTAGTCCTACTTCTTAGGAGGTGGATCAACGGCGGCGGCATCGGCGGAGACAGTGGTGGCGGCAGCGGTGGTTGTTGTTGCAGCAGCTTCATCAACCGGGCAAGGGGGTTCCGGCATGGACAGTTCTTCATGCAAAGAGGTTCAACCGTGACAGCTTCATGAATTCGAAACAAACCAAGAAGCAGTATCACCGAAATCAAAACCTTTTGGAAAAATGAAGATTTCATGTTGGTAGAGAGAGAGATTGAAAATGAGTAAGAATGTGAGGGTGGTGAAATGAGGGTGAGGGTGGGTGTTTATATAGGAGAAGAATCAATGGAATGAAAGGTGGCAATGTATTTGAACAGTTGTTGGCGCACGTGAGTATCTGTTAAAATGTTTGGTGATTACTAATTAACTTAGTACAATAATAATGACTACAAAGGAAGGTTTGGCTATTAACCCTATGGCTAACTGAGTTTCTATTCCCTACCATATTCATTAGCAATAATCTCTATAGCTCACACCTTGAATTTTAATTTCAAACTTCCCACTTCTCAACACTTGTGTTAATCTAGCAATTAGACGCCTTCACAACAAAATTTAAAATTTTTAACTATTAACTTTTAAAATGAGATAACAAAAGTTAAAATTGTCAAAAAAAATATATATAATTATGTAGGATCTAAACTTTAGTTAAAAACTGTTTTGGACTGGGCGGGGACTTGTCCAACTACCGGGCAGACCCAATCCAGCACTACGGACAGAAAAATAAGTGTGTTTATTAAATGAAGTAGGTTTTTACTTTTTCTTTTAATGCCATTAGAAATTGTAAATTACACTATAATGATAATTAGGTAAAGAGAAAAGATATGTTAACAAGATTTATAACAGTTACACAATAATACTATACATGACATCTACCTATTTTATTTTTTTAATAATTAATTATACTTTAATTCTTATGCAAAAGTACTATGCTTTATAAATATAAGGTGTATGGAAAGTAGTGTAAAAATAGCACATCTTGTAAGTAAAATATGTGATGGTATTAAGTTACATGCACATAGTAACAGTTAAAATATGTGATGATATTAAGTTATATGCACATAGTAACAGTAATAAAAAAAAATTTTAAACTAACCAAATTTTTCAAAAAAAAAATAAAATAAAATAAGTTTTCAAAAAAGTTATTAAAGTAGGCAACATTCAACATGCATTCGCCATATCATATGGCTGAACCATGCAAACCAACACCAATTCGTCATATATGATATGTCGTATGAGGCAAAAAATAATTTTTATTTTAAAAGGATTCACCATATCATTTGGCGAATCAGTTTTATTTGTAATTTTTGTTTGTTTTCGTTAGAGTTTCTATTTTTGTTTTACTATTTTGCTTTTTATTTTTATAAGTTTGAATTTTTGTTTTTCCTAATTTTAATTTTATAACATAATTAAAAAAATATTTGAAATTTAAATAATCTAAAAAAATATAAATGGAAGAAATAGTAAAATATATTAATTTATAATAGAATATAAATTACAATTGATAAAAAAAATTAATGGCAGACTCTATCTAAACGACCACCGATACCACATTGTAGAGGATGCGCGCGGCGACGAGGTCTACCACGAGGTTGTTGAGGTGTGTCCTGTCTTTGCATATTGACCCGTGGAAGAGGTATTTGTTCAGATGGCCCCGGCGTATCAGATAAATTTTGAAGCATTTGACCCTAATAGCCGGGAGGGCCACTATCAACGACGCTTCCGTAATTAAGCCCAATGTCCATGTGTTTGTAGTTTTGTCGGGGAGGTTGGGTGGAGTATGGACGGTATGGTTGTCTGAATTGGTACATCGAATCGGTTTGGAAATGATGTATTAGTTGTTGTGGGGTTTGGTATTCAAAAAGTGGATAGGTGGAGAGGGTAGGATCAAAAGAGTTATCTGGGCTATAGGTGGAGGGGGTAGGGTGAGAAGATGTATTAGGGCTATATGGGTAAGGTTGTTGTTGTTGTGATTGGGTTGGTGGTATGTATGGGTTATGGTAAGACTGTTGTTGTTGATGTTGGGCATTTGGTTGCTGGTGTGGAGTCGAGGAAGACGCACGTTATCTCAAGTCAATCAAATATGTCGGCTCAGACAGAAATGGTTGTGATGTTGTAACTGACCTAAACCAAATCATATATTGATAACTTGGCCTAGCCCCTTCCAGAATAAGGTTGGTTAAGATGTGTTGATGTCGATTCTTCCAATGCTGACACATTTCTTTCGCAAAGTCCTTCCAATGACCAACACTCCATTGTGAATCCACCCGTAGCTGATGCCAGTGTCCCAATGACGTCGAAGCATCTGGAATATTCTGATGCATCACAAATTGTAGTTTCACATGATCACTTTGGTGCATCTCTACTGTAGTGAACTTAATGATAGGTGTTTTAGACGTCTACACGGCAGCATCATCGGCGTTGGGCTGATGGTCGAGACCCTCGTACGACATCCTGACAAACTACAATAACAATATACGCAATGAGAAATACAAGTTTGTGTTTATCAATTAGACAAAGTAAAGGTAGATAAATTACATCATTTGGCCCAATGTGTTCGATAAGGTTGCGAACACGATTATGGAGTTCCTGGGACATCTTTGGTAATTCATCCCCGGAACAGACCACATAAAAAAAAAAGAAACACAAATAAATTAGACACTATGACACATCGTACAAATAATTAAGTTACAAAGAAACTTTGGTTGTAAACTTGTCTTAAAAATAAACTTACTTGTTAGCATATGTGAATGTAAATGGATTGCGGTTGACTGGAGCAAGTATTGGCATCCTAGACTAACCCCACGCTTGAAGGAGATAGGCGCAACCATAAAAAGTACAAGATTTGTTTTTTGCATTTTTACATAGTGCACTATATAGATGGGCAAGGACAACTGATCCCTAACTATATGTGCACAGTTTGTGTATGTTATGCAACAACGGTAAATACATAATATTTACAATATTTCCAGTACTGTCTGGAAATAAAAAATGGCCAAACAATATCATAATATAGCACCAAGTTTTATGTATTTTCTCATATTCGGTGGACTCCTTATTTAAGACAATACTATTGTAGTATTTTCTGAGGTATTTCAGATTAATACCTTGCCCCCTTGGTCGACCCTCACGTTCTGGTTGAGTTGTGTCGACACAAAGAGAGGAGCCTAGTAAATCTTTGCAAAGTTGGTCGTTAACACCAAATTTGTCGTTGACGGCCTTACCGTTGATGTGTAGGTCAAGCAACATGTAAACATCCTGAAGAGTTATATTACACTCACCGAAAGGTAGGTGAAATGTGTGTGTCTCTTGTAACGCCCGTTCATTTTAATTAAATTATTTATGAATTGTTGGGGTGCCTTTATGTGAGAGTGTGTCTGAGATCGTTGGTGGGTGTCCTTAAAGTATAGGAAATCATTTAATAAATCATTGAGTTTGATAATAATATAATATAATTAATAATGATGATAATTTAATAACTAGTAGTAATATTATATTATTATTATTATTATTACTATTATTATTACTATTGTTATTATTATTAGTAGATGGAATAAAGGGAATTAGGGAGTTATTAGAGAAGTTGTGGGAGAAAGAGCAAAAGAACGATAAACTGCTCAGAAAACCAAATTGGAGGAAAATGGCTGAGAAAAAAGGGAAAAGGACGTGGCTGTGGAAAAAGGAAGAACAGAAGAATTAACCGCCAGAGAGAATTGAAGGTTGTTGCAGAAGAGTCACCGGGAGAGCAAACCGGAACCGGAAGTTTAGAGTTGCACTCAATCCAAAGGTAAGGGTGGGGTTCAATTCTATAACTGTGGGTATGATGGATTTCATGAAGGGTATGGAATCATGGGGTTAATGTTCCCGTAGTAACGTTACCGTAGTAATGTTCCTGTAGTGATGTTCCCGTAGTAACGTTACCGTAGTAATGTTCCCGCAGTGATGTTACCGTAGTAATGTTCCGTAGTGATGTTACCGTAGTAAATGTTCCTGCAGATCGATAAATATTAAGGATTAATGTTCTTGTAGATCGATAAATATTAAGGATTAATGTTCCGGTAGATCGATAAATATTAAGGATTAATGTTCCTGTAGATCGATAAATATTAAGGGTTAATGTTCCTGTAGATCGATAAATATTAAGGATTAATGTTCCTGTAGATTGATAAATATTAAGGAGTAATTTTCCCGTAAGTTGAAGAAATATTAAGGATTAATATTCCCGTAGTAACGTTACCGTAGTAATGTTCCCATAAGTTGAAGAAATATTAAGAGTTAATGTTTACCTGTGCATTTCTAAGGGTTAATGTCTGTTTGTGTATGAATGAGTGTGTTATGCCATTAGTTTTGGGGGAAATTGGGAAACGGTGCCGACACGCGCTATTTTCCCGTTTATTAAGAAGGTGTTGTTATTATGTCCCTATTTAATTAAATTAGAAGTTGTAGTTATGTTACCCGTATGAAAGTATATGAAAATGCTGTTGAGTTCTCGATTGTAGAGACGAGGTTGTTTTTAATTGTTCCCTGCGAAAATGTGTTATATCCTTATTAGTACGATGCCCTAAGGATTCCCTAATGAGGCAAATATGTAGAAATGAATGTGTTATATCATTAGTAGTACGATGCTCTAAGGTTTCCCTAATGGAGCAAATATGTAGAAATGAATGTGTTATATTGTTAGTAGTACGATGCTTTAAGGTTTCCCTAATGGGGCAAAAGGGTAGTTGTCCTAATTGTTCGTAATTAAACCTTGACAGAGATTTGTAATTAATTTTGTGAATAGGAGCAGATATGTTGTCATTACGATCGTATGTTGAATTCTTAATTGTTGATTTAAGGCTGTTATTGCTCTTATACGTGAACAGGTGGAAAATGATAATGTCTTGAGTTGTATGAGAATGATGCTCTGTTATGGACAGTTTAGTTGTAAGCATAAAGTTGTATTGTATGGTTGTTATGGTTGTGTTGTAGTCCATAATAGGTGCATTTCATGGCATATCATCTTGGTTGACCTGTATTGGCGTTATTTGGAGTGTTGGCTCCTAAATAGGTTTTGGAGTGTTGGCTCCTATCCCGAGTTTTGGAGTGTTGGCTCCTATATGGGTTTTGGAGTGTTGGCTCCTATCCCGAGTTTTGGGGTGTTGGCTCCAATGGTACAACATGCATATGCACAGTTGAGTTGCATTGTTGAGTCGCATTGTTGAGTTGCATTGTTGAGTTGTTTTGATGAGTTGCTGGGATATGATGATAATTGTTGTGGTTATGAATAAAGAGTGGTTGTAGTTATTATTACTAATATTTATGCGAACTGCTGGAATTATAATGCTGTGATAATATTCTGACATGACTTTTATCATGCCTTATGTTATATTGTTGATATCTCACCCTTTACGTTGTATGTTACCTCCGTTGGTGGTAACTTGCAGGTAATCCGGAAGAAAGTGTAGCTTTTCGTTTAAGGTGGTTGGTCGCTCTGATACGTAGCACTCTTGGGGGGATGAACGATTGATGTTATTGCTTTTATTTAATTTTCTTGTTGCTGAATTTTATCAAGTAGTTTTCATTAAATTGGTGGCTGCTGTTAAGTGCCAAATGTTGGTTAGATGCACTATACCGATAAATTAGTAGCGCTGATTTTAATGGTTGGAAACTCGTTGTTTATGTTGAATTGATGCAAGATAATTACTTGCTGAATTTTAATGGAGTTTTGTTGCAAGTTTCATGGTCTTTCTTTAATCATGCTAAATGTTGGAAATGTTTTATATTCCGCTGCAAATTAATAAGATGCCTTGTAATCAAATTGTTAATCAAGTTATGGTTGTATGTTCATCCAAGCTTCTGTGCTATGTATCATTACTAAATGCATGTTTTCTAATTGAGTTGTGAAATGTATGTTTCAGTGAGTTGAAATTGTAACGCCCAGAATTTGCTGATGTGACGATCGTCACTACTTCCTTACGATCGTCATGACCGTCACGGTTGTGACAGCCCCTTAAGACCGTCATGTTTACAAAATTTGTTGCACTCTGATTCTGTTTTCCTTAATTATCCGTCGGGTTAGATTGGGGTGTTACATCTCTTGTCTCCAGCGTTCTAACAACGCTAGAATAAATTTGGGATCCAGTGAGTAAGATTTGATTTTAATCAAATCATCGAACCCGCATGCTTCAAGGTATCCCTCTATTAAAGGGTCGTGTGGTATGTAGTCACGCACACGACAGTGAAACCTTGATACATCCTGCAACAGAATTTAAATGCCATTAGTTTTAAAGGAGAATTAAACTTCGTAAACATAGACAACAAAAAGAAAAATACTTACAAACTCCGCGATATTCTCAACTGTGCCTCTATGAGAGTTTCCCATTGTCTGAGCAATTAAACAATATCACATGGACTTATCAGCAGATTATAGAGTTGATCAAACAAATCCAACTCGGTATACGATCTATTTTCGTAATGAGGTGTGTCTGTTTCGATTAACAGCGTCTTTCAGGAAGAGAAGTGATTCACGGAAGATAGGGTCAATCGGTCCAGCCCACACTTGTATAATCTCGAATCCGATGTAGGACCACTGCAAGCTCATCTCTCAATTGATTTGCGATGAGATTCTATCGGTTATTAGAGACAACACGTCTTTGAAGGTGAGTACCATAATTTCACATATGGTGCAAAGGTACAATTACACTCCTTCATACCAGAAAGCATGGGTAGCTAGGACTAAAGCGGTTGAAAGGGTGTTTGGAAATTGGGAGGAGTCTTACAAGGAACTTCCAAAATTCTTGGTGGCTCCTAAGCAATACTCTTCAGGGACTGTTTCCATATTGGAGACAATGTCAGCGTATACACCAGACGGGACTTGCGTTGGTGGAAATAGAATTTTTCAGACTCTTTTGGGCGTTTGAACCATGCATCAAAGGCTTTGCATTTTATAAACCTATAATTCAAGTTGATGGCACATGGTTATACTGGAAATATAAGGGCACACTACTCATGGTTGTGGCACAGGACGAGAACAACAACATTTTTTCAATAGCCTTCGCTATAGTTGAAGGGGAGACTGATGGCGGTTGAAGTTTTTTCTTAAAAAATCTCCGCTTTTACGTTTCTCCCCAACCTAACTTATGTTTGATCTCTGATAGACACCCATCAATTGAGAGTGCATACAATAATCTTGATAACGGTTGGCAGGATCCTTCCTCGACACATGTGTATTGCATAAGACATATTACCCAAAATTTCATGCGGGAAATCAAAGACAAAACACTAAGAAAGAAGGTTGTGAACGCATGATATGCACTAACAGATCCCACATTCAAACACTACTGTAACGCGATCAGACTATCAAACAAGGATGCATTAAGATGGATTAATAACATTTATAAAGAGAAATGGGGTGCGATGAGGCACATGACAACCTCGTTGAATCAATGAATTCTGTTTTCAAGGGAATCCAAAACCTACCGATAACTACCTTGGTAAAGGCAACATATTTTAGGCTAGGCACACTCTTTGATAACAGACGTACAAAGGGGGGTTCAGTATTACAATTTGGTCAGCTGTACAGTAATAGTTCAACAACATTCATGAAAGACGAAGTTGCCAAAGCCAACACACATGTGGTCACAATCTTTGACCATAATAAAGTTTGGTTCAGTGTTGTCGATTCAATTGATCACAACGAAGAAAGGCCTATGAGATGTTACCGGGTTGAACTGGATAAGAGCTGGTGTGAATGTGGGAAGTTTCAGACATTTCTTATGTCTTGCTCTCATGTTATAGCAGCACGTTCGAAGGCGCTCCAGGACTCAACCAACTTTCTTTCTGCAGTTCACCAAGTGATAAGTCTATGCAATGTCTACACATGTACCTTTCAGGTGGTGGAAAAAGAGGACTATTGGCCTCAATACGAAGGCGAAATTGTCTGACATAATGATTCGATGCAAAGAAAGAAAAAGGGTCGTCCTAACAACATGCGCATTTGAACGGAGATGGATACCGAAAACAAGATGGTAAGATTATGTAGTTCGTGTCGGTAACCAGGATACATTTGTACAAAATGTCCTAACATAGGATCAAGCACAAGATCATAGTGTCTAATGTAACCGTGTCCCTTTAAATCACTAGCAAGTTTCATTCCATTTAAAGCATACTTAACCGATTACAATTAGCAAGCAACATAAGTTAAACAAACATAACTTAATATCACAACAACATTCCAAAAATAACAACAACAAACCGACATAAAACAGAACAATGCATCAAGGTGTCTACGATATCACAACCATCAATGTTATCTTCTTTGGTGTTAGCATCATCACAAAGACACCAGCATCATTTTCTACTTTTCTCCATTCACGAGTAACTCTGTTTAAACCTATTTATATTTATTATGTTTAAAAATTATATACGAATTATATATTTGTTATATTTTAAATTTTAAACAAATTTATCAAATATCAAAAAACTAAAATTATATTTATTGTAAACCAATATAATTTATTTTAAACTAATTTTTATTATTTTATAAAGCTAAAATTATAAACAAAACAAAATTAAAAAGAAAAAAAAGACCATAACACTGATTCGTCAAATGATATGACAAATTCTTTAAAATAAAACAATGATTTTTGCCTCATATGCCATATTATATGGCGAATTAGTTCTAACTTACATGGTTCAACCATATGATATGGCGAATGCATGTTGAATGATAGTTACTTTGATAATTCTATTTGATATTTTTTTTGAAAAATTTAATTATTTTAAAAAAAATTCACAGTAATAAATATGTTTAGTTTATTGGTGTAGCATTTTATATGAAAGGAGCATAAGGATAATTGTCATATGAAGCATTAAAATTGTGCTGATTGGAAAAAAATTGAAGCACTAGGCAATTGCCTAGCTTGCCTCTCCATGAGATAATGGTGGTGTGTCACCAAACAATTAATGGATGCCAACAAATAAATAGTGACATACAGTTCTTTTGTTTCTCTAATAATCGAACAAGACAGAAGTTAATATTTTTAACTTGTTTCACAAAAGAGAACAACTCTTAGTTGGCCATGTGAAGAGTAATAAATGAATCACAAAAATAAAAAAGGTGCAAAAGAAAGGTACATAAGAGACATACATGAAAAATAGGAAATAAAAAACATGACCACTTTAGTTTCATAAAAAATCATGTTGAAAAAATAATTCTAGTATAGGTGTGAACACTGAAATAAATGTTTTTGTTGAAATGCTTGAGAGGCATATATTCAACATTAGACTACTAAGACAATATTTTTTTGAAAGAAATTATAAGATAAAAAGATAGTTTTACTTACACAAACAAAATTAAAAAAGCAGTGCAAATATGTAGAAAGAAACCATGGAACATACAAACAAAACATAGAAATACTAAACACTAGTTTCGTTAGATAACACCTTCAATTCATTACAAGACCAAAAAGACAATTTATTTACTAATATATATTGCCATTATGTACAGTTCCTAGTTCCTACTTCCTAGGATCATCTATTATTAATATCTGAATATTTAGATAATTGTATATTTATCTCAAATTCATTATTGATACTATATAGTTTCAATGATGTTTTATGCTGATGTGATGTTTTAAGTTCTTTCACTGGTCAAACTAGGATAATCTATATAGTATTTATATCACCTCATTTATTTGATATCAACTTATTGACCTATTGAAACACATTCCTTGTTAGCTGCATATTTATCGAATTTTAAATATTGAAATGTATGAGTTTGTTTTCCTTAGTTAAATCAACAGGTTTTGGAGACACTTCTTATGGAATGTATACACATTACTTATTGCTGCAGCATGGGTGAATTGAATCTTGGTAATGAAAGGAACTTCTGGTTACCGACGTGCATCAATTCCACTCTCTTAAATATCCCACAAATTCAGAGATTTGGAATGATCTATAACAAAATTATTCCTCTCACATACCAAATTCAGAAATCACAAACATCCACACGTGCCATTTTTCATTGATCTTATATACTTCTTGGGCAAGACAACCATGAGAACTTTTGGTTAGGCTCAAGTCATCTTTAATTTCATGTTTTTAATTTTGGTAGGTGATACAATGGATGTATGACTACCCCAGTGGTAGAAACCTGTACGCTTGTGTACTTGTAACCTTTAGAACTGAGGTTTGATTCCCCCCTCGCCCCAGTTCTTTTCGATTTTCTGAATTTTAAGTGAGTTACATATATTATCATGCGGTTCAATTATTACTCAAATTTACATGTTTGGTTGTATTGGCAAATGTTTTGAGTTTCAATTCCAGTGGCGTAGGTTCAAGTCCCATGAGGGCTACTTCTTTATTTTTAACACCTTTTTCTGTTCATTTTCTTTGCAATTTTAAATGATCACAACTTCTTCATTTTTATGCCTTTTTGAGCCATTCTTTTTGCTAATTTCTCATATTATTGTGTACTTTTTATTCGTGAAATTAAATTTCTCATATGATGTGATGTTTTAAGTTCTTTCACGGGTCAAACTAGGATCATCTATATAGTATTTCTATCACCTCATTTATTTGACATCAACTTCTTCAATTTGTTTCCACTTCTATATATAAACAAAATAACGATGCTCCAAAACAAACTAGTTACATTATTTTATTTTCAAATCTTATCCAACAAAATATAACTTATATACTTTTACATTTATATTAAAAAAAATTGGTTCAAATAATTTTATTATTTATTTATTTTATGATATTAATTGTTATACTTTTACATTTATAAGTTATGTAGGATGTATTTTTATTAATTTCATTAGCGGCCATGATAACTTATGATTAAATAAGTGTCTCATCTCTATTTTTAATAAGCTCTAAATTAGATTTCAGAGTTCTCTTGGATTATTTTGATATTGGATATTTTTTTGAAAAATGAAAATAAAGGATTAGTCTGTTAGTACTTTCACACTGATTTTTGAACATAGTAGTGTGCATGATACATGATTGTTTCCTTATGCCAACGCTAACGTTCTGAACTTATGTTTGTAATCTGAATGTTATTAGAATATTAATAGTAATTCATATTTATTTAGTTATACTATTTTCTTAGCCCCTAAGTTTGTTAGAGGGTATTTTAGTATTTTATCTTATTCTAGTAACCCTAGTTTTAGCTTATAAATAGGGTGACAATCATTGTAACGATTATCATGTTTTTTGCCGTCGTTCTTAATAGAATATTTCTACCTTTCATCATTTATTCTACCTTTGCACCAACAATTGGTATCTAGAGCTCCGGTTCAGATTCATTGGGAAACACGGGAAACACGAGTGAACGTGAGGTTTTGTGTGTTTGATTTTGATTCTTAGATTCGTGTTGAATCTTGAACAAAATCTGATCAGAATTTTATTCTGTGGGTTGGGAAACACTGTGTGAGAAACATTGAGTGTATTGTGCAAGGTGAAGATGAACGGAAACGGCAACATGAACACCAAGCTTCCAGTATTTGACGGTAAAAACTGGAATCGTTGGATGATCCAAATGCGTGTACTGTTTGGTGCTCAAGATGTTTTAGATCTTGTCACTGATGGTTATGTTCCGGTAGCAGCAGATGCAACAGATGAACAGAAAAACGCGCAGAAGGAAGTAAGGAAGAAGGATCAGAAAGCATTATTCTTTATTCATCAATGTGTTGATGTAAATGTGTTTGAGAAGATTGCAGATTCAACGACAGCAAAGGCTGCGTGGGACACACTGGTTAGATGTTATGGTGGTGACGCATCAGTGAAGAAGGTGAAGCTTCAGTCCTTGAGAAAGCAATATGAGAATCTCAACATGAAGAATAATGAGAAAGTTTCTGAATACATCTCCAGAGTGATTCTGATCACTAATGAGATGAAGGCGTGTGGAGAAACTCTTTCTGAAGAAACAATCATGGAGAAGGTATTGAGATCTCTTACCTCTCAATTTGATTACATTGTGGTAGCAATAGAACATTCCAAAGATCTGAGTACCATGAGAATTGAAGAGCTGCAGAGCAGTTTAGAAGCGCAAGAGTTGCGTTTGACTGAAAGAACTTCTGAAAGGGAAGCAGAGCAGTAGGCTCTGAAAGCAACTTCTGATAGGAGGTATCAGAAGCAGTCAGAAGTCAGGACAAGATCTGATGGTGGTCAGAAGTCAGAAAGCTCAACCTCTGATAGATAAAAGAATGCTCAGAAGGGAAAAGAGAAGTATGACAAGAAGAAGATTCAATGTTACTGTTGTAAGAAGTTTGGTCACTTTGCTAGAGATTGTTGGTCAAACAAGGAGAGAAAATCAGAAGAAGCAAATATAGCCAGAAGTTCTGATGACGAATCTGTGCTATTGATGGCCTCTGAATCTGATGATCTGACAGACTGGTGGTATATGGACACTAGCTGTTCAAATCATCTTACTGGAAACAAGAAATGGCTGGTTGACTTTGACTCTGAAAAGAGGACAAAGATCAGATGTGCTGATGACAAATATCTTAATGCAGAAGGTATGGGAAATATCAGAGTGACTCTGAACAATGGGAAAACAGCATTGATTCAAAACGTGTGGTATGTACCTGGCATCAGAAGCAATCTGATGAGTGTGGGACAATTAATTGAGAAAGGTTTTTCAGTTACCATGAAGGACAATCTTTTGAAGTTGTATGACTGCAATCAGAAGTTGATTATGGAGTCAGAACAGGGAAGGAATAGAACATTCAAGGTGAATGTCAGAACTGCAGACTCAGAATGTCTTAGTGCAACATGTGCTGAGAAGGAGAGTGAGCTGTGGCACAGAAGATTTGGTCATTTGAATTTCAGAAGTCTAAAACATCTGAATTCAAAGAAGCTGGTACATGGAATTCCTGCAATTAAGAAGCCTGAGAAGTCATGCAAAGTTTGCATGGAAGGAAAACAACCACGTTTGCCATTTGCGTCAGAAGTTGCTCCAAGAGCAAAACATGCCTTGGGAGTTGTACATTCTGATGTGTGTGGTCCATTTCCAGTAGCATCAATTGGAGGGAATAAGTACTTTGTGTTGTTTGTTGATGAATTCACAAGAATGACATGGGTATCCCTTATTAAATTTAAACATGAGGTGTTTGATGAATTCAAGAAGTTCAGAATGAAGGTTGAAAATCAGAGTGGTCAGAAGTTGAAGATTCTTAGAACTGATGGTGGAGGTGAGTATAACTCCAAAGAGTTCCAGAAGTTCTGTGAGGAGAATGGAATTGAGCATGAGGTTACTGCTCCTTATACCCCTCAACACAATGGTCTTGCTGAAAGAAGAAACCGTACTTTGCTTGATATGGTGAGAAGCATGCTAAAGGAGAAGAAGCTTCCTCAGAAGCTCTGGGGAGAAGCTGTTGCCACTGCAACGTATGTACTCAACAGATGTCCTACGAAGAAGTTGAAGGAAATAGTTCCTATGCAGAAGTGGACTGGAGACAAGCAAAGTGTTAGTCATCTGAAGGTGTTTGGTTCTGTTTGCTATAAACATGTTCCAGAAGCCAGAAGACAGAAGCTGGATGATATAAGCAAAGTGATGATTCTGATAGGGTACCACAGTACAGGTGCATACAAGCTCTATTGTCCAGAAACCAATAAAATTGAATTCAGCAGAGATGTGATTATGAAGGAATCAGAAGTTTGGAATTGGGATAAGTCTCAATCTGATTCTGATGTTAGAACTTCTGAAGAAAGGTCAGAGTTAAGAATTTTTGAAGTTAGAGTAAACTCTAACGTTGATTCTGACTCTGATAGTGATTCTGACTCTGGAGAAGACTTAGAAGATGAAGGTGACTCTGATGATCCAGACTCTGATGGTAATCCAGATTCTGGTGGAAATTCAGACTCTGAAGATGGCCAAGACTCTAAAAATATGCCAGATCTTGAAGATGGTCAAAGCTCTAGAGGAAGTCAACCATCTGAAGCTGGAAACTCTGAAGCTCAAGACTCTGAACAAGTTCAGAGACCACAAAGAATCAGAAGCGTTCCCAGAAGATTTGCAGAATTTGACATGCTGCAAGACACTGAAGTAGACTCTGAAGGAGAAGTTATTCAGTGTGCCATGTTAGTAGACTCTGAACCTATAAGTACAGAGGAGGCTCTTAAGCAGAAGCTCTGACTGAAGGCCATGAAAGAAGAACTTGATGCTATAGAGAGAAACAAGACTTGGAAGCTGACAGAACTTCCAAAAGACAAGAAAGCCATCAGCGTCAGATGGGTTTTCAAGCAGAAGTTAAAGCCAGATGGTTCAATTGGCAAACATAAAGCAAGGTTAGTAGCCAGAGGATTCCTACAGAAACCTGGGCTGAATTATTCTGAAGTGTTTGCACCTGTAGCAAGACATGAAACAATCAGAATGATGATTGCAATAGCTGCTAACAGGAATTGGCCTCTGATGCATTTAGATGTAAAATCTGCATTTCTGAATGGTCCATTAGAAGAAGAAGTTTACGTGTCACAACCTCCTGGATTTGTGAAAAAGAATCAGGAAGGGATGGTGTACAGATTATACAAAGCTCTATATGGATTGAAACAAGCGCCCAGAGCTTGGAATCAGAAGATTGATTCATTTTTCAAGAAGCAAGGCTTTCAGAAATGTGAGATGGAGTACGGTGTCTATGTTCAGCATACTTCTGAAGGCAATATGACTCTGGTATGTTTATATGTTGATGATATACTATTGACTGGAAGTTCTGAACAGGAGATAGCCAAGTTCAAGAAAGTTCTGATGAATGAATTTGAAATGACTGATCTAGGCAAAATGACATACTTTCTAGGGATGGAGTTCAGATATTCTGAGAAAGGTATCATTTTGCATCAACTCAAGTATGAATTAGAACTTCTGAAGAGATTTGATCTGAAGAATTGTAAGATGGCTGTCACACCTTCTGATACAAATCAGAAACTGGATTCAGACTTTGAAGGAAAGGATGTGGACGCTACAACCTTCAAACAGTTGGTTGGTTCTCTGAGGTATCTGTGCAATACCAGACCTGATATTTGCTACTCAGTTGGGATGGTTAGTAGGTTCATGAGTAAACCTAAGTGGTCCCATTATCAAGCTGCTGTCAGGATTCTGAGGTATATCAAAGGAACTCTGAAGTATGGAGTGTTATTTCCCTCTGGAGGAAATAATGAGTCAGAACTTCTGAGTTATTCAGACTCTGATTGGTGTGGAGACAGAGTTGACAGAAGAAGTACATCTGGGTACTTGTTCAAATTTCTGGGAGGTTCCATTTCTTGGTGTTCCAAGAAGCAACCTGTTGTGGCGTTGTCAACCTGTGAAGCTGAACACATTGTAGGTGCTGTTACTGCATGCCAAGCTGTGTGGATTCTGAATCTGTTGCAGGATCTGAAGATTAAAGTAGACAAACCTCTGAAGTTGATGATTGACAACAAGTCTGCAATCAATCTTGCCAGAAATCCAGTGTTGCATGGGAGAAGCAAGCATATTGAGACCAAGTATCATTTTCTGAGACACCAAGTTCAGAGTGGAGTGTTAAAAGTTGTACACTGCAGCACTCAGAAGCAGTTGGCAGATGTTCTGACGAAAGCTATCAAGACTGATCAATTTCTCAGACTAAGGGATGGAATTGGTGTTACAAGTTTTGATGGAATATGAATTAAGGGATGGTATTAGAATATTAATAGTAATTCATATTTATTTAGTTATACTATTTTCTTAGCCCCTAAGTTTGTTAGAGGGTATTTTAGTATTTTATCTTATTCTAGTAACCCTAGTTTTAGCTTATAAATAGGGTGACAATCATTGTAACTATTATCATGTTTTTTGCCGTCATTCTTAATAGAATATTTCTACCTTTCATCATTTATTCTACCTTTGCACCAACAAATGTTGCTTGATATTTTCGTAGCAAAAGATCGCTTCTTGAACAATTAGTTTTTGGGGTGATACTCAAAGAATTCTTAGAAGCCCGAGTCACACAATATTCACTTTATACCATGGTGGAATTTAAAAACGCCATGTGAATCTCAGTGCAGCAGTGCAATTCTGCAACATGCTCAATATTATAGAGTTATGTGTCCTAATGAACGCCTTTAAAGCTTACTAGCCGATCCAACTTGCGGAGCCAGCTTGCCTTTATAAATTCGGATTAACATATCCAACCCTTTGACATGATCAAAGAGAAGCACTATGACGCTAAAAGGTTTTTGAATCAAACGTATGAACATAATACGTCAATTACAAGTATTGATATTACCCATGCTAACATATACACATATGTACATACATTTTTCCCATCTTTTGTTGCATGATAACACTTGATGTGTTTTAGGCAAGCATATCAATAATGAAGTCGGTTGAGACAGTTAACACTTATGTGGTTCATCACAAAGAAAACATAAATACTTTGGTACACACATATTGCACGAACTGTCAAAAAGGAGTTCTCAAACTATTGACCTATTGAAACACATTCCTTCTTTGCTGCATATTTATCGAATTTTAAATATTGAAATGTATGAGTTTGTTTTCCTTAGTTAAATCAACCGGTTTTGGAGACACTTCTTATGGAATGTATACACATTACTTATTGCTGCAGCATGGGTGAATTGAATCTTGGTAATGAAAGGAACTTCTGGTTACCGACGTGCTCACCCAATTATTTTCTTTGCAATACGTGATATTAGACTCTGAGTTAACTTCATACCGTGTTTCTCCATGATAAGCTATCCATTGTGCCAAATCTTCATGGCCAAGCTACCAAGTCCCTCACACCAAAACCAATGTACATGAAAAGAAAATGAAGCAAATAATTAGTACAATATGCAAGCAAGCAATATGTGTACGTACAATGCAAAATCAAGTCACAAGTTAAAAGCCATACATGTACATATTAGCAGTAATAAGAAAGTTATTGACGTACATGGACTTTTTTAGGACAATTACAACTCAAATGCACAATTAAATACAAAGGACACATGCCATAAATACAAAGTACAGTCAATAACCATAACATGAGCAAATACTATATTCATACCATAATTACACACAATTGACACATAATCAGAATTACCGCAAGGTAGAAAAGATAAGATTCCAACAATTTTCGACACAACAGAAAAATGCATCAATTCCACTCTCTTAAATATCCCACAAATTCAAAGATTTGGAATGATCTATAACAAAATTATTCCTCTCACATACCAAATTCAGAAATCACAAACATCCACATGTGCCATTTTTCATTGATCCTATATACTTCTTGGGCAAGACAACCATGAGAACCTTTTGGTTAGGCTCAAGTCATCTTTAATTTCATGTTTTTAATTTTGGGAGGTGATACAATGGATGTATGACTACCCCAGTGGTAGAAACCTGCACGCTTGTGTACTTGTAACCTTTAGAACTGAGGTTTGATTCCCCCCTCGCCCCAGTTCTTTTCGATTTTCTGAATTTTAAGTGAGTTACATATATTATCATGTGGTTCAATTATTACTCAAATTTACATGTTTGGTTGTATTGGCAAATGTTTTGAGTTTCAATTCCAGTGGCGTAGGTTCAAGTCCCATGAGGGCTACTTCTTTATTTTTAACACCTTTTTCTGTTCATTTTCTTTGCAATTTTAAATGATCACAACTTCATTTTTATGCCTTTTTGAGCCATTCTTTTTGCTAATTTCTCATATTATTGTGTACTTTTTATTTGTGAAATTAAATTTCCAAAAATAATTACTTTTTATGCATTTATGAGAGCTTAAAGTATGCGATATTTTTAGGGTTTCTTAAGGCTTATCTCGATTCTTTTGAATGATTCCTTGATTTCCTTTGTACATGCTGCCTTGTATAAACCATATACATCTTGTATAAACTTAGTATGACATTGTGTACTTGTGCATTGTTGTTTTTACTTGAGCTTTATGCCATTTTTATGCATGTTTACATGATAAAAGTGTATGTTGAACTTTGTTCATACCATGAACTTTTTGTTGACTATTTTTCCTTAATATGTGATGTTTCTTTCATGTTCACTTGACTTTGATATGAATATGTGCCTTTGTGTTGATTATACCATGTTTGTGTGTTCTTAAACTCTTGAGTTTTGCCTTGAATGTGCCTTTGAATACATACTTGTATGCTTGAACCCTTGTGGTATTTCCTACTTGTTTAAGACCATGATTGAACTCATAAATGTATGTTTGGTAATTACCAACCTGTCTTAACATGTTCAACTTATATCCATGCTTAAATGTTCAAGTAATTCCTTAACTTGTTCACATAATATTTAAACTTTAAACTTGTCATCTCTAACTGTATGCTCACATGCCATCCATTGTATGTTTGCAACTTCATCCTCATGTTATGGTTATAAACATGTCTCTTTGTTCAAGTATACATTGGTTGTTACCTTTACTTGTCTTAAATTGTATTAATGATTAAGTGATGTTTTAACTTAACATGTTTACGTTGAACTTTGAATGATATCATGTTAAGTAATGCTTTAACTCATACATGCCTTATTTCATCTTTGAACTTTCTACATGTTTATGTGTTGTTATAACTTACACTTTGTTAGTTCTATGATTGGCAGGAATTTTGGTAAACCTTGGTGTTATCACAAGATGTCCTATAGGATGTCGTGACATATGATCTTAACATTATGTAGATGGTTATTCTTAATGTTGCAGGGTTTTAGTTCATGATGTCAAGCATGATGTCCTGACATTTGTGAATAGAACATTCAGTGAGAATGTTATTTTTTATCTATTGCGTTCTTGTGCAACCTTATGTGATTTTATGATAAGAATATCTGCTGGTGCAAATCAATGTGGAGATCTTCTTTAAACAAAAGAGCTTCTGCTAGTTAATTCGTGGAGTACTGTGGAATCTTTTGTTTTGTTTTCATGCAGAAAATCTTGAGAAGATTTGAAGTTTGATTTGATTTGATTTGATCAAATCTGATTTGTTTCTATTTCTCTAATGTTAATTATGAAAAGATTTGAAGAATTATCTGATTTTATTTTAGTGCCCAGGCTCGTTCAAAGTGTTACTATATAAATACTTTACAATCTTATTTTGAAGATTAGAGAAGCTGGGGTTGTGAGTGTGCATTACTTAAGGAATAAGGTTTCTACCTAGAAATTCTAGGTAACTAATAGTGGATGTTATCACGAATGTTATGACATCCACAATAACATATACTACAGAACTTAGGAAACAAACTGTAAAAGAAAGCAGTAAATAACACAAGTAATTGTTTTCCCAGTTCAGTGTTAACCACACTTACATCAGGGGGCTACCAAGACAGGGAGGAAGTTCACTATTAGTAGAATTATTTCAGAGTCAAACAACCAGTTTGTACTCTTCACTTAAGACATACCCAATGACACTTAAGCCTAGAAACCACCAGACCTGAGTTACCAACTGTTTCCCATAAAAATTGGAAAACAACCGCTGATCTTCTAAATCTAACTTTGGTGACTCACAGGATCGATCAGATTGATCCTAGGATATGTGCTAAAAGATTTATTTTTTGGTTTTAAGACTTTATCCAAGTTCCACACTCAAATAAGGTTGGGACAAACAGAATCCTAAAAGAACATCTATTCGACTACGGGTTGATTTGAAGGTAAAATAAGGTTTCTAATAAAAGGGAAGAAAGTTTGTTGGTAAAGGTGAATTCGGATTGAGGGCGAAGAGAAAAGAAGAGAAGTAAGGTAAAGAGTAAAAGGGTAAAGACAATAAAGGCAATAAAAGACTTTGTAAAACTTAAAGTAAAAACAAGTAAATTGCATTAAGTTTAAAAGATGGTGTGTTTACATCACGTACATTCTCTTACAATACTCGTTTTCTCTACACTCGGATACTTGAGGTAATTTCAAGAGTAACTTGTACAATAGTAAATTACAACACACTTTGATGTGTCTAAGACACTCTATTCATAGTAACAAAAATTAACCTCTAATAACTTCCACCATAATCTCCTTCCGCCACTTGTCCTAAATGCACGGATCCATTATTCATAAGGTGACACGTGTCTCCCTCCAATTTCCACAAGCAAAACCGTTCCCTCCAACATTCAAATTTCAAATACTTCAACGCACCATTCGTTATTGGTAGGCGGTCGAACCCTTTGCCTCGGGGTGAATCCTTCGACTTAGCTTCTTCCTCCTTTCGACCATTTTCTTGCATTCAAGGTATTCTCCAACCTCTTTCTTTGGACACTTTCTTACTAGCTGAGGCGTCGAATTTAGGAGCTAACAAATTGCCCCCCAAAAGTGTCTTTTCAACTTCGACTGTGGAAAAGCACATTTTTTGACAACATTTGACCTTCGACGCCGCTTTGCCCTTGTGAGTGCCATCTGGTATTCTTTCCACCAATGTGAGCCTGGGAAGTTGAAAGAGAATGAAAGAGAAAAAGAGAAATAGCTATGAACACGCAAGCTACTATTCCGCCGCCTTGATGCACGTTTTATGACATCATTATCATCATGGCTATTTTCTCGGGACTCAACAAAATCGTGGGCCATCATCATCCTACCATCCTCGGGGACGTGATTTGCAGCTACTACCTCTGCCATTCCACATCCAGGCGTACAAGTGGCCCACTACCTCTAGCCCCTCAATGATGGAAACTTTCAGTCTTCCACTCACTACATAAGTAATTTCTTTTGTTGTTTTCATTTTTTACAACTTCTCTAACTTCCCATAACTTTCTTGCTTTTTCTCCAATTCTCTGCTCTCAACCCCAACCAACTCTTATTTCTTTCAACAATAGCCGATCATCAGAAAAAGAAAGCGCAACCTAAGGGACAAACTTCTGCACCCGTACTTCCTCCTTTTGCTAGTTTGAGCGGCCCTCAGGTGATAAAAAATCAACAATTCATCCGCGAGCCCCTGACGGAGGAAAAACGACACATCTACGAATCTCAGGTAATCATCCCTATTAATGTTGCAGGGAGGCCTTTAGCCATGTCTGGGCCTTTACCCCCTCCGGTCTCGATTATTCCGCCATCAAAGATTTCTTCCCTTCTTACAGAACCACTAAGCCTCTAAGGCAAAGAAACTTCAACAAAGCTTCCACTAATGGTCCTGACCACCTGAGCCTCTTCGACGTGGACTTTAAGTATCTTCAAGACGGGGCCAGATTGTTTAGGGCCACCCCCTATTTCAAAGATTCTGAACTCTATCTTAACTGGCTGACGAAGATAGAGAAGGTAAAGGCCCCGGAATGGAAGGAAACTGGGATTTACGATCTGATTATGATGTCGAAGGTAGGCCCTTCGTACTGCCCTCTCATGTTGGCCTCCTCCTTATTCTTCTGGGATAGGACACACAACACCTTTCACCTTCCTTGTGGGATGATGACACCCACTTTACTCGACGTAGCTGCCATTGTAGGCCTAAAACCCTATGGCCTCGTTTATGATCCCGAGATCGATAGTCATGACAGTATTGGTTTTGCCAATACTAAACACACCTATACAACTTTTGTCTAACACTACCACAACAAAATAGTACCTCTGTTGAGGATGAAGAACACATAGCCTTCTTGGCCATGTGGTTATCCCACTGTGTATTTTATACCAAATCTTTGCAGGTGGCGAGAAAGTATCTGGTCCTGGCCAACCAACTGCACCTGAAGAGAGGCATTTGTCTTAGTGAAATGATCCTGGCTAGTCTCTACGAAGCTTTAAGCGAAGGTGTAGGTAAACTGAAAGATCCTGATAGTCATGGCAACTTGTTGTTGTCGGGCCCCTTCTGGCTTCTTCAGCTGTGGCTTAATGCCACATTCGAGCACAGTCTCCCCAACAAAGGTGAGGTTGATGAACATTCGCCTGCAGTTGCTGAGAGGGAAGTCGAGTGACCTCGCCTGGCTCAACTTACTCCTAGTGAGGAAGGTCGTTCCTTTTGATCCAACTTGTCTAGCTTCGTTCATATCTTCATGAAACGGCATGAGTTTACCGCGAACATGGCTCCTTTCGCAGAATGAAAATGTGGGCCAGAATGGTTTACTAGACCCTTCCCCGCTCCCTTAAAGAAACATGAGGAGGAGTCGAAGCTGATCTTGGAGATGTTCCTCATTCCCTGCCTACTGGCCCACAAACTAAACCTCGTAAAAGGTCACTCCAGCCTGTTGGTATATCAACCTAACTTGGTTTCTAGACAATTCGGGTTGATTCAATCCTTGCCCAAATGTTTGTACGATAAGAAGTCACACATCATCATTCCTTTTACTGTGCTGTCTCCTCTGGATTGTTTGACGCAACTGGCACGCCATGCTCACAAGTCCTACCTCACGCCTGTTCACTTTGAACCCTCTTATTTTTGTTCTCAAAATTTCTATGACTGGTGGTCGAAGCATTACGCTTCAGAATTTCTCGATGCTCCAGGTTTTACTCGCTTGATTGACCAAAATTTTATTGATGTGCAGGAGAAGGTCAAGAAAGGTACGTCCACTCATATCAAAGAGATCCAAGCCTTCCAGAAATATTTCGAAACTGCCTATCGACCAGATGATGTTAGTCGAACCATCCACGAGGCTGCTATTACCTTCAAAGAAAATTTTTCCAAAAAACTGGATAGTTTTAAGATTCTCTCTTCTGTTCCTCGTGAGAAACGGTATGAGGTTGCCTTTAAACTATTTCCCCCAAAAATCCCTCGATTGCCAACCGCTGGTTTTGGCGTGGCTCTTGCCCCTCCATTTCCAGATTGGTTTATCTGTGGGGATGCTATAAAAATTCTTCGACAACAGTCTAAGCCCAAGGCACAGCGGGTGGTTCCGACTAAACATACACTCGATATGTTTAAAGGGCACCTTCATGTCAGTATTGAAGTTGTTCGCATCGAATCCGACATTCTTGAAGGTTCATCCCCCTTCGATTTGGACTTCCTTCTCTGAGCTTTATTGTTGCTAACTGTTTTAAGTGTCATCTATTTTCAGCTGCCCCAAAACGTGTTGTCCCAACGACCAGGACTGAAGTCAAGGACGAAGGTCAAAAGGTAACCTTCCGCAACTTTTACTATCTCGATCTCGTTACTCGATCTCACCATTTCATGTTGTTTTCAGGCTAGTCGAAAACCACCTACTCCTCAAAAGAGATTGAAAAGGGCTTCTCCCCAAATTATTCTTGATTCTGATGACGAAGACGAGTCTCCTCGTGAGAGTCTTCAAGTGAAACGAAAAAAAGCTTATTCATGACGTAGATACTCTAGATGCTCCACCTGCTCCTACTTCTCCTGTTGTGACCAACACACCTCAACCTACCAATCCTCCTCCAGAACCTACTCCTGCTCCTGTAGGGGATGCTTCGCTTCAAGCGGCTGTCCCTATGGAAAGTGATAATTCGAGCCCTGCTGACGAAACTGTCAAGGTATGTCACTCATCCACCTTTCTTTGGGTCTTTGCGTTGAATCTTTGTCTAATGTCTACCTTTTCTAGGATGATGCTGGCACTTCAAGATCTAATCCCACTACGATTCCTCTGTCGCTATACTCCTTGAATAGCCAAGGTGAGCCTACCTATCATCCCACTTCTGATTTGGGTTCTGGTGTGAGTTCACTTGGCGAAATTAATAAACCTGATTCTTTCACAGCCCCTCCATCTCCTGCCAAGACTACTACCCAGCAATCTCAGACTGACGGGTCTGATCATGAAGATGACCATCCTCAGGCTGATCCTATCACAGTGGACGATGAGGTCGATGCTTTAGAGGAGAAAACAACTCCGGCTGATACGACCAACTCCCCTTTGGGTGAGACAGTAGATATGGATGAAACAACTGTCGAAGGTAGTCAAGCCATTGAGGATCAGGCTAAGCCCCAGCCTGAATTGCATGAACCTAATGACAAAGGCAGCAGGGATGCCATGGAGGAAGATGTTGATGAGATCAAAGACAGCAAAAATAAAGAATCACCAATTGTGGATACTTCTGTCAAAGAACCTAAAACTGTTGAAGCAACAAGGAATCTCGTTCCTCCTATCCTAAAAGAAATCCCAACAAGATCTTTCCCAAACGAAACTCAACTGACTCCCGCTGAACTAGATACACTGAAGGTTTCCAACCCTCGACAATATATCAGGCTCTTGTTGAGTAGGAGAAGCCTTTCTTCCAGCCGTACGATCAACACTTCGACTTCTGAAGGGCAAACCTCGAAGCCCCCAACTGACAGTGCCCTCGACAAGGTCAAACATAAAATCTTCAAAGGGGATCTCTTTACCCTTCTGCAGATGGGCCCTGCCAGCCATCTTCCCCTTAAAGCTCTCCTTCAGAAAGTGGACATCACATCCCTTGCTCCTGAGGCTGCAAGTGTTATTCGAGAGGTTGATACCCTGATCGACCAAGTTTACAAAGACTATCGACTGCTGCCCCATATTGAGGGTGAGATTGAAACGAGGGTTGGCAGCGAAGCTGCCGCTTAGAGCGTCGTTGTAGATTCTGAGGAGAAAATTGCTGAGTTGGAGGAAACCAAGGAAAAGAATAAACAAGAGGTTCTGACTAACGAGGCGAACATCTCCTGTTGGGAACGGAAAATTAAAAAGCTCCGTAGTAAGATAGCAAAGGCTAAGAAAAGGAATACTGAGTTATCTTCTTTCGACGATACCTCCTTAACATCTGAGCTTGAACACGCCGTCACCTATGCTGAGGAAGCTCATCGTTTAGAATCTGAAGTTGCCCAGCTAAGGGTAGATAAAGCTCAATGTCACAGCTGCCTCGAACTTCAAAAGTCGACTTACCTTAAGATGAAGGCGAATCTTCCTTTTTGATTTGTTGGGCTTTTGTAATAGAGTAGATTATACTGGCCTTTACGAGCCATTTCTTTTGTTTGTATGACATTGGGCCATTTTGGCATGTTTTAAATTACCATTTATGGCTTTGTTTTTATCTTTTATAATTACTCTGTTGATATTTTCACCTCTCAAAGTGCAGGCTTATACTTCTTTAGATATTTGCCATTCACTTTTAATACTCTCTCATCCTTGCTCAGCTCTGTCACTTCATATGCCCCATTGAAGAATACCTTCGATACCTGGAATGGTCCTTCCCACTTCGGGGACCATTTACCTAGGGATTTCACCTTTCGATCCATAGGCAGGATTACCCTCCATACCAACTCTCCAACCAGGAAAGTCTTCGCTTTGACCTTCTTGTTATATGATTTTTCCACTCTCCTCTTTTGTCTTCTCAAGAGTTCTAGAGCTTTTATTCTCTCTTCGTCTAAATCAACTAACTCATCAAGCATCATGTCCCAGTAAACTTCTCGAGGGATTTCATGATGTCTTTGAATTCTTAGTGAATGTATGTGTATCTCGACTGGAAACATTGCATCATGTCCGAAAGTAAGTCGATAGGGGGAAATGTTGGTTGCTTCCTTCGGGGATGTTCGACATGCCCATAGGACTTGATCCAATGTCTTATGCCAATTCATAGGCTTGCTTCCAATCTGTTTCTTTATCATGCCAATTATTACTTTGTTTGCCGCTTCGACCTGGCCATTAGCCTGGGCATAGTAAGGTGATGAGGTAAGGAGTTTAAATCCCATTTCTTTAGCAAACTCCTGCATCTTCCTACCCGTAAATACTGACCCTTGATCTGTCGTTATTGTCTCTGGTAGGCCAAACCTGTAGATGATATACTTCTGAATGAATTCAATAACATCCTCTTGGTCTACCTTCAGCAGAGGTATAGCCTCGATCCACTTGGTAAAGTAGTCTATCCCTACCAGAATGTATTTCTGATTTTTGGAGGATGCTGGTCGAATCTCTCCTATAAGGTCTAAATCCCAACCTCTAAATGGCCATGGCTTGACTATGGAATGCAACTCGCTTGCTGGGACATGTTGTATGCCAGCATGAATTTGGCATTCCTGACAACCTTTGGCGAACTCAATGCAATCTTTCAGCATCGTAGGTGTCGCTACTGCGAAAAACAACCGGCGGAAAAAAAAAACAGAAGAGTCGCCACTTTCGTTATTTATTCCAAAGAGAGGGAAAGGAAACGATCGCAAAAACCTAACGAAAAAGGGAAAGACAAGGTCATCGCAACCATGTCTGGGTTCGGGAGTCGGTCACGCAAGGGGAAGGTATGAGCACCCCTCACGTCCGTCTTACTCGACGGGATCCACGCTTGTGTTGTATAGTCTATGGGTGAAAAATAATCTATCTACGGCTGCTAAAGCTAAATGGAAAGAACTGAAAAGAACGGAAAGAAATGACTCGGCAGAGCATCGCCGCTCTGTGCCTACGTATTCCCTCGTGCAATCGGAAAGTCAGAGTCAACGTAGTTCGGGAAACTACGGGGGGATTGCTCGCCAAGATGTCGCGTCTTGTGCCTACATATTCTCATCTGACATGAGAAATCAGAGCAAAACGTAGTTCAGGCTAACTACGGGTAAGCAAGGGTGTTCTCGATCACACAGGGGTGAGAGAAAAGGTTGACGATACTAGCGTACGCATTCTAGCAGTTAGGTGTATGCTGATCGACCATTGGAGACTTAGGCGTTACCTGTTTGCAGTCGAACGGATGTAGTATATCGTTAAAGGTACGGGAACCTACGGGAACTAGAACTACGGTTTGGTCTCAATTGCGCTAGGGCAAGAGAAAGGGAAAGATTAGTCGTCAGCGGGAAAGTCTCGATTGCACGGCCGCGAGAGTACAGAGAAGTTAGTTATTAATGTTCTCGCTAGGATATCGCATCCTATGCCTACGTACTCTCAACAGGAATGAGAGATCAGAGCAAACGTAGTTCGGCCAACTCCAGAAAAACAGTCTCGATTGCACGGGGGCAAGAGAAAAAAACTCAATCGCCAGGACGCGAGAGAAAAAGGGGAAGTCTCAATCGCCAGGACACGAGAGAAAAGGTTTGGAACGGGACGCGCACGCGAAGTCCTAGACGTAGGAGCGAATGCGTCGCATATTATCCAAAGGACATACGCTAAACACCTTAGACGAGTGAGAGGCAGCCACCCACTCATCATTTCCCACGTATCTAAAGCTTACGGCTCACAACGCTCGAAGGGTGAAAAGAAAGAGATGAAAGAAGTGAAATAAAAACAAAGTTACCGAACAGAGTGGTTCCGTTGACCCTTGAATTTTGCGTGCAAGCTCCATTTCCAAGCTTTACTCTTTCGATCCTTGATGATGACATTTCGAAATAGAACCAATGTGACGTTGAACCGTCATAATTCGACTTATAAAAGAAGTCAAACCCCAAGAGGTAGCGTATTAATATTCGTGTCAAAGACAAGATAGAGAAATGATATTGAGAATTATTCTCCGATTAAATCATGTCACACGGCCAACACAGCAGAAAGGCAAAACAAAATCAGAAGAAGAAGAAAAGATGAGGAGAGAAAAAAAGGGTCTCGGATCCTACATTATCCATCAATATTCTGATTAATAACGCATTACGGAGGTCTCGTCATCGACCTACAAAAGTGAAATGGTGAGAAAAATCCGGTGATAAAAGGAGATAAGAATTCAAGTTTTAAAATGAAAAAAAAAATGAAACTTCTAAAAGAAAATAAATTCTAAAAAAAAAATTTAAAAGAAATTGAAAAGAAAAAGAATATAAAAATTATACTTGATATATACATATAATATTCTATATAAGAAAAATAAAATAAACAACTATAATATAAATCTATATATTTAATATATACATATAATACTTTAAAAGAAAATATTAAAAGAAAATATAATATATATTACAATATCAAAATCATTTACAAAAGAAATAACAAAAAGAAAATAAAAACAGCAAAGGGGGTACAACAATCCAGAGGGGGGCAATGAGGAAAAACGCAGTTGGGCCTTAAGCCCAAAACCACAACAAACAATCAGAAATAAAATCCAACAAGGGGGGTGCGTAAAGCGTAAGGGGGGAATGCAGCAATTAAAAAAACCGTTGGGCTTAAAGGCTAAAGCCCAAACAAGAATAAACAGCAATCCAGAGGGGGGCAATGAGGAAAAAACGGGGGTGGATCCAGAAAATGAAGTGATTGGGCCACAGTCCCACTAACCAAGCTAGGAGGTCCACGAGCTTCTCATCCTCTTCACTCTGGTTTGAACAAACCCTAACTCCCCTCCTTCAACCTCCGCCGCCGTCTCCTCCTTTCCGTCTCAGCCTTCCATTTTCTTTCTTCGAATTTCCGTCCAAAACAACACTTTTCTCTTTCTCAGTTTAATTTCCCACAAACATTGTCATGACCTACAAAAATGAAATTAAACCCCAAACAGTAAAAACAAAACAATCAAAATGACTCTTCCGATTTCCAATGAGCGTCGTGTGATCTTTGTCAAAACTCGAAGTAATGGTGAAGGATTAAGATGCGTAGCGGAGATTGCGATGGGAAGCTCGTTCGTGTTCTTCATGGCGCGTTAAAAGTTGAATGAGGTTTTGAAGGAGATATGTGGTGAACGAAAAAATCTGGGCAAGATTGTTGGGTTTATTGACGATCTGGAGAATAAGTGAGATGAAGATCTTGGTTGAGTTGAAATCGAAGGATGAAGTTTAATTTAGATCTGAAAAAGATGAAGTGAGTAGATTTGAAGGTTTGTGGACGGTTGGTGCGTGAAATACAGATCTGGGTTGGTTGCATCTGGATAAGTTATTCATGGTGATGAAGTTTTGGATCGGAGGTTGGTTGCATGTTGTCGACGGTGGATGATGATGATTGTTGGTTTTCGTTTGAATCTGTTGAAGTTTGATAGATCTCGTATGAAGGTTTGATGGAGAAGATGAACATTGATGATTTTCTGGAAAAAAAATATGAACAGATGATGAATGTATGCGTTTTTGGGAAAAAGTATTATCAACGCAAAAAATATGAACAGATGATGAACATTGTTGAAGTTCATGAGTTTCTAGGAATATGAGGATGAGCATTGATGAACGATGATGAGTTTACGAAGGAATATGGGAATAGGTGATGAACATCGGATGAAGTTTACATCGGGTTTGAATTCTCCGGTGTGTTATGAAGTTTCCGGTGTGTGATTCCGGCGAGGGTTTGATCCGCATGATTTGTCCGGTGATGGTGCTCCGGCGTTTGCATGGCTGGCGGTGAGCCCTTGGAATTCGTGTCACCTCATTAATGAGGCCTTTTATACCGCTGACAAGTGTCAGCTCGCATAATGGGCCTGCGGAAGAAACGATGACAAGTGGCCTGCAGGCTTGATTAATGGACAATTAAAGCTGCTAATGATAATTAATTAATTAAATGAATTGAAAATTAAATACTAAATGTCATTAATTAAAGTTGACAATGATTAAAAGAATGCTAAAAGCTAATTAACAAAATTGATTAATTAAAACGAAAATTAACATTAATTAATACCAATTAAATCAAATTAAACAAACTAATTCAATTAAAACTAATTAAAGTCTAGATTAATAATAAAAATAAAAGAAAATTTTGATAATATTCAGAAAAATCTATTTAAGAAATAAAATCTAAAATAAAAATTATAACCCAAATTAATTAATATTAATTTAAATTTAAATCAATTAAAAAAGAATAATAAAACAAATAAAATTCTAAAAAAATAAAATAAAATCTATATTAAATCTATTAATGTTCTAATAAATTCTAAAACCTCTAAACAAAATAAAAATAAACCTATTTAAAAATTCAAAAAAAGTGCCGAAAATAGGAAATAAATCTAGAGAAATAAAATAAAATCAGTGAGCGATAAAATGCGAGAATACGACAAAATAAACAGTAAGAAAAACCTGATACCGAAATAACACCGAAACCAACAGCGTAGACTGAATCACCGGGCCGAGCGCAAATTCCATAACAGTTTGAAATATCTGGAACACGACAGAAAGGGCTGTAATCCCGATTAAATCGATCTGGCTGCAACAATGTACAATATGCGGTATGCAGATGCAAATGCAAAATGAAACGAAACATAAGCCAAAAATGAGAAACGGTTGGTCAAATTTTGGGGTACAACAGCTGCCCCTATTCAAACGACTTGGCCCTGAAGGGTTAAAAAGCGAACAACTTTCAAACATTCGAAGGTAAAAGTCGGTTGAATATCAAAGAACCCGGAAATTTGCCAACCGCAAAAAGAACTGCAAACTCTAGTATAATAGAACAAAGATCTCCGGAAGTAAGATGAACTGATCACAAAAGTGCTCCGCTAGGAAAGAGAGGTTTAACCAAACAACTCTGGCAGGGAGAAAACGAGAGAAACTTAACCAAGTAACTCCATGGTCTGGATACCATATTGGTCGAAAGCTAACATTCACGTTGTTAGAGTTTGGATACTCGATGGAGATCAGAGCCTGGATGCTCAAGGTGATCGGAACCTGGATGCTCAAGGTGATCGGAGCCTAGATGCTCAAAGTCGATATACCTGAGTCTGGATACTTCAGTAACCGGAGCCTAGATGCTCAATTCACTTCTGAGCCTGGATACTCAACGCAAAATACCAGAGTCGGGATACTCGGTGATAATATGAGTCTGGATACTCAAAAACTGGAGCCTGGATGCTCAATGCAAATCTGAGCCTGGATGCTCTGTGCAAGAAACCTGAGTCTGGATACTCAATTAATAAATCTGAGTATGGATACTCAATAATCTGAGCATGGATGCTCAATGCAAAAGAAATATATTCATCAGGATCTGGATATCCTACGAGTTCAAGTCAAACGACGTTACTGGGAAACAATATGAGTTGTGGTCTGGATACCACGTGGTTTGAGAAAACATTAGGTGCCACAGTCTGGATACCCATATGGCGGCCGAAGATAATAACAATTACTGTGATCTGGATATCACGGTGCATCAGATAAATTAACATGGTCTGGATACCATAACTGTCTTTACCGGAGTCTGGATACTCAACGGAGAAGGTACAAACAAGATTTATCAGGGTCTGGATACCCAACTGGCTTTACCGGAGTCTCTCAACGGAGAAAGCATAATAACACAAGTAAAGCTATGGTCTGGATACCATGAGGCAAAAGAACACAAACACACTTGCCGTGATTTGGACATCACAAGGGAATTTGACCGGAGTCTGGATACTCAACAGACAAAACAGATCGGTAACTGCCGCGGTCTGGATACCACACAGGCAAAGATGACTAACTGCTGGAGAAAACAAAAAGCCCGGGTCTGGATACCACGCAGGCTAACTGGAACATATCAATTTGCCATGGTCTGGATACCATATAGGGCTAGAAACAAAATCATCAACCGAAGTTCGACGACACTGCTGGGGAAAAACGTAAGTTGGGGTCTGGATACCACGCGGGCTAACGAAAGGTATTATGGTCTGGATACCATTCTTCATGTTGCCATGGTCTGGATACCATATAGACACAAATATCAACCAAAATCCTCCATGGCTGAAAACCATGCGGGCAACATAATTCAACCATCTGCTGAAAACAAACATCCGAGAACAGAGTGGTAACCACCTGGCTTATCTTTTAAATGCATATGTTTGAGAATGGCGTAATGCTCCATACAAGATGGAAATGCTACGGGTTTAGTGGATGCTATGCACAATGCAAAATGCAAGGGAACCGACCCAGCAAAATAAATGCTAGAGAGAAGAAAACCAACTCCACCGGGGATCCAACCAAAACTCTGCCGAGGAAAACGCCCTGGATGACACACCAGAATACAACTCTTCTGGGAAACAAACGTCTCAAATGGAGGAAACATGCCCACTCTAATGGGGAATTAACAACTTCGCAGGGGATAACCATCAACCACTGAAATTGAATCTCGCTTCACCGAGGAAAACAACCCTGAACGGCCTCCTAGGACACCAAAGTCCCACCAGGTATACAATATACTCTTCTACTAGCAACAACTTCACTGGGGAAGAATTCAAATCGAACCTGCCGGGGATACTCGGTTGGGGAATAATCTACCTCTGCTATAGATTATTCAGTGAGGGGATCGACACCGACCTCTGCTTGGGGATTAAATTCATCAATATCCACCTCTGACTAGGGAATGAGTCAATGACCTAGACTCGGAGGGTAAAGGAGCCAAATACTTGGACTCTGCGGGGATAATAATACTGCATTCGTCCCACTACTGGGAAATAAACCCAAATCTACTTTGTCAGGGACAACTTCAATCTCAACCACTGGGAATGCACAACCAAATTTCTGGGGATGACTACACTCTGCCGGGGATATCAATCTCGACCTGCTGAGGATAATCTTGACCCTACTCTGATAAGGATAAGTGCCATCTCAAATTGCTGCAATCTCAAACTGCTGAGGAGAACCAATCTTAACTGCACATCTCTGCTGAAGAAAACTTCCTGATTTAACAACACCACCCCCTAAGGGAATACAAAACACCCATCATGGAGAACTGAGATCATTCGAGCCTCGTGTCAGGGAACATGATAGCACATGTGAACCATTGGGAATTGTCGTGCCAGGTATACTAGGATTTTTCTGGTTTAGGGATAGGTTTAGGTTTATGGTGATAAGGGTTTATTTCTAGTTAACGACAAAATGAATTTGAGGAGGAAATACTAGACGAGAACTAGCATTTGAGGGTAGACAACCAGACGAGAACTGGTGTCAAAAGGGTAAGTTGTCAGACGAGAACTGGCTTCTGGTTTTGGTAACAGACGGGAATTGATTTCTGGTTTGCCAGACGAGAACTGGACTTTAAAATTGTGTTAGCCAGACGAGAACTGGTTAAACAGTAGGTTAAAGAAAAGGTGACCAGACGGGAACTGGTTTAAAAGCTGACACGCACTAGACGAGAACTGGTGATTACGGAAAGGTGGACCAGACGAGAACTGGTTAACAGTTTTCCAGGCGAGAACTGGGCTTTGGAGGTTTTCCAGACGAGAACTGGGCTTTGAAGGTTTTCCAGACGAGAACTGGGCTTTGAAGGTTTTCCAGACGAGAACTGGGCTTTGAAAATGACCTTGGCTACACGGTAGGTATTAGTTTAGGCTGTAGGATAACAATCCACTGACAGGAAGAACTTTTCGGAAGGTTAAGGTTATTTGATGAGGGTAATGACACGATTCCCTGACACTCAACTCTTGCTGGGGTGATCAAACTAGCTTGAACAACTTGCCCCAGTGTAACTTAACTTGCCCCAGTCCGACTCTTTGGGAAAGTTCAGAAAGTAGCTTGCCATGAGACGGCCTCGAGATGGCTTGCCCCAGAATCTGTACAAAAGTATTCATCCTCAACTGAACAACTCTCATAATAGTTGGATTCAATATACTCTTGAAATGGCTTGCCCCTGAATGAGCGTTGAAGCGACTTAACCTGATCTGATTGAATACCGGAGGGATCTACCCTCAACTCACAGAAACTCTGGATGATTGCCCCTGATTGGGTCTCGAGAAACTTCACTTCTGATTATCTGCTTCTTGAATAAATTGTCCCATAATCAACCGACGCTTCGGGACTTGTCCCCAGACTAACTAATTCCAAACTCACTGGATGTCAACGCCCCAGATTCAGGGTTTCAAAGTATACACAAATCTGATTCAGACTGCTGAACGATCTAGTCTTGTTCGATTATTCCCTGTTGGAATTTCCTCCATGTCAACTACTGCCCTGCAATTAAAATTGTTTGTTCACGAATGGTAATTTTAATGCGGCGTTCATGCAGATTTTGAAAGGAATGTCACTTATCAAGTGTCGTGATAGTGAGTGATGAATGAACCAAAAGTTCAAACGTATTGCTGATTAGATTAGTGCAAGATACAACAAGGATATGATTAGCAAATCATGTAGGAGTCAGGTTACTCAACCTTATCGTAATGCGCTTTCAAATTAAACCCTGCCTCAATTAGGTCTTTTAAGGGTCGTATCGTGGCCAGGTTCACGGTTCGTGAAACAAAGGATATCATGTTCAAAGTATGATTTGTACCCACCCCTTCTCCGTGATGATCTCCAATCCTAAGTTCAGTTAACTTGGCACAAACGCTCACCTCCTCAAAAGATTTATTGAATGGTAAGAGTGATGGTTACAGAGCTCACAAGGTTTTCGGAGTGACAGTTACTCCTTTTCGTCTTCGGTGTCTGTATCACACGACTTTGCCCTTGCCTGAGGATTTTTCTTTTGAGATCCTTTCATTTTCATTCTTTTTTATTCCCTAATTTTTTCCTAGACTGACTCTTTTGAGTTCTTTTTAATTTTGAAGTCCAGCGGGATGCCCCATTTTTGCCTAAGTATTTGCTTTCCAACTTTTCTTTTCTTTTTACTTAGCGGGCTTTCTTTCTTTTTCCTTCTTGAACAAGACGTGTGACACTGGCTATCTTGATTTATCCGAAGGGATTACAACTGTCTCACTCCTGACTGGTGAGGTTTAGCCATTATGGCCGATGAGGTACGACCTCCTGAGAGGAATGAGATGTGATTGATCCATGAATGGAAACACTCCTCCATAACATTTGAACGCTCGGTCAAGCTAACTGACAACTAACCTGCCCCGGGTTAAGATTTGAGGGTTGAAAAGTCCAAAAGAAACTCCTACTTCTCAGCTCGAAGTGGTTAACTAGGGACTAACTCCTTATATCTCCAGTGTTTAAGGGATTTGAAACAATGCATGTACATCATCAATAGGGTTTTATCCGAAAGCATACGATCATCAGTTATGAGTATTCAGTTTTCGTCATCCTCCCTCCTTGCTAATCAAAGTGATAAAGTGGAGCGGATAAAATGTGCATGTGTCTGTGTTGTGCAATAAATGAGCGAAAGCGACATGATTAATTCAGAAAAATGCAAATCACTTCATTAATATTACCATTCAGAACACAATGTTTAACAGCAAGTAGTAACTAACAGAAAAGAAACTACAAATGCAAATGATAAAAAGTATGAGGACTGCCAATGCTGAGGATGTCTGCCTGTCTGGACCACTGGCTTTTGGAAATAAACTCTGAATCTGCGAGCTCAGACAGCTGAGAGGTTGACATGAACAACCAAAACTCCCTCTGGAAAAGAAATGCACCCTTCGTCAATCAACTGCTGCACTTTTGCCTAAAAAGCTTTGCAATCTTCGGTTGAATGCCCTATAAATCCGCCATGATATCCACACTGAGCATGGGGATTGTACCCTGGAGGGTAAGATTCTGGAACTGGCTTAAGAGCTTTAGGTTCCACCAAATAATTCTGAACCAAATGTGGTAACAGCTGGCTATACGGCACATGAACTAGGTGAAAAGGAGCATTCCTTCATTCCAAATTGTTACGAGGCATGTTCTGATTCTGACGCTGATTCTGATAACCTCGGCCACGGGCTCGGTGACTTGCATGAGGAGCGACCCGAAGTTTCTGATGTGGTGCCCTAGGCACAGTTATTTGTCCCGAATAACGAGACACAAAAGATAATGACTGCTGAGAAGATGAAGAACCAAAAGATTTCACCGATTCATCTTGAGAATACCCAACATCTGTCATGACTGCATTGACCACAGTTTCGTCTTCAGCTTGAAAGCTACAGAAAGATTAAGTTTCACCAGTCTGACCGCTTGAAACATCCTGATTTCTTCCAGTTTGAAAGCTACAAAGAGATTCGGTTTCACTAGCCTGACCGCTTGAAACATTCTGAATTCTTCCAGTTTTCACACCATACTCAAAATCAATATTTACAACAATTTCTCTTTCAATGTTAACCGTTGTGCTATCTTCTAGAAAATCAGCTTCCATTTTGCTTATCCATCTTGTCTTGATAATTTTCATTGTTGAAAAAGATCTTTCAGTAGTGGTCGTAGATACAGGGAGAGTCATGACAAGATAGAGCAGACAATCAATCAAATAATCAATCTCATTCTTTCCAATTGTAGCTAAAGATGAACATAAGTCTTAAATAGTTGATAAATTATTTAAACTCGATGCTTGGTGAGCATCAATAATAAAATGCCGAAGTTGAAATTGCAATTTAATCCTCTCTTGCTCATTGAAGTCCATAGGATAATACTTTTTAACTAGAGTACAAATAGTATGTAAGTTAAAAGCTTTGTAATTATCCTTGGGAGCCAAAAAACAACCTAGAGTTAACAAATCAATCGCTTGCTCACTAAATCTGCTATTCAACTCTTGTAATTATTTGTCAATGGTAGCAAAAAATATTTCAACTCTAAAATAATTCTCATTAGTTACCTGGTTCTCTTCAAGACGAGAACGTCTAGATCTTGTTATTGAATAAAAATCATCAAGAACAAGAACCTAAATATCATGTTTTTCACAAAAAGTCTTCACACAAGCAAATAATTTATCACAACCATCTTCTCTCAATTCTGGAATAAGAGTTTTTGTTATACAAACCAAATTCATAGCATTAACTGCATTCTGGGATTGTTGTTGTAACGCTTGGAAAAGCATATTTGTGACACCTATAATTTCTTTCATCATATGCAATATGAATATAAAATCAAATGATTTTAAGTAATTGTAAGCACTATCAGCATCTCCACGTGAAACATTATTTAATCCTTCCTTATTTTTGAAACAATACAAGTTGCTTCATACATATTCATCATGCTACTAATAGAAGAGAATTATGATGCCCAATGAGTATCTCCAGCCCATCTCAAAGTACCAATTTGATTTTCACCTTTACTAGTTACAATCTTACCAATCTCTAACAAATGTTCAATTTCATCTAATTTGGGAAGCTTGGAACTCATCATGGCGCTTTGTAGAAGAGAAAACAACATTTACAATATGAGTTAACTTATCAAATAATTGATGAATTAGTTTAACTTCTCTTGATGCGGTAACCAGGGAATGTTGCAATCGATGGGTAAAACAATGAACATAATATGCATAAGGATAATCCTTCATAAATAGTGCTTTTAAACCGTTCAACTATCCTATCATATTGCTAGCACCATCATACTATTGACCATGAATTTTATCGACATCAAGATTATGTAGAGAAAGTATACAACATACCTTTTTCTTAAGAGTTAAAGATGTAGTGTCATTAACACGTGTAAGGCCAAACAATATCTCATATATAAAACCATCTTTACCAAAAAATATCAAAACAAGAGATATTTTCTCTTATTTAGATTTATCACGAGCTTCATCTACAACTATACAAAATTTGGAATCATCAATTTCTTCACGTATATGCTTTTTCACCCTACTTAAAAGAATGTGCAAGATCTCTTTTTGAATTTTATGTAAAGTATACTTGCTATTAGATGGAGCATTTTCCAACACAACTTTTGCAACTTCATCATTGTAACATGCCAAGAGTTTTATTAATTAAAGAAAATTACCTTGGTTTAATGATTATTTACTTTCATCATGGCCTCTAAAAGCACAAGTTTGAAAAGTTAACCAACAAACTGTGTCAATTGAAGTCTTGAGACATAGTCGTCTCTTTATAATTTCAATCAAACTTTGAGCTTGAATAATGTTTCTAAATTGCCCATCTTGATTTAATAGATCTTGACAATATTTTATAGCAGTGTTGTATGGTGAAAAAGAATCATTCCCTATGTGTTTAAGAAATGCACAATGCTTTCCATTTCTAACTTTCTTCCAACCTCTAAAATATGTAGAAATGAAGACATTTGATCTAGGACGTCCACTTGGTCTTTTTCTAAAAAGATTACATGGTAAGCAATAAACAACATCTTCTAAAGGTGAATATTCTAACCATGAAGGAAAAAGGCTAAACCAAGCGTGTTGAAATCTTCTTTGATGGCCTTCTTTACCAAACAATGGATATTGCTATAAATGTATTTGATATAGACCCCATTTCAAATAAGCTCTTCATATTTCATCAATTTGATTTAATGTATATTCCCACATCAGATGACGTTTTCTAAGATCACTTTCTAAAGAATTTCAATGTCATCTGGGAAAACTCTATTAACATTTTCTTCAATTCTTGGATTCTCAAGAACTCTTTGAGGTTCAGACATAGAAGTTAAATTTTCGTCATCTCTTTTTTTCCTCTTGAAAAAAGAATCAAAATTTCTACTCTTCATTATCACTTTTGTGCTGCAAAACCAATTGAAGAAATTAACCAATAAAAATACACTTTAGTTGAGTATTGTTCAACTTCAACTTAAATTTAAGCACAACACAAAAAATTCCCAAAGTTCTTTAAATTCACAATAAAACTTATAAAAGAGAAACAATCCCAAAAATCTCGAAATTCACAATTCAATCTTACACAATATTCTTTAAATTAACACGATATTATCAAATTAATTGTATTATTAATTTGTGAAATTGAAGAAAAAACCTAATATTTTATTCTATAAATAAATAAACAAATGGGATTAAAATCATTTACCCAAAAATTACACAGTTCCGAGAGCAGCAAGCGGAGACCGGCGATGCCATAGAGCAGATAAAGGGTGTGGAGTTGCTACTGTTTTTGTTTTGTAAAAACATTACTATCACTATTATACATGTATTTTGGATTAAATACGAGCACTTATGTATTTAATACGGGAACTTATGTATTTGTTTAATACGGGCACTGTTTTTGTTTTGTAATTTTAATTTTTAATACGGGTACTTATGTATTTTCCCAATAAGAAAACAAAATTTTAAAAAAATATTAGGGTGGCCGTGCCCCCTCCCCCTTGTCCCCTATTGCGGTGAGAATAGGATATCAAATTATTAATTAATTTGAATCACAAATCTTCGATTCACAACCGGTCTTTGATTTATCCGAAGGAAAGGTCAAAGAAAGAAAAACCTAATTTTGCATCGTAAACACAATGCAGGAAGAGATCTAGGGTTCGGGGTTGGTTAAGTTTAGGGAAGGTATTAGCACCATAAACTTCTGTAGTACTCTACAGGAACCTCTTGTTTAATGTTTACTATTTTGCTTCATTATTTGCTTAAAGGTATATGCTAAGGGTTAGAAGGTGAAAGAAAGACCTAAGGGTTAGTCTTAAGTTTACTCGCCAAGATTCGCATCTTGTGCCTACGTATCCGAGGTAGGGGATGGAATCAGAGTAATCGTAGTTCCCCTCGAAAAGGAGGAAAGAGACTTCTTGCCGGTGGTCAAGGTTTCAACAGGGAATAAGTGTTCATAGGGAAGCGCTTACGTGGAGTGCGGCGACTCCTATTTCTACGTTGAAAAGTTGAATTAAATTAAAAAGGGCAAAATATGTATTCCACGACGGGAAACCTAATACGGAGTACGGAGACTCCTTATCCTAATACTAGGGTAAAGGGTAATTTGGTCCACGGCAGGACGCCCACGCAATTAGGGTTTGAGCGGTGAAAGGGTCAAAGGTAAGGACTATTGACGCGGTCAAACGTCTAGGCTTATTCCTTCGGAAGGTTTACGGTGAATAATGCAATGCAAAATAATTAAGTGGCAGTATAAAAATATGGAAAAGCATGTAAGAATACTAACGGAATTGAAAACAACAACGACGATTGCCTCGCATAAATTACAAACCAAAAATGAAATACGGAAAAATATTTAGTAACTGTACAACTGAGAAACAATGTTAGGAGCGACATAAAGATTAGACGGAAAAAAACGGCAAGGTTCAATTCGAAACTGAAAGCGAAATGTTAGACAATCTTAAGAGAGAGTTTTAAGATTAATTGAGGAATTTACAAGAAGAGTTTTAATTTGAAAAAATTAATTTTTAATTATGTTAAGTTTTACTTTACAAAAAAATCTTATTTTCCAAAAAATGGTTTTCAATTTATAAATGTTAAGTTTTTTGTTTAAAAGTTTTTAAATTATTAAGTCCTTTTATAAAAAAAAATTAATTTGAATTTTTAAAATGAGTTTTAATTACAAAATGATTTTAATCCTAAAGTTTAGAATAGGTTTTAATTTACCTTTTTGAGGTTAGAAGTTATTTTTTTTAAATGTTAATTTTATATATATATATATATATATATATATATATATATATATATATATATATATATATATATATATATATATATATATATATATATATATATATATATATATATATATATATATATATATATATATATATATATATATATATATATATATATATATATATATATATATATATATATATATATATATATATATATATATATATATATAAATCTTTTAGTTAAGAAAAAATTAAATTCCCAACTAAGGTTTTATTTTAATAAAACTATTATTTATTTAGCATTCTTTTTAAAAACAAGTTTTAATTAGAAAAAGATTAAGCATAATTAGTGTTATTTAAACAGAATTAAGTAAATGACTCAAAAATAAATAAACTA
>CAWUDS030001501.1:35000-90000 GCA_963859935.3 Lathyrus sativus | reverse complement strand
AAAATTAGAATCTTTTTTAGCACGAGGTCACCTTCTCTAAACACGCAGGGTTGAGCCTTTTTGTCATTAATATATACTTTTAAGGATGAATTAATAATGTATACTCTTAAGGATGGATAAATAATAATTTTTTTCTTATAATGTAAGAACAGAAAAACAAAAGTTATTATTAAATGATGCATGTTCTTACTTTTTTTTATACCTTTAGAAAATTTAAATTAATATTAATCAAGTAAAGTATATGATGATATGCTAAAAGTCACATGCACATAACAATAAGTAAATTGGTGTAGAATTTTATATGAAAGGAGCATAAAGATAATTGTGATATGAAGCATAAAGATAATTGTAAACCCTAATGCATGCTTGTCCTAATTATGAACTTTAACTTGTTATTCATGATGTTTTAGTCTTGTTAGAACTATACTTTATGTATGATTAGATGTTGTAACATTTTTATCTTATCTTGGTTGTCACTATGTTGTTTTAAACTTGAAATTTTGAATGTGCTTGGTTGTTACCATGTTATTTTTGACTTTGTCAAGTCTTCACCTTAAATGTTGTCACATTTATTCTCTTGCTTTGGTTGTAACCATATACCTTAACCTTTGTCATATCTCATATAAATTCTCCATTAACATCGTGTTTGAATGTTATTTTGAATGCTTGCATTGATATCATGTTTACCTTGTTCATCTCATCATCTTTTCATGCCCCTTTTAATTTGTCAAGTTATTCCCCCAAGTGATGTTAGCTTGTTAGCTTCCATCCTTAAGTTTTCTTTTGTTCCTTAATCCAAGGGAAAGACTCTTTATTGACTCAATGTTATAGGTAGCTTAGCAATATCCTTTTCCTCATTGACCTTGTTAGAGTCATTAGGTCTTTCAACTTAGACTTAGGGTAGAATTTACAACTCTTTAGACTTTGTTAAAGTCAAGTAAGTGTTAAGGCTTCAACACTTACCTCTCCTTTGAACCTTGATCATAATCAAGCGTTCATTCATCCCCAGTAAGGTGAACTACAAATGTTCTAATTCCATCCTTGTAAGATAAGTAGGCACAAAAACACGAAATTTTGGCGAGCATACTTAGTGACTAAACCCTTAGGTTCCTATCCTCACCCATAAAACCCAAACACAAGACATCTCAAAACAATAGAAAACAATAACACAAATACTAGCAAGGGGTTCCTATAGAGTACTATAGATGCTACCACCATCCCTAGGTATATCCAATCCCTGAATATTAGATCTCTTGCTTTATTGTTACGTTACAAACTTGGGGTGTTATATGATATTTTCCCTTTCCCTTGGATAAAATAAAGTTCGACGGTGAACTTCATAGATTTGTGAATCAAGTTAATTCCATAGCTTGATATCTGATTCTCATCGCAACAAAGTCCCAATGAACCATCTTAGAAAGATGGAAGTAAGAAAAGGGTAGTAAGTTCGTTGAGTAAACTAGCAGAGAATGTTCGCTATGGCAAGGTCTCAGCGAAGGACCAGCGAACCATCCCCGAATTGAGGCAATAGTTAAAGGATCATAAGTTAGTTGTGCGAACTTGTAGAGATGTAGTTTGAAGTACAAAGAATTGCTCACACAACGAACTTCAGATATTTCTCAGGGGCGGCTTAACTGTTCAAAAGCATTTCGGGTTCCTAAAAGAGTGTTCGTTGGGCGAAGAAACAGTTTGCAGTGCGAATGTGACAGATTTTAAAAGTACTATATATATATATATATATATATATATATATATATATATATATATATATATATATATATATATATATATATATATATATATATATATATATATATATATATATATATATATATATATATATATATATATATATATATATATATATATATATATATATATATATATATATATATATATATATATATATATATATATATATATATATATATATATATATATATATATATATATATATATATATATATATATATATATATATATATATATATATATATATATATATATATATATATATATATATATATATATATATATATATATATATATATATATATATATATATATATATATATATATCTGTGTGTGTGTATGTGTGTGTGTACTTTTCACTAGTTTTGGAGTTCATAACCCATTTTTCACACCAAAACTTCATTTCTCAACATTTCTTCACAAAAAGGTGATATTTTGCAAATAAAAGTTGAATTCACATCTAAGTTTGATTCTTCGACGTGGATGCCCATTCATCTTCTTTCAAGACTTGTAAAGCAAGCTACCATGATTATGAGTAGCTAAATTCCTTTGTATCAAAGGTAGATGTAGTCTACCATTAGCTTGTATGTATTTTTTTTATTGGCCGTGTATGTGAACAAGTGATGATTAATATATGATGCATATTTTTGTTCTTAATGATCCATTATTGTTTTGTAAAACTCTAGACATAGAACTTGTGAAACTTGATCCAAAATATTAATTTATCGGTTTATAGATTGGAGAAATTGATCTATGGTCGATTGTTGCTTTGTGTTGAACTTAAAGCTTACTATATTGGTTGTTACATGGAGAAATCGTGTAGCAATGAATACGGTATTTCTCACGACGCTGCTCTAAACATATACGGTGTTGAGAGAATGCACAACGATATTAATCGGATCCGACTTCACATGCAAGATTGATAGAATACGTATATGTTAGGGTAGATGAAAACTGCTTTTGATATACTTTGTTAATCAAACTCTTTAGAATTTTTATAAGCTTTGCTACTAAAAATGTGACAATTTTATGAGCAAAACTTTGAAAACCCTTTCTCTTGAAACAATAAAGTGTTGAACGGTAAGCATCAAAATATCTGAAATTCGTGTGGAGACGATAAAGCCCCCCCCCCCCCCCCCCCCTTTAACTAACAACTCAAACAAAATTCTATGTTGAAATTGTCAAGTCTGGGACTTTTGTTACCATCACAATTGAATAATGCTTATCTTATTTCCTCTTCTTCAAACCAACCTTCCAGTCATTGGCTGTCCTCACAAGATAACCTTGCAATTCCTTGGTTAAGAAGTGATGGCTTAGTTACATGAGATGAAGGAAACATACCTCCACAATGATTCTTTATATATTCTTTGACAATATTAAACTCGTCTAGAACCTCCGAACCCACCCTTACAGATGTGATAGCATTCCTCCCAAGCCTCTGTTTGAACATACTGTGGAAGAACTTAGAGTTATGATCCGCATGTTGTATCCACTTAAATCTATATTTTTTATGGATAATGCACTCTTTCAAATGCATCTTTTACCACATAATCTTCTGTGAACAACTTTTTTTTTCCAAATCTTCCACTGATACCTTAGCTGCATCACAGGACAACTCATTTTCCACGTCATTTATGTATTTGATATCTCCTTGAATTTGTAGATCTATTAAACCGAATATGTTTATGTTCCACCAACGCAACTGTTCTTTAAGTAATTGAAGCTTCCTAGAATAAATGAATGTTACACTGCCATAGACGATAAAGGCTTTCCATTCACGATCTAAAAAAGGCAAGAATTCTCGGTGCTTGTACCAGCAATCAAATATCTTAAAATTCTTGGGGCCCCAATTTGTATTCCTAGCCTTAAGCCAACTGGTCGATGATCGGAAATGTCACGATCTCCAACATATTGTTGAATATAATTCCAAGCATTAACCAAGTCCAATGAGATGACAAGTCTATCTAAATGACTCATACACTTACCATTTGAGGTGCTGATAGTAAATTTATTACCTATTTATGGTAAGTCCACAAGCTCCATCTTCCCAATGATTTCTTTAAAACCTAGTTAAAAATCCAAAGTTGGCAGCTTCGCTAAAAAAATCGACATGACATAATTGTAAAAGCGATTGAATCGATTATCATGTTGGGCGTGTTCGTGGTCTTGGAAGAGGCGTCAGCTTGAATTTACCTTTTAGACCATCTACCAATTAACAAACTAAACTGTAGAAGAGAAAATCGAAAAGTTAACCATTTAAAAGATATGGGAGGTATTAGAATAGGAGCGGGAGAAGTGGAATCATTAGAAGCAAGAGGCGTGAGAGAGGTTGTTGCAGGAGGAGCAGGAGGAACGATAGAGGATGGTTCAGAAGGAGCGAGAAAGGATTTTTTAGGAGGTGCACTATATAGATGGGCAAGGACAACTGATCCCTAACTATATGTGCACAGTTTGTGTATGTTATGCAACAACGGTAAATACATAATATTTACAGTATTTCCAGTACTGTCTGGAAATAAAAAATGGCCAAACAATATCATAATATAGCACCAAGTTTTATGTATTTTCTCATATTCGGTGGACTCCTTATTTAAGACAATACTATTGTAGTGTTTTTTGAGGTATTTCAGATTAATACCTTGCCCCCTTGTCGACCCTCACGTTCTGGTTGAGTTGTGTCGACACAAAGAGAGGAGCCTAGTAAATCTTTGCAAAGTTGGTCGTTAACACCAAATTTGCCGTTGACGGCCTTACCGTTGATGTGTAGGTCAAGCAACATGTCAACATCCTGAAGAGTTATAGTACACTCACCGAAAGGTAGGTGAAATGTGTGTGTCTCTTGTAACGCCCGTTCATTTTAATTAAATTATTTATGAATTATTGGGGTGCCTTTATGTGAGAGTGTGTCTGAGATCGTTGGTGGGTGTCCTTAAAGTATAGGAAATCATTTAATAAATCATTGAGTTTGATAATAATATAATATAATTAATAATGATGATAATTTAATAACTAGTAGTAATATTATATTATTATTATTATTATAATCATTATTATTATTATTATTACTATTATTATTACTATTATTATTATTATTATTAGTAGTAGATGGAATAAAGGGAATTAGGGAGTTATTAGAGAAGTTGTGGGAGAAAGAGCAAAAGAACGATAAACTGCTCAGAAAACCAAATTGGAGGAAAATGGCTGAGAAAAGAGGAAAAAGGACGTGGCTGTGGAAAAAGGAAGAACAGAAGAATTAACCGCCAAAGAGAATTGAAGGTTGTTGCAGAAGAGTCACCGGGAGAGCAAACCGGAACCGGAAGTTTAGAGTTGCACTCAATCCAAAGGTAAGGGTGGGGTTCAATTCTATAACTGTGGGTATGATGGATTTCATGAAGGGTATGGAATCATGGGGTTAATGTTCCCGTAGTAACGTTACCGTAGTAATGTTCCTGTAGTGATGTTCCCGTAGTAATGTTACCGTAGTAATGTTCCCGCAGTGATGTTACCGTAGTAATGTTCCGTAGTGATGTTACCGTAGTAAATGTTCCTGCAGATCGATAAATATTAAGGATTAATGTTCCTGTAGATCGATAAATATTAAGGATTAATGTTCCGGTAGATCGATAAATATTAAGGATTAATGTTCCTGTAGATCGATAAATATTAAGGATTAATGTTCTTGTAGATCGATAAATATTAAGGATTAATGTTCCTGTAGATTGATAAATATTAAGGAGTAATTTTCCCGTAAGTTGAAGAAATATTAAGGATTAATATTCCCGTAGTAACGTTACCGTAGTAATGTTCCCATAAGTTGAAGAAATATTAAGGGTTAATGTTTACATGTGTATTTCTAAGGGTTAATGTCTGTTTGTGTATGAATGAGTGTGTTATGCCATTAGTTTTGGGGGAAATTGGGAAACGGTGCCGACATGCGCTATTTTCCCATTTATTAATAAGGTGTTGTTATTATGTCCCTATTTAATTAAATTAGAAGTTGTAGTTATGTTACCCGTATGAAAGTATATGAAAATGCTGTTGAGTTCTCGATTGTAGAGACGAGGTTGTTTTTAATTGTTCCCTGCGAAAATGTGTTATATCCTTATTAGTACGATGCCCTGAGGTTTCCCTAATGGGGCAAACATGTAGAAATGAATGTGTTATATCGTTAGTAGTACGATGCTCTAAGGTTTCCCTAATGGAGAAAATATGTAGAAATGAATGTGTTATATTGTTAGTAGTACGATGCTTTAAGGTTTTCCTAATGGGGCAAAAGGGTAGTTGTCCTAATTGTTCGTAATTAAACCTTGACAGAGATTTGTAATTAATTTTGTGAATAGGAGCAGATATGTTGTCATTACGATCGTATGTTGAATTCTTAATTGTTGATTTAAGGCTGTTATTGCTCTTATACGTGAACATGTGGAAAATGATTATGTCTTGAGTTGTATGAGAATGATGCTCTGTTATGGACAGTTTAGTTGTAAGCATAAAGTTGTATTGTATGGTTGTGTTGTAGTCCATAATAGGTGCATTTCATGGCATATCATCTTGGTTGACCTGTATTGGCGTTATTTGGAGTGTTGGCTCCTAAATGGGTTTTGGAGTGTTGGCTCCTATCCCGAGTTTTGGAGTGTTGGCTCCTATATGGGTTTTGGAGTGTTGGCTCCTATCCCGAGTTTTGGGGTGTTGGCTCCAATGGTACAACATGCATATGCACAGTTGAGTTGCATTGTTGAGTCGCATTGTTGAGTTGCATTGTTGAGTTGTTTTGTTGAGTTGCTGGGATATGATGATAATTGTTGTGGTTATGAATAAAGAGTGGTTGTAGTTATTATTACTAATATTTATGCGAACTGCTAGAATTATAATGCTGTGATAATATTCTGACATGACTTTTATCATGCCTTATGTTATATTGTTGATATCTCACCCTTTACGTTGTATGTTACCTCCGTTGGTGGTAACTTGCAGGTAATCCGGAAGAAAGTGTAGCTTTTCGTTTAAGGTGGTTGGTCGCTCTGATACGTAGCACTCTTGGGGGGATGAACGATTGATGTTATTGCTTTTATTTAATTTTCTTGTTGCTGAATTTTATCAAGTAGTTTTCATTAACTTGGTGGCTGCTGTTAAGTGCCAAATGTTGGTTGGATGCACTATACCGATAAATTAGTAGCGTTGATTTTAATGGTTGGAAACTCGTTGTTTATGTTGAATTGATGCAAGATAATTACTTGCTGAATTTTAATGGAGTTTTGTTGCAAGTTTCATGGTCTTGCTTTAATCATGCTAAATGTTGGAAATGTTTTATATTCCGCTGCAAATTAATAAGATGCCTTGTAATCAAATTGTTAATCAAGTTATGGCTGTATGTTCATCCAAGCTTCTGTGCTATGTATCATTACGAAATGCATGTTGTCTAATTGAGTTGTGAAATGTATGTTTCTGTGAGTTGAAATTGTAACGCCCAGAATTTGCTGATGTGACGATCGTCACTACTTCCTTACGATCGTCATGACCGTCACGGTTGTGACATCCCCTTACGACTGTCATGTTTACAAAATTTGTTGCACTCTGATTCTGTTTTCCTTAATTATCCGTCGGGTTAGATTGGGGTGTTACATCTCTTGTCTCCAGCGTTCTAACAACGCTAGAATAAATTTGGGATCCAGTGAGTAAGATTTGATTTTAATCAAATCATCGAACCCGCATGCTTCAAGGTATCCCTCTATTATAGGGTCGTGTGGTATGTAGTCAAGCACACGACAGTGAAACCTTGATACATCCTGCAACAGAATTTAAATGCCATTAGTTTTAAAGGAGAATTAAACTTCGTAAACATAGACAACAAAAAGAAAAATACTTACAAACTCCGCGATATTCTCAACTGTGCCTCTTGCGTTGGTGGAAATAGAATTTTTCACAGACTCTTTTGGGCGTTTGAACCATGCATCAAAAGCTTTGCATTTTATAAACCTATAATTCAAGTTGATGGCACATGGTTATACGGGAAATATAAGGGCACACTACTCATGGTTGTGGCACAGGACGAGAACAACAACATTTTTTCAATAGCCTTCGCTATAGTTGAAGGGGAGACTGATGGCGGTTGGAGTTTTTTCTTAAAAAATCTCCGCTTTTACGTTTCTCCCCAACCTAACTTATGTTTGATCTCTGATAGACACCCATCAATTGAGAGTGCATACAATAATCTTGATAACGGTTGGCAGGATCCTTCCTCGACACATGTGTATTGCATAAGACATATTACCCAAAATTTCATGCGGGAAATCAAAGACAAAACACTAAGAAAGAAGGTTGTGAACGCATGATATGCACTAACAGATCCCACATTCAAACACTACTGTAACGCGATCAGACTATCAAACAAGGATGCATTAAGATGGATTAATAACATTTATAAAGAGAAATGGGGTGCGATGAGGCACATGACAACCTCGTTGAATCAATGAATTCTGTTTTCAAGGAAATCCAAAACCTACCGATAACTACCTTGGTAAAGGCAACATATTTTAGGCTAGGCACACTCTTTGATAACAGACGTACAAAGGGGGGTTCAGTATTACAATTTGGTCTGCTGTACAGTAATAGTTCAACAACATTCATGAAAGACGAAGTTGGCAAAGCCAACACACATGTGGTCACAATCTTTGACCATAATAAAGTTTGGTTCAGTGTTGTCGATTCAATTGATCACAACGAAGAAAGGCCTATGAGATGTTATCGGGTTGAACTGGATAGGAGCTGGTGTGAATGTGAGAAGTTTCAGACATTTCTTATGTCTTGCTCTCATGTTATAGCAGCACGTTCGAAGGCGCTCCAGGACCCAACCAACTTTCTTTCTGCAGTTCACCAAGTGATAAGTCTATGCAAATAATTAAGTTACAAAGAAACTTTGGTTGTAAACTTGTCTTAAAAATAAACTTACTTGTTAGCATATGTGAATGTAAATGGATTGCGGTTGACTGGAGCAAGTATTGGCATCCTAGACTAACCCCACGCTTGAAGGAGATAGGCGCAACCATAAAAAGTACAAGATTTGTTTTTTGCATTTTTACATAGTGCACTATATAGATGGGCAAGGACAACTGATCCCTAACTATATGTGCACAGTTTGTGTATGTTATGCAACAACGGTAAATACATAATATTTACAATATTTCCAGTACTGTCTGGAAATAAAAAATGGCCAAACAATATCATAATATAGCACCAAGTTTTATGTATTTTCTCATATTCGGTGGACTCCTTATTTAAGACAATACTATTGTAGTGTTTTCTGAGGTATTTCAGATTAATACCTTGCCCCCTTGGTCGACCCTCACGTTCTGGTTGAGTTGTGTCGACACAAAGAGAGGAGCCTAGTAAATCTTTGCAAAGTTGGTCGTTAACACCAAATTTGTCGTTGACGGCCTTACCGTTGATGTGTAGGTCAAGCAACATGTAAACATCCTGAAGAGTTATATTACACTCACCGAAAGGTAGGTGAAATGTGTGTGTCTCTTGTAACGCCCGTTCATTTTAATTAAATTATTTAGGAATTGTTGGGGTGCCTTTATGTGAGAGTGTGTCTGAGATCGTTGGTGGGTGTCCTTAAAGTATAGGAAATCATTTAATAAATCATTGAGTTTGATAATAATATAATATAATTAATAATGATGATAATTTAATAACTAGTAGTAATATTATATTATTATTATTATTATTACTATTATTATTACTATTGTTATTATTATTAGTAGATGGAATAAAGGGAATTAGGGAGTTATTAGAGAAGTTGTGGGAGAAAGAGCAAAAGAACGATAAACTGCTCAGAAAACCAAATTGGAGGAAAATGGCTGAGAAAAAAGGGAAAAGGACGTGGCTGTGGAAAAAGGAAGAACAGAAGAATTAACCGCCAGAGAGAATTGAAGGTTGTTGCAGAAGAGTCACCGGGAGAGCAAACCGGAACCGGAAGTTTAGAGTTGCACTCAATCCAAAGGTAAGGGTGGGGTTCAATTCTATAACTGTGGGTATGATGGATTTCATGAAGGGTATGGAATCATGGGGTTAATGTTCCCGTAGTAACGTTACCGTAGTAATGTTCCTGTAGTGATGTTCCCGTAGTAACGTTACCGTAGTAATGTTCCCGCAGTGATGTTACCGTAGTAATGTTCCGTAGTGATGTTACCGTAGTAAATGTTCCTGCAGATCGATAAATATTAAGGATTAATGTTCTTGTAGATCGATAAATATTAAGGATTAATGTTCCGGTAGATCGATAAATATTAAGGATTAATGTTCCTGTAGATCGATAAATATTAAGGGTTAATGTTCCTGTAGATCGATAAATATTAAGGATTAATGTTCCTGTAGATTGATAAATATTAAGGAGTAATTTTCCCGTAAGTTGAAGAAATATTAAGGATTAATATTCCCGTAGTAACGTTACCGTAGTAATGTTCCCATAAGTTGAAGAAATATTAAGAGTTAATGTTTACCTGTGCATTTCTAAGGGTTAATGTCTGTTTGTGTATGAATGAGTGTGTTATGCCATTAGTTTTGGGGGAAATTGGGAAACGGTGCCGACACGCGCTATTTTCCCGTTTATTAAGAAGGTGTTGTTATTATGTCCCTATTTAATTAAATTAGAAGTTGTAGTTATGTTACCCGTATGAAAGTATATGAAAATGCTGTTGAGTTCTCGATTGTAGAGACGAGGTTGTTTTTAATTGTTCCCTGCGAAAATGTGTTATATCCTTATTAGTACGATGCCCTAAGGATTCCCTAATGAGGCAAATATGTAGAAATGAATGTGTTATATCATTAGTAGTACGATGCTCTAAGGTTTCCCTAATGGAGCAAATATGTAGAAATGAATGTGTTATATTGTTAGTAGTACGATGCTTTAAGGTTTCCCTAATGGGGCAAAAGGGTAGTTGTCCTAATTGTTCGTAATTAAACCTTGACAGAGATTTGTAATTAATTTTGTGAATAGGAGCAGATATGTTGTCATTACGATCGTATGTTGAATTCTTAATTGTTGATTTAAGGCTGTTATTGCTCTTATACGTGAACAGGTGGAAAATGATAATGTCTTGAGTTGTATGAGAATGATGCTCTGTTATGGACAGTTTAGTTGTAAGCATAAAGTTGTATTGTATGGTTGTTATGGTTGTGTTGTAGTCCATAATAGGTGCATTTCATGGCATATCATCTTGGTTGACCTGTATTGGCGTTATTTGGAGTGTTGGCTCCTAAATAGGTTTTGGAGTGTTGGCTCCTATCCCGAGTTTTGGAGTGTTGGCTCCTATATGGGTTTTGGAGTGTTGGCTCCTATCCCGAGTTTTGGGGTGTTGGCTCCAATGGTACAACATGCATATGCACAGTTGAGTTGCATTGTTGAGTCGCATTGTTGAGTTGCATTGTTGAGTTGTTTTGATGAGTTGCTGGGATATGATGATAATTGTTGTGGTTATGAATAAAGAGTGGTTGTAGTTATTATTACTAATATTTATGCGAACTGCTGGAATTATAATGCTGTGATAATATTCTGACATGACTTTTATCATGCCTTATGTTATATTGTTGATATCTCACCCTTTACGTTGTATGTTACCTCCGTTGGTGGTAACTTGCAGGTAATCCGGAAGAAAGTGTAGCTTTTCGTTTAAGGTGGTTGGTCGCTCTGATACGTAGCACTCTTGGGGGGATGAACGATTGATGTTATTGCTTTTATTTAATTTTCTTGTTGCTGAATTTTATCAAGTAGTTTTCATTAAATTGGTGGCTGCTGTTAAGTGCCAAATGTTGGTTAGATGCACTATACCGATAAATTAGTAGCGCTGATTTTAATGGTTGGAAACTCGTTGTTTATGTTGAATTGATGCAAGATAATTACTTGCTGAATTTTAATGGAGTTTTGTTGCAAGTTTCATGGTCTTTCTTTAATCATGCTAAATGTTGGAAATGTTTTATATTCCGCTGCAAATTAATAAGATGCCTTGTAATCAAATTGTTAATCAAGTTATGGTTGTATGTTCATCCAAGCTTCTGTGCTATGTATCATTACTAAATGCATGTTTTCTAATTGAGTTGTGAAATGTATGTTTCAGTGAGTTGAAATTGTAACGCCCAGAATTTGCTGATGTGACGATCGTCACTACTTCCTTACGATCGTCATGACCGTCACGGTTGTGACAGCCCCTTAAGACCGTCATGTTTACAAAATTTGTTGCACTCTGATTCTGTTTTCCTTAATTATCCGTCGGGTTAGATTGGGGTGTTACATCTCTTGTCTCCAGCGTTCTAACAACGCTAGAATAAATTTGGGATCCAGTGAGTAAGATTTGATTTTAATCAAATCATCGAACCCGCATGCTTCAAGGTATCCCTCTATTAAAGGGTCGTGTGGTATGTAGTCACGCACACGACAGTGAAACCTTGATACATCCTGCAACAGAATTTAAATGCCATTAGTTTTAAAGGAGAATTAAACTTCGTAAACATAGACAACAAAAAGAAAAATACTTACAAACTCCGCGATATTCTCAACTGTGCCTCTATGAGAGTTTCCCATTGTCTGAGCAATTAAACAATATCACATGGACTTATCAGCAGATTATAGAGTTGATCAAACAAATCCAACTCGGTATACGATCTATTTTCGTAATGAGGTGTGTCTGTTTCGATTAACAGCGTCTTTCAGGAAGAGAAGTGATTCACGGAAGATAGGGTCAATCGGTCCAGCCCACACTTGTATAATCTCGAATCCGATGTAGGACCACTGCAAGCTCATCTCTCAATTGATTTGCGATGAGATTCTATCGGTTATTAGAGACAACACGTCTTTGAAGGTGAGTACCATAATTTCACATATGGTGCAAAGGTACAATTACACTCCTTCATACCAGAAAGCATGGGTAGCTAGGACTAAAGCGGTTGAAAGGGTGTTTGGAAATTGGGAGGAGTCTTACAAGGAACTTCCAAAATTCTTGGTGGCTCCTAAGCAATACTCTTCAGGGACTGTTTCCATATTGGAGACAATGTCAGCGTATACACCAGACGGGACTTGCGTTGGTGGAAATAGAATTTTTCAGACTCTTTTGGGCGTTTGAACCATGCATCAAAGGCTTTGCATTTTATAAACCTATAATTCAAGTTGATGGCACATGGTTATACGAGAAATATAAGGGCACACTACTCATGGTTGTGGCACAGGACGAGAACAACAACATTTTTTCAATAGCCTTCGCTATAGTTGAAGGGGAGACTGATGGCGGTTGAAGTTTTTTCTTAAAAAATCTCCGCTTTTACGTTTCTCCCCAACCTAACTTATGTTTGATCTCTGATAGACACCCATCAATTGAGAGTGCATACAATAATCTTGATAACGGTTGGCAGGATCCTTCCTCGACACATGTGTATTGCATAAGACATATTACCCAAAATTTCATGCGGGAAATCAAAGACAAAACACTAAGAAAGAAGGTTGTGAACGCATGATATGCACTAACAGATCCCACATTCAAACACTACTGTAACGCGATCAGACTATCAAACAAGGATGCATTAAGATGGATTAATAACATTTATAAAGAGAAATGGGGTGCGATGAGGCACATGACAACCTCGTTGAATCAATGAATTCTGTTTTCAAGGGAATCCAAAACCTACCGATAACTACCTTGGTAAAGGCAACATATTTTAGGCTAGGCACACTCTTTGATAACAGACGTACAAAGGGGGGTTCAGTATTACAATTTGGTCAGCTGTACAGTAATAGTTCAACAACATTCATGAAAGACGAAGTTGCCAAAGCCAACACACATGTGGTCACAATCTTTGACCATAATAAAGTTTGGTTCAGTGTTGTCGATTCAATTGATCACAACGAAGAAAGGCCTATGAGATGTTACCGGGTTGAACTGGATAAGAGCTGGTGTGAATGTGGGAAGTTTCAGACATTTCTTATGTCTTGCTCTCATGTTATAGCAGCACGTTCGAAGGCGCTCCAGGACTCAACCAACTTTCTTTCTGCAGTTCACCAAGTGATAAGTCTATGCAATGTCTACACATGTACCTTTCAGGTGGTGGAAAAAGAGGACTATTGGCCTCAATACGAAGGCGAAATTGTCTGACATAATGATTCGATGCAAAGAAAGAAAAAGGGTCGTCCTAACAACATGCGCATTTGAACGGAGATGGATACCGAAAACAAGATGGTAAGATTATGTAGTTCGTGTCGGTAACCAGGATACATTTGTACAAAATGTCCTAACATAGGATCAAGCACAAGATCATAGTGTCTAATGTAACCGTGTCCCTTTAAATCACTAGCAAGTTTCATTCCATTTAAAGCATACTTAACCGATTACAATTAGCAAGCAACATAAGTTAAACAAACATAACTTAATATCACAACAACATTCCAAAAATAACAACAACAAACCGACATAAAACAGAACAATGCATCAAGGTGTCTACGATATCACAACCATCAATGTTATCTTCTTTGGTGTTAGCATCATCACAAAGACACCAGCATCATTTTCTACTTTTCTCCATTCACGAGTAACTCTGTTTAAACCTATTTATATTTATTATGTTTAAAAATTATATACGAATTATATATTTGTTATATTTTAAATTTTAAACAAATTTATCAAATATCAAAAAACTAAAATTATATTTATTGTAAACCAATATAATTTATTTTAAACTAATTTTTATTATTTTATAAAGCTAAAATTATAAACAAAACAAAATTAAAAAGAAAAAAAAGACCATAACACTGATTCGTCAAATGATATGACAAATTCTTTAAAATAAAACAATGATTTTTGCCTCATATGCCATATTATATGGCGAATTAGTTCTAACTTACATGGTTCAACCATATGATATGGCGAATGCATGTTGAATGATAGTTACTTTGATAATTCTATTTGATATTTTTTTTGAAAAATTTAATTATTTTAAAAAAAATTCACAGTAATAAATATGTTTAGTTTATTGGTGTAGCATTTTATATGAAAGGAGCATAAGGATAATTGTCATATGAAGCATTAAAATTGTGCTGATTGGAAAAAAATTGAAGCACTAGGCAATTGCCTAGCTTGCCTCTCCATGAGATAATGGTGGTGTGTCACCAAACAATTAATGGATGCCAACAAATAAATAGTGACATACAGTTCTTTTGTTTCTCTAATAATCGAACAAGACAGAAGTTAATATTTTTAACTTGTTTCACAAAAGAGAACAACTCTTAGTTGGCCATGTGAAGAGTAATAAATGAATCACAAAAATAAAAAAGGTGCAAAAGAAAGGTACATAAGAGACATACATGAAAAATAGGAAATAAAAAACATGACCACTTTAGTTTCATAAAAAATCATGTTGAAAAAATAATTCTAGTATAGGTGTGAACACTGAAATAAATGTTTTTGTTGAAATGCTTGAGAGGCATATATTCAACATTAGACTACTAAGACAATATTTTTTTGAAAGAAATTATAAGATAAAAAGATAGTTTTACTTACACAAACAAAATTAAAAAAGCAGTGCAAATATGTAGAAAGAAACCATGGAACATACAAACAAAACATAGAAATACTAAACACTAGTTTCGTTAGATAACACCTTCAATTCATTACAAGACCAAAAAGACAATTTATTTACTAATATATATTGCCATTATGTACAGTTCCTAGTTCCTACTTCCTAGGATCATCTATTATTAATATCTGAATATTTAGATAATTGTATATTTATCTCAAATTCATTATTGATACTATATAGTTTCAATGATGTTTTATGCTGATGTGATGTTTTAAGTTCTTTCACTGGTCAAACTAGGATAATCTATATAGTATTTATATCACCTCATTTATTTGATATCAACTTATTGACCTATTGAAACACATTCCTTGTTAGCTGCATATTTATCGAATTTTAAATATTGAAATGTATGAGTTTGTTTTCCTTAGTTAAATCAACAGGTTTTGGAGACACTTCTTATGGAATGTATACACATTACTTATTGCTGCAGCATGGGTGAATTGAATCTTGGTAATGAAAGGAACTTCTGGTTACCGACGTGCATCAATTCCACTCTCTTAAATATCCCACAAATTCAGAGATTTGGAATGATCTATAACAAAATTATTCCTCTCACATACCAAATTCAGAAATCACAAACATCCACACGTGCCATTTTTCATTGATCTTATATACTTCTTGGGCAAGACAACCATGAGAACTTTTGGTTAGGCTCAAGTCATCTTTAATTTCATGTTTTTAATTTTGGTAGGTGATACAATGGATGTATGACTACCCCAGTGGTAGAAACCTGTACGCTTGTGTACTTGTAACCTTTAGAACTGAGGTTTGATTCCCCCCTCGCCCCAGTTCTTTTCGATTTTCTGAATTTTAAGTGAGTTACATATATTATCATGCGGTTCAATTATTACTCAAATTTACATGTTTGGTTGTATTGGCAAATGTTTTGAGTTTCAATTCCAGTGGCGTAGGTTCAAGTCCCATGAGGGCTACTTCTTTATTTTTAACACCTTTTTCTGTTCATTTTCTTTGCAATTTTAAATGATCACAACTTCTTCATTTTTATGCCTTTTTGAGCCATTCTTTTTGCTAATTTCTCATATTATTGTGTACTTTTTATTCGTGAAATTAAATTTCTCATATGATGTGATGTTTTAAGTTCTTTCACGGGTCAAACTAGGATCATCTATATAGTATTTCTATCACCTCATTTATTTGACATCAACTTCTTCAATTTGTTTCCACTTCTATATATAAACAAAATAACGATGCTCCAAAACAAACTAGTTACATTATTTTATTTTCAAATCTTATCCAACAAAATATAACTTATATACTTTTACATTTATATTAAAAAAAATTGGTTCAAATAATTTTATTATTTATTTATTTTATGATATTAATTGTTATACTTTTACATTTATAAGTTATGTAGGATGTATTTTTATTAATTTCATTAGCGGCCATGATAACTTATGATTAAATAAGTGTCTCATCTCTATTTTTAATAAGCTCTAAATTAGATTTCAGAGTTCTCTTGGCACTAGTGCAGAAATGACTTTTTACATCGGGCCAAAAACACATTTTACATCGGGTCTGGGTGCGATGTAAAGCCAAGCGATGTAGTAAATCAAAGACATTTTACATCGGGTCATAGACCGATGTAAAAAATACATCTACTACATCAGTTGACAGTTAAGACTGATGTGAAATATATTATTATTAATTTTTTTTTATAAAAAAAAGCACTTTTTACATCGGTTGTTATTCGGAACCGATGTAAAATGTGTCATAGGTGATTTTTTACATCGGTTGGTCAGTAGAACTGATGTAAAAGGTGTCATAGGTGTGTTTTTTTACATCGGTTGCCTTCTTGACCCGATGTAAAAGGTGTCATAGGTATGTTTTTTTACATCGGTTTCCTTTTTGACCCGATGTAAAAGGTGTGCTACGTGTCTTCAAAATTTATGTTTTTACATCGGTTTTTAAGCACACCCACCCGATGTTAAATGTAGGTTGTTTTTCTTAAATATTTAGACTAATTTTTATCCGAATCGATATGGAATCCCTGTAATTTTTTTGGTACTTAATTTTTCATATTTTTCCAACATCACACATACCAAATTTTAGTCCCTATTTGGTATGCAATTTTTTATATTTTTTCAACTAACCTTTTAGTTTCATTGCACCAAATAGCTAGGATACACATATTCTTCAACATGAACAAATTGATTTACAAAAGTACTAATCTAGTATACATACAACTGTTCAATCCACAAGAAATTGATTTACAAAAGTACTAATTGAGGAACAAAAGTACTAATCTAGTACACATATTCTTTCTTCAATATTCAACCATTTATAAGTCCTTTACCACACTTGAATACCAACATGCAATCCACAAGAAATCCGTTGTAGCTAGCTTCGGTAGAGAACACCAAAATCACATTTGCTGACAATAAATAATAATAACAATAAACATCAGCAGACAATACCAAAGTCAAGAAACTCAAATTAGGTATACATAGAAAATTCTATATAACTCACCATATAAAGTTTAATTTTTATATAACTCAAAGAAACATTTTGCCCAACGGAGTCGCAAATCATACAAATCATCTTGTGTTAATTCTGTTGGATCATCAAATACCTACAATATGTAAATAGCAATATAAAGTCATTCTTTGAAAATTCACCTTAAGTTGCAAATGCAAAGTAAATAACAAAGTAAAGTTATTTTTATTTACCTGCAACCAAGACTCGGTTATGTTGGCAGAGACAATATCCAACATATTTTTCATAACATAGTATCCACAGTCAATAGAGTTATGTTGTCGCCTTGTCTAAAATAAATGACACAGTTAGTGAATACTTATGATAAAATTAAATATAAAATTATAATTTACATGACGCTTACTTTGGGTTGGAGCCATGTAGCCTTTTTTCTATTTCCATTTGCCATTTGATAAACCCCGAAAGCACTAATTCAGAAAAAAATTCATATAGAGCAACATAAAATATGAAATTACTTTTGTAAAATTTTATGTATATGAGATATAACATATACTATAACAAAATTCACATAAAATATAAACTTACTTTGTAACAATTTTCTTCATGGTTGGATTAAGTTCCCGATGAAGTGAACAAAAGACGACCACAATATTGTCTCTTGGACAAATGACTATTAATTTCCAATGGTCTCTGTACGTGTGCGTGGAAACACAAAAAACACATCAAATATCTATGTTATCAAAAATAAAAAAATAAAAAACACAATTTCATACAAACTTACCCATGAATAAATGGTAGTAAGTGACACACTCTGTTTTCGTCACGTAACTTATCTTGTATGTATTTTTTAACCTCTGCTTCATTTTTTTGCATATTATCAACATACACACACCTAGCAGGGTCCATAAATCCATATACTTCCGATGTGGAATTATCAATACATACACGATGAATATACCTGAATAATTTTAAAGTAAATATTAGAGTCAAAGTGATGAGAGATATAACATATTAATATGTATTAACAGTAATAAAAAAAAGAAAATGTACTTACGTGGACCAAACTTGCAGAATAGACACGTCAAGCCATTGAAAACCCACCAATAACTCTCTGATACACTTAGCTGACATATAAAAATTAATGACACTTGCACAATGACTTAATTTTAATTCCAAGTGTGTGTCGCCCATTTTCAGAACCATGAGTAACAATCTCTGAACATCGTCTTCCACTTCTTTTGTGCTTCCTTTTGCAGCTGAACAACTTCCTCTTCCGCTTCCATCGACAACTTCCATTTGTTCAATGCATTTTTTATTTTCGGTGCTTTGCGAGAGACCCATAGACCTAAGTGTCTCCATAAAAGATTGTTGCAACACCTTACGCTCTTCGACCAACTTTTGCTCAAAATCAGCTCTAAGCTTTGCTTCCAATTCCAAAGAAAATTGCGCTAGTTGTTCTTGTACATCCATATGTTGTCTTTGACGTGAAGACGACCTTCCAAAAAAAGTGCTAATTTTATGGTGTTTTCCAACACCACGAACACGACCTCCATGCTCAGATGTTCCAATGGCTACTGTTAAGATATCGTTAGGTCCATCCGAAACAAAGACACCCTTTTCAGCTTCCTCAACTAGAAAATCCTACAAAATTCAAAAATCAAAACTATTTTCAATAGTTTTTATCAATCACAACTATAATGATACTTGAAGTATTTTCCAAATTTTACTTACAATCTTCTCAGCAACAACTTGTGTAGAATGTGATGTGTATTCTCCCCCTTTCTTTTGTCGTGCTCTCTTCCATACTTCATGGCGTGACGGTGGAGATGGACTACCATTATCATCTACTGTAGAATCATCTCTCGATGATCTCCTTTCATTTTTCATTTTTTCCTCAAGCAAGCGATACCCTCCACGAGATAATACGTGTGGGTATACATTTCTAGCCACACTTTCCATACCCTTTTGACTTTTCTCCTATTATAAACTTAAAAAGTTATTAATCGCTAAACATAATAAAAAATTTATGCATGAAAAAATTAATATAATGCTTATTAACCTTAAATTCAGGGGTATCTCGAGACTTCAGAAACTCCTTCCATGTTTCTTCTTTAATATAATTATACTTGACATATGCAGGAGTGCAACCTTCTTTGGGATTTCTAATATATTCTTTTGTGAGTTGTGTCTTAAAACCTCTCCATCGCTCTCCCGCATATTTAATCCATTCATCCTTCAACGGATCCTTCTTTGGATCATCACATTCTAGAATAGTGAAATGAGCCTACACATATACATAAAGAATTTGTTGTTAGTATATGGCATATGTTGTTAGTATGTGATTATAAAATATAATAAAGTTTTGAATTTAAAATACCTGAACATCAACCCAAATAGCATCTTTTATATCTTTACTTATGTCTTTCCACTCATCTATTAAAATACTACATCTCTTACGAGCAAGAGATGCTACATAACTCTTAAAAGTAGAAGCATTTTTACCAACACCGATACATTCATAAGTTCTTGGATCAAACTCAACCTTTATCCTTTCACCCGTTTGATGAACTTTGTCAATTTGTGCCATCATAGTGGGACCTCTAACTCTTCTTTTACTAGGATTACTAGATGAAGAAGGGTTTTCGGTTGAATCAGCCATGTACCTGTTTACACAAAATAAAGATGATTAGAAATCAAATCAAGCACAAAATAAAAACAACTAGAAATCAAAGTAATGTCGAATTAACTTATAAAAAAACCTTTTACTTATGAATAACAAACCAAACATAAATAATAAAAAACCTTTCCACACATGAGATGAACAACAAACCAAACATAAATAATAAAAATAAGCAATGCATGGATTTAGTTTCTCTACTATTATGAGTCGCATCACCAGTATCTTTTACTTATTATTTATTATTTTAATTTAGAAAAACCTATGATATACATGTACACTTTTGAATAAACATATTTATTTTTTGTATTTTATAAATTGGGGATTAAAAATAAGTAGCAGTACACGATAAACATATTTTGTTTTTGTATTCGTGTGTCCGTACGTATATGGCTAACTAATTCATCAACATTATGTAAATATGATGAGAGAAAATAATTAATCAGAGAAAATATGATGAGAAACTTACGTAAAAGGGATTCACCTCATCTTTGGCGAAGAGATTGGTGGCGGCGGAAAAAAAAGAAGAAGAATGACGGAAGGTGGCGGCGGTGACAGCACCTTAAAATTCAACCAAACTGAAAGCAAACACAACCTATTAGAAGAATACACATGAGATGAACAACAAACCAAACATAAATAATAAAAATAAGCAATGCATGGTTAGTTAACAATTTTATTTTATTTTGAATAAACAATTTTATTTTGAATACACCGATTAGTTAACAATTCTAGTTATTTACCAAAAGGATTAGAGCTTACTGAGTTTGGTTCTACTATTTATGATTTAAAAAAATTATTTCAAATCAATCTGACTTTACCAAGTGTTATATATATATATATATATATATATATATATATATATATATATATATATATATATATATATATATATATATATATATATATATATAAGAAATTTTTTTCATATATTAATAGAGCTTTTGAAATATAAAATATTTTATAAATAAAAAAACAATGAACTTACAGTATTCAAGTTTTTTCTTGAAGTTTCGTTACTGAGTATATGAAAACGATCAAGTGCAAGGAAAATACCAAGAACAGTAATCAACAGAACCTTAAAAATAGGCATTAATGCAACAACAAAAAGATTCCAGAATTCCATTTTATTATTACTACCCTGTTACATCAAACAACTTTTCTTCAATTAAATAAATAAACATGCATCATATTCATTTATTATTGGAAGTTTATAGTCTTATATATATATATATATATATATATATATATATATATATATATATATATATATATATATATATATAAAAGAAAATAAATTAAAGAATTTCATATATATTATAAATTCTGCATTGGAAACAAATCATTTTAAGTTGATGTATCTAGTCTATGTATAAATTAAATTCGTAAATTCTTAAATATATCTAAAAATTAAAATTTGTTAGTATAGGATGGAAAATTACATAATATTACTCCAATTATATAACACTAGTTAAAGACAAAATAAGAGTGAAGTTATAATGAAGTTATAAAGACTTTTAGTAATTGTGAAGAAATGACAAAATAATAAAGTGAAGTCTGAACCTATTTTGATAAATAGTCTGAATTTCATTACCAAAATAATAAAGTGAAGTTCTAATAATAAATATTTCATTACAAGTCTGAATTTCACTATCAAAATAATAAAGTGAAGTTCTAATAATTGTGAAAAAATAACATACAGGTAAGTCTGAGTCTATAAAATAGAAGACTATAAACTTTTCATTTTTTTAAGGTCTGTAGTTGAATAATTTAGTTTACCAAGTCTTTAGTTGAATAAGTCAGGTCTATATTGTAGGAGAACTGAGTAGTAGTGGATTCCTAAATGTTAAGATTTTTTCAGTTGTACTTAGGCTATTTAAGTTTTCATTCCAAATTAATTGTTACAGTTCTGTTCTAACAAATTGGTATCAGAGCTCCAATTGGGGCCTGATAATTGAGAAATAAAATAGAGAATACAAATTGTCAATCTAGTTGTATGTATATACATAACTAATGTACATGTGAAAGATCCAAAATAATTTTACTGCATGAAATGTTATTCCTCCCAGATCTAGTTGAAATGTTCGTTTGTCTCTATGTGAGTCCCAGTGTCAATCCTAGTTTGTATGTATATTATAGGTTTGTCTTTATGTGAGTCTCAGTATCAAACCTATGATATACATGTACGAGTACGAGTATCAATCCTATTTTGAATAAACATATTTATTTTTTGTATTTTATAAATTGGGGATTAAAAATAAGTAGCAGTACATGATAAACATATTTGGTTTTTGTATTCACGATGAACATATTTGGTTTTTGTATTCTTGTGTCAGTATATGGCTAACTAATTCATCAACATTATGTAAATATGATGAGAGAAAATAATTAATTAGAGAAAATATGATGAGAAACTTACGTAAAAGGGATTTACCTCATCTTCCGCAAAAGGATTGGTGGCGGCGGGAAAAAAAGAAGAAGAATGACGGACGGTGGCGGCGGAGGAAGAAGAATGGTAGACGGTGGCGGCAGAGGAAGAAGAAAAACAATGATGGTGGAAGCGTAAAAGAAGAAAAATGGAGACAGAGACGGGGAAGCGAAAAAGAAGAACGATAAGAGATTTTTGAGAGTTGGAGAATCTTAAGTTTTCAGATAGGGTTTTGGGATTTTAAGAAACATTTTTTATCGGTTGGCAAATAGGCCTGATGTAAAAGGTTTAATCAATTTTATTTAAATTTTTATTTAGAATCTTATTACATCAGTTGGGCTAATTGGCCTGATGTAAAAGGTTTAATAAATCTTATTTAATTTTTTATTGAGAAACTTATTACATCAGTTGGGCAAAATGACCCGATATAAAACGTTTAATCCATTTATTTTTTTATTGAAAAACTTTTTACATCCGTTGGGCAAAATGACCCGATGTAAAACGTTTAATCCATTTATTTTTTTATTGAAAAACTTTTTACATCGGTTGGGATAAACAACCCGATGTAAAATGACTTAATCTATATTTTTTATTAATATGAAGAAGCATCTCATAATATCTGTATTTTTTATACAATTTCATAGTTAATGCATGTGATCACATTTTATATGAATTTAAAAAAAAATATAATCTAGATGATATATACTAAAGAATTGAAATTTTTGTTTTAATCCTTTTATATTACAAAATAAAAATATCATGCAATTATTATCAGTTAAATATAAATCACTTAAAATTTTTTTAATTAAAATGACTTAATCTATTTTATTTATTTATTTATTGAGGACTTTTACATCGATTGGGGTAAACGGCCTGATGTAAAATCTTTTATAATAAAATTTTTTATTATGAGTAGCATCACCAGTATCTTTTATTTTTTATTTATTATTTTAATTAAGAACGTCCTATGATATACATGTACGAGTATCAATCCTATTTTGAATAAATATAGAGAAACTATAGAGAAAATAATTAATTAGAGAAAATACGATGAGAAACTTACGGAAAAGAGATTCACCTCATCTTCGGCGAAGGGATGGGTGGCGGCGAAAAAAAAAAGAAGAATGACGGATGGTGGCGGCGGAGGAAGAAGAATGGTAGACGGTGGCGGCGGAGGAAGAAGAATAACAATGATGGTGGAAGCGAAGAAGAAAAATGGAGACGAAGACGGTGGAAGCGAAGAAGAAGAATGATAAGAGATTTTTGGGAGTTGGAGAATCTTAAGTTTTCAGATAGGGTTTTGGGATTTTAAGAAACATTTTACATCGGATGGGCAAATAGGCCTGATGTAAAATTTTTAATCAATTTTATTTAAATTTTTATTTAGAATCTTATTACATCAGTTGGGCAAATTGGCCTGATATAAAATCTTAATCTATTTTATTTATTTATTTATTGAGGACTTTTACATCGGTTGGGATAAACAACCCGATGTAAAATCCTTTATAACAAAATTTGTTATTATTTACGACACTGCCACCGCATTATTTTTTACATCAGATGGGGTACATGGCCCGATGTAAAATGTTTCTCCCATTTTATTTATTTTTTATTGAGAACTTTTTACATCGGTTGGGATAAATGGCCCGATGTAAAATCCTTTATAACAAAATTTCTTATTATTTACGACAATGCCACCGCGTTATTTTTTACATCAGTGGAAATATATGTCTGATGTAAAATCTTTAAATCAAATATTTCTCACATCATATTGTTAATAAATCTGATGTAAAATCCTTTAACAAATATTTTTCACATCATATATCTAAAAATCTGATGTAAAATCATTTAACCAAATGTCTTATTTTTAGTAGTGTGGATTATTTTGATATTGGATATTTTTTTGAAAAATGAAAATAAAGGATTAGTCTGTTAGTACTTTCACACTGATTTTTGAACATAGTAGTGTGCATGATACATGATTGTTTCCTTATGCCAACGCTAACGTTCTGAACTTATGTTTGTAATCTGAATGTTATTAGAATATTAATAGTAATTCATATTTATTTAGTTATACTATTTTCTTAGCCCCTAAGTTTGTTAGAGGGTATTTTAGTATTTTATCTTATTCTAGTAACCCTAGTTTTAGCTTATAAATAGGGTGACAATCATTGTAACGATTATCATGTTTTTTGCCGTCGTTCTTAATAGAATATTTCTACCTTTCATCATTTATTCTACCTTTGCACCAACAATTGGTATCTAGAGCTCCGGTTCAGATTCATTGGGAAACACGGGAAACACGAGTGAACGTGAGGTTTTGTGTGTTTGATTTTGATTCTTAGATTCGTGTTGAATCTTGAACAAAATCTGATCAGAATTTTATTCTGTGGGTTGGGAAACACTGTGTGAGAAACATTGAGTGTATTGTGCAAGGTGAAGATGAACGGAAACGGCAACATGAACACCAAGCTTCCAGTATTTGACGGTAAAAACTGGAATCGTTGGATGATCCAAATGCGTGTACTGTTTGGTGCTCAAGATGTTTTAGATCTTGTCACTGATGGTTATGTTCCGGTAGCAGCAGATGCAACAGATGAACAGAAAAACGCGCAGAAGGAAGTAAGGAAGAAGGATCAGAAAGCATTATTCTTTATTCATCAATGTGTTGATGTAAATGTGTTTGAGAAGATTGCAGATTCAACGACAGCAAAGGCTGCGTGGGACACACTGGTTAGATGTTATGGTGGTGACGCATCAGTGAAGAAGGTGAAGCTTCAGTCCTTGAGAAAGCAATATGAGAATCTCAACATGAAGAATAATGAGAAAGTTTCTGAATACATCTCCAGAGTGATTCTGATCACTAATGAGATGAAGGCGTGTGGAGAAACTCTTTCTGAAGAAACAATCATGGAGAAGGTATTGAGATCTCTTACCTCTCAATTTGATTACATTGTGGTAGCAATAGAACATTCCAAAGATCTGAGTACCATGAGAATTGAAGAGCTGCAGAGCAGTTTAGAAGCGCAAGAGTTGCGTTTGACTGAAAGAACTTCTGAAAGGGAAGCAGAGCAGTAGGCTCTGAAAGCAACTTCTGATAGGAGGTATCAGAAGCAGTCAGAAGTCAGGACAAGATCTGATGGTGGTCAGAAGTCAGAAAGCTCAACCTCTGATAGATAAAAGAATGCTCAGAAGGGAAAAGAGAAGTATGACAAGAAGAAGATTCAATGTTACTGTTGTAAGAAGTTTGGTCACTTTGCTAGAGATTGTTGGTCAAACAAGGAGAGAAAATCAGAAGAAGCAAATATAGCCAGAAGTTCTGATGACGAATCTGTGCTATTGATGGCCTCTGAATCTGATGATCTGACAGACTGGTGGTATATGGACACTAGCTGTTCAAATCATCTTACTGGAAACAAGAAATGGCTGGTTGACTTTGACTCTGAAAAGAGGACAAAGATCAGATGTGCTGATGACAAATATCTTAATGCAGAAGGTATGGGAAATATCAGAGTGACTCTGAACAATGGGAAAACAGCATTGATTCAAAACGTGTGGTATGTACCTGGCATCAGAAGCAATCTGATGAGTGTGGGACAATTAATTGAGAAAGGTTTTTCAGTTACCATGAAGGACAATCTTTTGAAGTTGTATGACTGCAATCAGAAGTTGATTATGGAGTCAGAACAGGGAAGGAATAGAACATTCAAGGTGAATGTCAGAACTGCAGACTCAGAATGTCTTAGTGCAACATGTGCTGAGAAGGAGAGTGAGCTGTGGCACAGAAGATTTGGTCATTTGAATTTCAGAAGTCTAAAACATCTGAATTCAAAGAAGCTGGTACATGGAATTCCTGCAATTAAGAAGCCTGAGAAGTCATGCAAAGTTTGCATGGAAGGAAAACAACCACGTTTGCCATTTGCGTCAGAAGTTGCTCCAAGAGCAAAACATGCCTTGGGAGTTGTACATTCTGATGTGTGTGGTCCATTTCCAGTAGCATCAATTGGAGGGAATAAGTACTTTGTGTTGTTTGTTGATGAATTCACAAGAATGACATGGGTATCCCTTATTAAATTTAAACATGAGGTGTTTGATGAATTCAAGAAGTTCAGAATGAAGGTTGAAAATCAGAGTGGTCAGAAGTTGAAGATTCTTAGAACTGATGGTGGAGGTGAGTATAACTCCAAAGAGTTCCAGAAGTTCTGTGAGGAGAATGGAATTGAGCATGAGGTTACTGCTCCTTATACCCCTCAACACAATGGTCTTGCTGAAAGAAGAAACCGTACTTTGCTTGATATGGTGAGAAGCATGCTAAAGGAGAAGAAGCTTCCTCAGAAGCTCTGGGGAGAAGCTGTTGCCACTGCAACGTATGTACTCAACAGATGTCCTACGAAGAAGTTGAAGGAAATAGTTCCTATGCAGAAGTGGACTGGAGACAAGCAAAGTGTTAGTCATCTGAAGGTGTTTGGTTCTGTTTGCTATAAACATGTTCCAGAAGCCAGAAGACAGAAGCTGGATGATATAAGCAAAGTGATGATTCTGATAGGGTACCACAGTACAGGTGCATACAAGCTCTATTGTCCAGAAACCAATAAAATTGAATTCAGCAGAGATGTGATTATGAAGGAATCAGAAGTTTGGAATTGGGATAAGTCTCAATCTGATTCTGATGTTAGAACTTCTGAAGAAAGGTCAGAGTTAAGAATTTTTGAAGTTAGAGTAAACTCTAACGTTGATTCTGACTCTGATAGTGATTCTGACTCTGGAGAAGACTTAGAAGATGAAGGTGACTCTGATGATCCAGACTCTGATGGTAATCCAGATTCTGGTGGAAATTCAGACTCTGAAGATGGCCAAGACTCTAAAAATATGCCAGATCTTGAAGATGGTCAAAGCTCTAGAGGAAGTCAACCATCTGAAGCTGGAAACTCTGAAGCTCAAGACTCTGAACAAGTTCAGAGACCACAAAGAATCAGAAGCGTTCCCAGAAGATTTGCAGAATTTGACATGCTGCAAGACACTGAAGTAGACTCTGAAGGAGAAGTTATTCAGTGTGCCATGTTAGTAGACTCTGAACCTATAAGTACAGAGGAGGCTCTTAAGCAGAAGCTCTGACTGAAGGCCATGAAAGAAGAACTTGATGCTATAGAGAGAAACAAGACTTGGAAGCTGACAGAACTTCCAAAAGACAAGAAAGCCATCAGCGTCAGATGGGTTTTCAAGCAGAAGTTAAAGCCAGATGGTTCAATTGGCAAACATAAAGCAAGGTTAGTAGCCAGAGGATTCCTACAGAAACCTGGGCTGAATTATTCTGAAGTGTTTGCACCTGTAGCAAGACATGAAACAATCAGAATGATGATTGCAATAGCTGCTAACAGGAATTGGCCTCTGATGCATTTAGATGTAAAATCTGCATTTCTGAATGGTCCATTAGAAGAAGAAGTTTACGTGTCACAACCTCCTGGATTTGTGAAAAAGAATCAGGAAGGGATGGTGTACAGATTATACAAAGCTCTATATGGATTGAAACAAGCGCCCAGAGCTTGGAATCAGAAGATTGATTCATTTTTCAAGAAGCAAGGCTTTCAGAAATGTGAGATGGAGTACGGTGTCTATGTTCAGCATACTTCTGAAGGCAATATGACTCTGGTATGTTTATATGTTGATGATATACTATTGACTGGAAGTTCTGAACAGGAGATAGCCAAGTTCAAGAAAGTTCTGATGAATGAATTTGAAATGACTGATCTAGGCAAAATGACATACTTTCTAGGGATGGAGTTCAGATATTCTGAGAAAGGTATCATTTTGCATCAACTCAAGTATGAATTAGAACTTCTGAAGAGATTTGATCTGAAGAATTGTAAGATGGCTGTCACACCTTCTGATACAAATCAGAAACTGGATTCAGACTTTGAAGGAAAGGATGTGGACGCTACAACCTTCAAACAGTTGGTTGGTTCTCTGAGGTATCTGTGCAATACCAGACCTGATATTTGCTACTCAGTTGGGATGGTTAGTAGGTTCATGAGTAAACCTAAGTGGTCCCATTATCAAGCTGCTGTCAGGATTCTGAGGTATATCAAAGGAACTCTGAAGTATGGAGTGTTATTTCCCTCTGGAGGAAATAATGAGTCAGAACTTCTGAGTTATTCAGACTCTGATTGGTGTGGAGACAGAGTTGACAGAAGAAGTACATCTGGGTACTTGTTCAAATTTCTGGGAGGTTCCATTTCTTGGTGTTCCAAGAAGCAACCTGTTGTGGCGTTGTCAACCTGTGAAGCTGAACACATTGTAGGTGCTGTTACTGCATGCCAAGCTGTGTGGATTCTGAATCTGTTGCAGGATCTGAAGATTAAAGTAGACAAACCTCTGAAGTTGATGATTGACAACAAGTCTGCAATCAATCTTGCCAGAAATCCAGTGTTGCATGGGAGAAGCAAGCATATTGAGACCAAGTATCATTTTCTGAGACACCAAGTTCAGAGTGGAGTGTTAAAAGTTGTACACTGCAGCACTCAGAAGCAGTTGGCAGATGTTCTGACGAAAGCTATCAAGACTGATCAATTTCTCAGACTAAGGGATGGAATTGGTGTTACAAGTTTTGATGGAATATGAATTAAGGGATGGTATTAGAATATTAATAGTAATTCATATTTATTTAGTTATACTATTTTCTTAGCCCCTAAGTTTGTTAGAGGGTATTTTAGTATTTTATCTTATTCTAGTAACCCTAGTTTTAGCTTATAAATAGGGTGACAATCATTGTAACTATTATCATGTTTTTTGCCGTCATTCTTAATAGAATATTTCTACCTTTCATCATTTATTCTACCTTTGCACCAACAAATGTTGCTTGATATTTTCGTAGCAAAAGATCGCTTCTTGAACAATTAGTTTTTGGGGTGATACTCAAAGAATTCTTAGAAGCCCGAGTCACACAATATTCACTTTATACCATGGTGGAATTTAAAAACGCCATGTGAATCTCAGTGCAGCAGTGCAATTCTGCAACATGCTCAATATTATAGAGTTATGTGTCCTAATAAACGCCTTTAAAGCTTACTAGCCGATCCAACTTGCGGAGCCAGCTTGCCTTTATAAATTCGGATTAACATATCCAACCCTTTGACATGATCAAAGAGAAGCACTATGACGCTAAAAGGTTTTTGAATCAAACGTATGAACATAATACGTCAATTACAAGTATTGATATTACCCATGCTAACATATACACATATGTACATACATTTTTCCCATCTTTTGTTGCATGATAACACTTGATGTGTTTTAGGCAAGCATATCAATAATGAAGTCGGTTGAGACAGTTAACACTTATGTGGTTCATCACAAAGAAAACATAAATACTTTGGTACACACATATTGCACGAACTGTCAAAAAGGAGTTCTCAAACTATTGACCTATTGAAACACATTCCTTCTTTGCTGCATATTTATCGAATTTTAAATATTGAAATGTATGAGTTTGTTTTCCTTAGTTAAATCAACCGGTTTTGGAGACACTTCTTATGGAATGTATACACATTACTTATTGCTGCAGCATGGGTGAATTGAATCTTGGTAATGAAAGGAACTTCTGGTTACCGACGTGCTCACCCAATTATTTTCTTTGCAATACGTGATATTAGACTCTGAGTTAACTTCATACCGTGTTTCTCCATGATAAGCTATCCATTGTGCCAAATCTTCATGGCCAAGCTACCAAGTCCCTCACACCAAAACCAATGTACATGAAAAGAAAATGAAGCAAATAATTAGTACAATATGCAAGCAAGCAATATGTGTACGTACAATGCAAAATCAAGTCACAAGTTAAAAGCCATACATGTACATATTAGCAGTAATAAGAAAGTTATTGACGTACATGGACTTTTTTAGGACAATTACAACTCAAATGCACAATTAAATACAAAGGACACATGCCATAAATACAAAGTACAGTCAATAACCATAACATGAGCAAATACTATATTCATACCATAATTACACACAATTGACACATAATCAGAATTACCGCAAGGTAGAAAAGATAAGATTCCAACAATTTTCGACACAACAGAAAAATGCATCAATTCCACTCTCTTAAATATCCCACAAATTCAAAGATTTGGAATGATCTATAACAAAATTATTCCTCTCACATACCAAATTCAGAAATCACAAACATCCACATGTGCCATTTTTCATTGATCCTATATACTTCTTGGGCAAGACAACCATGAGAACCTTTTGGTTAGGCTCAAGTCATCTTTAATTTCATGTTTTTAATTTTGGGAGGTGATACAATGGATGTATGACTACCCCAGTGGTAGAAACCTGCACGCTTGTGTACTTGTAACCTTTAGAACTGAGGTTTGATTCCCCCCTCGCCCCAGTTCTTTTCGATTTTCTGAATTTTAAGTGAGTTACATATATTATCATGTGGTTCAATTATTACTCAAATTTACATGTTTGGTTGTATTGGCAAATGTTTTGAGTTTCAATTCCAGTGGCGTAGGTTCAAGTCCCATGAGGGCTACTTCTTTATTTTTAACACCTTTTTCTGTTCATTTTCTTTGCAATTTTAAATGATCACAACTTCATTTTTATGCCTTTTTGAGCCATTCTTTTTGCTAATTTCTCATATTATTGTGTACTTTTTATTTGTGAAATTAAATTTCCAAAAATAATTACTTTTTATGCATTTATGAGAGCTTAAAGTATGCGATATTTTTAGGGTTTCTTAAGGCTTATCTCGATTCTTTTGAATGATTCCTTGATTTCCTTTGTACATGCTGCCTTGTATAAACCATATACATCTTGTATAAACTTAGTATGACATTGTGTACTTGTGCATTGTTGTTTTTACTTGAGCTTTATGCCATTTTTATGCATGTTTACATGATAAAAGTGTATGTTGAACTTTGTTCATACCATGAACTTTTTGTTGACTATTTTTCCTTAATATGTGATGTTTCTTTCATGTTCACTTGACTTTGATATGAATATGTGCCTTTGTGTTGATTATACCATGTTTGTGTGTTCTTAAACTCTTGAGTTTTGCCTTGAATGTGCCTTTGAATACATACTTGTATGCTTGAACCCTTGTGGTATTTCCTACTTGTTTAAGACCATGATTGAACTCATAAATGTATGTTTGGTAATTACCAACCTGTCTTAACATGTTCAACTTATATCCATGCTTAAATGTTCAAGTAATTCCTTAACTTGTTCACATAATATTTAAACTTTAAACTTGTCATCTCTAACTGTATGCTCACATGCCATCCATTGTATGTTTGCAACTTCATCCTCATGTTATGGTTATAAACATGTCTCTTTGTTCAAGTATACATTGGTTGTTACCTTTACTTGTCTTAAATTGTATTAATGATTAAGTGATGTTTTAACTTAACATGTTTACGTTGAACTTTGAATGATATCATGTTAAGTAATGCTTTAACTCATACATGCCTTATTTCATCTTTGAACTTTCTACATGTTTATGTGTTGTTATAACTTACACTTTGTTAGTTCTATGATTGGCAGGAATTTTGGTAAACCTTGGTGTTATCACAAGATGTCCTATAGGATGTCGTGACATATGATCTTAACATTATGTAGATGGTTATTCTTAATGTTGCAGGGTTTTAGTTCATGATGTCAAGCATGATGTCCTGACATTTGTGAATAGAACATTCAGTGAGAATGTTATTTTTTATCTATTGCGTTCTTGTGCAACCTTATGTGATTTTATGATAAGAATATCTGCTGGTGCAAATCAATGTGGAGATCTTCTTTAAACAAAAGAGCTTCTGCTAGTTAATTCGTGGAGTACTGTGGAATCTTTTGTTTTGTTTTCATGCAGAAAATCTTGAGAAGATTTGAAGTTTGATTTGATTTGATTTGATCAAATCTGATTTGTTTCTATTTCTCTAATGTTAATTATGAAAAGATTTGAAGAATTATCTGATTTTATTTTAGTGCCCAGGCTCGTTCAAAGTGTTACTATATAAATACTTTACAATCTTATTTTGAAGATTAGAGAAGCTGGGGTTGTGAGTGTGCATTACTTAAGGAATAAGGTTTCTACCTAGAAATTCTAGGTAACTAATAGTGGATGTTATCACGAATGTTATGACATCCACAATAACATATACTACAGAACTTAGGAAACAAACTGTAAAAGAAAGCAGTAAATAACACAAGTAATTGTTTTCCCAGTTCAGTGTTAACCACACTTACATCAGGGGGCTACCAAGACAGGGAGGAAGTTCACTATTAGTAGAATTATTTCAGAGTCAAACAACCAGTTTGTACTCTTCACTTAAGACATACCCAATGACACTTAAGCCTAGAAACCACCAGACCTGAGTTACCAACTGTTTCCCATAAAAATTGGAAAACAACCGCTGATCTTCTAAATCTAACTTTGGTGACTCACAGGATCGATCAGATTGATCCTAGGATATGTGCTAAAAGATTTATTTTTTGGTTTTAAGACTTTATCCAAGTTCCACACTCAAATAAGGTTGGGACAAACAGAATCCTAAAAGAACATCTATTCGACTACGGGTTGATTTGAAGGTAAAATAAGGTTTCTAATAAAAGGGAAGAAAGTTTGTTGGTAAAGGTGAATTCGGATTGAGGGCGAAGAGAAAAGAAGAGAAGTAAGGTAAAGAGTAAAAGGGTAAAGACAATAAAGGCAATAAAAGACTTTGTAAAACTTAAAGTAAAAACAAGTAAATTGCATTAAGTTTAAAAGATGGTGTGTTTACATCACGTACATTCTCTTACAATACTCGTTTTCTCTACACTCGGATACTTGAGGTAATTTCAAGAGTAACTTGTACAATAGTAAATTACAACACACTTTGATGTGTCTAAGACACTCTATTCATAGTAACAAAAATTAACCTCTAATAACTTCCACCATAATCTCCTTCCGCCACTTGTCCTAAATGCACGGATCCATTATTCATAAGGTGACACGTGTCTCCCTCCAATTTCCACAAGCAAAACCGTTCCCTCCAACATTTAAATTTCAAATACTTCAACGCACCATTCGTTATTGGTAGGCGGTCGAACCCTTTGCCTCGGGGTGAATCCTTCGACTTAGCTTCTTCCTCCTTTCGACCATTTTCTTGCATTCAAGGTATTCTCCAACCTCTTTCTTTGGACACTTTCTTACTAGCTGAGGCGTCGAATTTAGGAGCTAACAAATTGCCCCCCAAAAGTGTCTTTTCAACTTCGACTGTGGAAAAGCACATTTTTTGACAACATTTGACCTTCGACGCCGCTTTGCCCTTGTGAGTGCCATCTGGTATTCTTTCCACCAATGTGAGCCTGGGAAGTTGAAAGAGAATGAAAGAGAAAAAGAGAAATAGCTATGAACACGCAAGCTACTATTCCGCCGCCTTGATGCACGTTTTATGACATCATTATCATCATGGCTATTTTCTCGGGACTCAACAAAATCGTGGGCCATCATCATCCTACCATCCTCGGGGACGTGATTTGCAGCTACTACCTCTGCCATTCCACATCCAGGCGTACAAGTGGCCCACTACCTCTAGCCCCTCAATGATGGAAACTTTCAGTCTTCCACTCACTACATAAGTAATTTCTTTTGTTGTTTTCATTTTTTACAACTTCTCTAACTTCCCATAACTTTCTTGCTTTTTCTCCAATTCTCTGCTCTCAACCCCAACCAACTCTTATTTCTTTCAACAATAGCCGATCATCAGAAAAAGAAAGCGCAACCTAAGGGACAAACTTCTGCACCCGTACTTCCTCCTTTTGCTAGTTTGAGCGGCCCTCAGGTGATAAAAAATCAACAATTCATCCGCGAGCCCCTGACGGAGGAAAAACGACACATCTACGAATCTCAGGTAATCATCCCTATTAATGTTGCAGGGAGGCCTTTAGCCATGTCTGGGCCTTTACCCCCTCCGGTCTCGATTATTCCGCCATCAAAGATTTCTTCCCTTCTTACAGAACCACTAAGCCTCTAAGGCAAAGAAACTTCAACAAAGCTTCCACTAATGGTCCTGACCACCTGAGCCTCTTCGACGTGGACTTTAAGTATCTTCAAGACGGGGCCAGATTGTTTAGGGCCACCCCCTATTTCAAAGATTCTGAACTCTATCTTAACTGGCTGACGAAGATAGAGAAGGTAAAGGCCCCGGAATGGAAGGAAACTGGGATTTACGATCTGATTATGATGTCGAAGGTAGGCCCTTCGTACTGCCCTCTCATGTTGGCCTCCTCCTTATTCTTCTGGGATAGGACACACAACACCTTTCACCTTCCTTGTGGGATGATGACACCCACTTTACTCGACGTAGCTGCCATTGTAGGCCTAAAACCCTATGGCCTCGTTTATGATCCCGAGATCGATAGTCATGACAGTATTGGTTTTGCCAATACTAAACACACCTATACAACTTTTGTCTAACACTACCACAACAAAATAGTACCTCTGTTGAGGATGAAGAACACATAGCCTTCTTGGCCATGTGGTTATCCCACTGTGTATTTTATACCAAATCTTTGCAGGTGGCGAGAAAGTATCTGGTCCTGGCCAACCAACTGCACCTGAAGAGAGGCATTTGTCTTAGTGAAATGATCCTGGCTAGTCTCTACGAAGCTTTAAGCGAAGGTGTAGGTAAACTGAAAGATCCTGATAGTCATGGCAACTTGTTGTTGTCGGGCCCCTTCTGGCTTCTTCAGCTGTGGCTTAATGCCACATTCGAGCACAGTCTCCCCAACAAAGGTGAGGTTGATGAACATTCGCCTGCAGTTGCTGAGAGGGAAGTCGAGTGACCTCGCCTGGCTCAACTTACTCCTAGTGAGGAAGGTCGTTCCTTTTGATCCAACTTGTCTAGCTTCGTTCATATCTTCATGAAACGGCATGAGTTTACCGCGAACATGGCTCCTTTCGCAGAATGAAAATGTGGGCCAGAATGGTTTACTAGACCCTTCCCCGCTCCCTTAAAGAAACATGAGGAGGAGTCGAAGCTGATCTTGGAGATGTTCCTCATTCCCTGCCTACTGGCCCACAAACTAAACCTCGTAAAAGGTCACTCCAGCCTGTTGGTATATCAACCTAACTTGGTTTCTAGACAATTCGGGTTGATTCAATCCTTGCCCAAATGTTTGTACGATAAGAAGTCACACATCATCATTCCTTTTACTGTGCTGTCTCCTCTGGATTGTTTGACGCAACTGGCACGCCATGCTCACAAGTCCTACCTCACGCCTGTTCACTTTGAACCCTCTTATTTTTGTTCTCAAAATTTCTATGACTGGTGGTCGAAGCATTACGCTTCAGAATTTCTCGATGCTCCAGGTTTTACTCGCTTGATTGACCAAAATTTTATTGATGTGCAGGAGAAGGTCAAGAAAGGTACGTCCACTCATATCAAAGAGATCCAAGCCTTCCAGAAATATTTCGAAACTGCCTATCGACCAGATGATGTTAGTCGAACCATCCACGAGGCTGCTATTACCTTCAAAGAAAATTTTTCCAAAAAACTGGATAGTTTTAAGATTCTCTCTTCTGTTCCTCGTGAGAAACGGTATGAGGTTGCCTTTAAACTATTTCCCCCAAAAATCCCTCGATTGCCAACCGCTGGTTTTGGCGTGGCTCTTGCCCCTCCATTTCCAGATTGGTTTATCTGTGGGGATGCTATAAAAATTCTTCGACAACAGTCTAAGCCCAAGGCACAGCGGGTGGTTCCGACTAAACATACACTCGATATGTTTAAAGGGCACCTTCATGTCAGTATTGAAGTTGTTCGCATCGAATCCGACATTCTTGAAGGTTCATCCCCCTTCGATTTGGACTTCCTTCTCTGAGCTTTATTGTTGCTAACTGTTTTAAGTGTCATCTATTTTCAGCTGCCCCAAAACGTGTTGTCCCAACGACCAGGACTGAAGTCAAGGACGAAGGTCAAAAGGTAACCTTCCGCAACTTTTACTATCTCGATCTCGTTACTCGATCTCACCATTTCATGTTGTTTTCAGGCTAGTCGAAAACCACCTACTCCTCAAAAGAGATTGAAAAGGGCTTCTCCCCAAATTATTCTTGATTCTGATGACGAAGACGAGTCTCCTCGTGAGAGTCTTCAAGTGAAACGAAAAAAAGCTTATTCATGACGTAGATACTCTAGATGCTCCACCTGCTCCTACTTCTCCTGTTGTGACCAACACACCTCAACCTACCAATCCTCCTCCAGAACCTACTCCTGCTCCTGTAGGGGATGCTTCGCTTCAAGCGGCTGTCCCTATGGAAAGTGATAATTCGAGCCCTGCTGACGAAACTGTCAAGGTATGTCACTCATCCACCTTTCTTTGGGTCTTTGCGTTGAATCTTTGTCTAATGTCTACCTTTTCTAGGATGATGCTGGCACTTCAAGATCTAATCCCACTACGATTCCTCTGTCGCTATACTCCTTGAATAGCCAAGGTGAGCCTACCTATCATCCCACTTCTGATTTGGGTTCTGGTGTGAGTTCACTTGGCGAAATTAATAAACCTGATTCTTTCACAGCCCCTCCATCTCCTGCCAAGACTACTACCCAGCAATCTCAGACTGACGGGTCTGATCATGAAGATGACCATCCTCAGGCTGATCCTATCACAGTGGACGATGAGGTCGATGCTTTAGAGGAGAAAACAACTCCGGCTGATACGACCAACTCCCCTTTGGGTGAGACAGTAGATATGGATGAAACAACTGTCGAAGGTAGTCAAGCCATTGAGGATCAGGCTAAGCCCCAGCCTGAATTGCATGAACCTAATGACAAAGGCAGCAGGGATGCCATGGAGGAAGATGTTGATGAGATCAAAGACAGCAAAAATAAAGAATCACCAATTGTGGATACTTCTGTCAAAGAACCTAAAACTGTTGAAGCAACAAGGAATCTCGTTCCTCCTATCCTAAAAGAAATCCCAACAAGATCTTTCCCAAACGAAACTCAACTGACTCCCGCTGAACTAGATACACTGAAGGTTTCCAACCCTCGACAATATATCAGGCTCTTGTTGAGTAGGAGAAGCCTTTCTTCCAGCCGTACGATCAACACTTCGACTTCTGAAGGGCAAACCTCGAAGCCCCCAACTGACAGTGCCCTCGACAAGGTCAAACATAAAATCTTCAAAGGGGATCTCTTTACCCTTCTGCAGATGGGCCCTGCCAGCCATCTTCCCCTTAAAGCTCTCCTTCAGAAAGTGGACATCACATCCCTTGCTCCTGAGGCTGCAAGTGTTATTCGAGAGGTTGATACCCTGATCGACCAAGTTTACAAAGACTATCGACTGCTGCCCCATATTGAGGGTGAGATTGAAACGAGGGTTGGCAGCGAAGCTGCCGCTTAGAGCGTCGTTGTAGATTCTGAGGAGAAAATTGCTGAGTTGGAGGAAACCAAGGAAAAGAATAAACAAGAGGTTCTGACTAACGAGGCGAACATCTCCTGTTGGGAACGGAAAATTAAAAAGCTCCGTAGTAAGATAGCAAAGGCTAAGAAAAGGAATACTGAGTTATCTTCTTTCGACGATACCTCCTTAACATCTGAGCTTGAACACGCCGTCACCTATGCTGAGGAAGCTCATCGTTTAGAATCTGAAGTTGCCCAGCTAAGGGTAGATAAAGCTCAATGTCACAGCTGCCTCGAACTTCAAAAGTCGACTTACCTTAAGATGAAGGCGAATCTTCCTTTTTGATTTGTTGGGCTTTTGTAATAGAGTAGATTATACTGGCCTTTACGAGCCATTTCTTTTGTTTGTATGACATTGGGCCATTTTGGCATGTTTTAAATTACCATTTATGGCTTTGTTTTTATCTTTTATAATTACTCTGTTGATATTTTCACCTCTCAAAGTGCAGGCTTATACTTCTTTAGATATTTGCCATTCACTTTTAATACTCTCTCATCCTTGCTCAGCTCTGTCACTTCATATGCCCCATTGAAGAATACCTTCGATACCTGGAATGGTCCTTCCCACTTCGGGGACCATTTACCTAGGGATTTCACCTTTCGATCCATAGGCAGGATTACCCTCCATACCAACTCTCCAACCAGGAAAGTCTTCGCTTTGACCTTCTTGTTATATGATTTTTCCACTCTCCTCTTTTGTCTTCTCAAGAGTTCTAGAGCTTTTATTCTCTCTTCGTCTAAATCAACTAACTCATCAAGCATCATGTCCCAGTAAACTTCTCGAGGGATTTCATGATGTCTTTGAATTCTTAGTGAATGTATGTGTATCTCGACTGGAAACATTGCATCATGTCCGAAAGTAAGTCGATAGGGGGAAATGTTGGTTGCTTCCTTCGGGGATGTTCGACATGCCCATAGGACTTGATCCAATGTCTTATGCCAATTCATAGGCTTGCTTCCAATCTGTTTCTTTATCATGCCAATTATTACTTTGTTTGCCGCTTCGACCTGGCCATTAGCCTGGGCATAGTAAGGTGATGAGGTAAGGAGTTTAAATCCCATTTCTTTAGCAAACTCCTGCATCTTCCTACCCGTAAATACTGACCCTTGATCTGTCGTTATTGTCTCTGGTAGGCCAAACCTGTAGATGATATACTTCTGAATGAATTCAATAACATCCTCTTGGTCTACCTTCAGCAGAGGTATAGCCTCGATCCACTTGGTAAAGTAGTCTATCCCTACCAGAATGTATTTCTGATTTTTGGAGGATGCTGGTCGAATCTCTCCTATAAGGTCTAAATCCCAACCTCTAAATGGCCATGGCTTGACTATGGAATGCAACTCGCTTGCTGGGACATGTTGTATGCCAGCATGAATTTGGCATTCCTGACAACCTTTGGCGAACTCAATGCAATCTTTCAGCATCGTAGGTGTCGCTACTGCGAAAAACAACCGGCGGAAAAAAAAAAACAGAAGAGTCGCCACTTTCGTTATTTATTCCAAAGAGAGGGAAAGGAAACGATCGCAAAAACCTAACGAAAAAGGGAAAGACAAGGTCATCGCAACCATGTCTGGGTTCGGGAGTCGGTCACGCAAGGGGAAGGTATGAGCACCCCTCACGTCCGTCTTACTCGACGGGATCCACGCTTGTGTTGTATAGTCTATGGGTGAAAAATAATCTATCTACGGCTGCTAAAGCTAAATGGAAAGAACTGAAAAGAACGGAAAGAAATGACTCGGCAGAGCATCGCCGCTCTGTGCCTACGTATTCCCTCGTGCAATCGGAAAGTCAGAGTCAACGTAGTTCGGGAAACTACGGGGGGATTGCTCGCCAAGATGTCGCGTCTTGTGCCTACATATTCTCATCTGACATGAGAAATCAGAGCAAAACGTAGTTCAGGCTAACTACGGGTAAGCAAGGGTGTTCTCGATCACACAGGGGTGAGAGAAAAGGTTGACGATACTAGCGTACGCATTCTAGCAGTTAGGTGTATGCTGATCGACCATTGGAGACTTAGGCGTTACCTGTTTGCAGTCGAACGGATGTAGTATATCGTTAAAGGTACGGGAACCTACGGGAACTAGAACTACGGTTTGGTCTCAATTGCGCTAGGGCAAGAGAAAGGGAAAGATTAGTCGTCAGCGGGAAAGTCTCGATTGCACGGCCGCGAGAGTACAGAGAAGTTAGTTATTAATGTTCTCGCTAGGATATCGCATCCTATGCCTACGTACTCTCAACAGGAATGAGAGATCAGAGCAAACGTAGTTCGGCCAACTCCAGAAAAACAGTCTCGATTGCACGGGGGCAAGAGAAAAAAACTCAATCGCCAGGACGCGAGAGAAAAAGGGGAAGTCTCAATCGCCAGGACACGAGAGAAAAGGTTTGGAACGGGACGCGCACGCGAAGTCCTAGACGTAGGAGCGAATGCGTCGCATATTATCCAAAGGACATACGCTAAACACCTTAGACGAGTGAGAGGCAGCCACCCACTCATCATTTCCCACGTATCTAAAGCTTACGGCTCACAACGCTCGAAGGGTGAAAAGAAAGAGATGAAAGAAGTGAAATAAAAACAAAGTTACCGAACAGAGTGGTTCCGTTGACCCTTGAATTTTGCGTGCAAGCTCCATTTCCAAGCTTTACTCTTTCGATCCTTGATGATGACATTTCGAAATAGAACCAATGTGACGTTGAACCGTCATAATTCGACTTATAAAAGAAGTCAAACCCCAAGAGGTAGCGTATTAATATTCGTGTCAAAGACAAGATAGAGAAATGATATTGAGAATTATTCTCCGATTAAATCATGTCACACGGCCAACACAGCAGAAAGGCAAAACAAAATCAGAAGAAGAAGAAAAGATGAGGAGAGAAAAAAAGGGTCTCGGATCCTACATTATCCATCAATATTCTGATTAATAACGCATTACGGAGGTCTCGTCATCGACCTACAAAAGTGAAATGGTGAGAAAAATCCGGTGATAAAAGGAGATAAGAATTCAAGTTTTAAAATGAAAAAAAAAATGAAACTTCTAAAAGAAAATAAATTCTAAAAAAAAAATTTAAAAGAAATTGAAAAGAAAAAGAATATAAAAATTATACTTGATATATACATATAATATTCTATATAAGAAAAATAAAATAAACAACTATAATATAAATCTATATATTTAATATATACATATAATACTTTAAAAGAAAATATTAAAAGAAAATATAATATATATTACAATATCAAAATCATTTACAAAAGAAATAACAAAAAGAAAATAAAAACAGCAAAGGGGGTACAACAATCCAGAGGGGGGCAATGAGGAAAAACGCAGTTGGGCCTTAAGCCCAAAACCACAACAAACAATCAGAAATAAAATCCAACAAGGGGGGTGCGTAAAGCGTAAGGGGGGAATGCAGCAATTAAAAAAACCGTTGGGCTTAAAGGCTAAAGCCCAAACAAGAATAAACAGCAATCCAGAGGGGGGCAATGAGGAAAAAACGGGGGTGGATCCAGAAAATGAAGTGATTGGGCCACAGTCCCACTAACCAAGCTAGGAGGTCCACGAGCTTCTCATCCTCTTCACTCTGGTTTGAACAAACCCTAACTCCCCTCCTTCAACCTCCGCCGCCGTCTCCTCCTTTCCGTCTCAGCCTTCCATTTTCTTTCTTCGAATTTCCGTCCAAAACAACACTTTTCTCTTTCTCAGTTTAATTTCCCACAAACATTGTCATGACCTACAAAAATGAAATTAAACCCCAAACAGTAAAAACAAAACAATCAAAATGACTCTTCCGATTTCCAATGAGCGTCGTGTGATCTTTGTCAAAACTCGAAGTAATGGTGAAGGATTAAGATGCGTAGCGGAGATTGCGATGGGAAGCTCGTTCGTGTTCTTCATGGCGCGTTAAAAGTTGAATGAGGTTTTGAAGGAGATATGTGGTGAACGAAAAAATCTGGGCAAGATTGTTGGGTTTATTGACGATCTGGAGAATAAGTGAGATGAAGATCTTGGTTGAGTTGAAATCGAAGGATGAAGTTTAATTTAGATCTGAAAAAGATGAAGTGAGTAGATTTGAAGGTTTGTGGACGGTTGGTGCGTGAAATACAGATCTGGGTTGGTTGCATCTGGATAAGTTATTCATGGTGATGAAGTTTTGGATCGGAGGTTGGTTGCATGTTGTCGACGGTGGATGATGATGATTGTTGGTTTTCGTTTGAATCTGTTGAAGTTTGATAGATCTCGTATGAAGGTTTGATGGAGAAGATGAACATTGATGATTTTCTGGAAAAAAAATATGAACAGATGATGAATGTATGCGTTTTTGGGAAAAAGTATTATCAACGCAAAAAATATGAACAGATGATGAACATTGTTGAAGTTCATGAGTTTCTAGGAATATGAGGATGAGCATTGATGAACGATGATGAGTTTACGAAGGAATATGGGAATAGGTGATGAACATCGGATGAAGTTTACATCGGGTTTGAATTCTCCGGTGTGTTATGAAGTTTCCGGTGTGTGATTCCGGCGAGGGTTTGATCCGCATGATTTGTCCGGTGATGGTGCTCCGGCGTTTGCATGGCTGGCGGTGAGCCCTTGGAATTCGTGTCACCTCATTAATGAGGCCTTTTATACCGCTGACAAGTGTCAGCTCGCATAATGGGCCTGCGGAAGAAACGATGACAAGTGGCCTGCAGGCTTGATTAATGGACAATTAAAGCTGCTAATGATAATTAATTAATTAAATGAATTGAAAATTAAATACTAAATGTCATTAATTAAAGTTGACAATGATTAAAAGAATGCTAAAAGCTAATTAACAAAATTGATTAATTAAAACGAAAATTAACATTAATTAATACCAATTAAATCAAATTAAACAAACTAATTCAATTAAAACTAATTAAAGTCTAGATTAATAATAAAAATAAAAGAAAATTTTGATAATATTCAGAAAAATCTATTTAAGAAATAAAATCTAAAATAAAAATTATAACCCAAATTAATTAATATTAATTTAAATTTAAATCAATTAAAAAAGAATAATAAAACAAATAAAATTCTAAAAAAATAAAATAAAATCTATATTAAATCTATTAATGTTCTAATAAATTCTAAAACCTCTAAACAAAATAAAAATAAACCTATTTAAAAATTCAAAAAAAGTGCCGAAAATAGGAAATAAATCTAGAGAAATAAAATAAAATCAGTGAGCGATAAAATGCGAGAATACGACAAAATAAACAGTAAGAAAAACCTGATACCGAAATAACACCGAAACCAACAGCGTAGACTGAATCACCGGGCCGAGCGCAAATTCCATAACAGTTTGAAATATCTGGAACACGACAGAAAGGGCTGTAATCCCGATTAAATCGATCTGGCTGCAACAATGTACAATATGCGGTATGCAGATGCAAATGCAAAATGAAACGAAACATAAGCCAAAAATGAGAAACGGTTGGTCAAATTTTGGGGTACAACAGCTGCCCCTATTCAAACGACTTGGCCCTGAAGGGTTAAAAAGCGAACAACTTTCAAACATTCGAAGGTAAAAGTCGGTTGAATATCAAAGAACCCGGAAATTTGCCAACCGCAAAAAGAACTGCAAACTCTGGTATAATAGAACAAAGATCTCCGGAAGTAAGATGAACTGATCACAAAAGTGCTCCGCTAGGAAAGAGAGGTTTAACCAAACAACTCTGGCAGGGAGAAAACGAGAGAAACTTAACCAAGTAACTCCATGGTCTGGATACCATATTGGTCGAAAGCTAACATTCACGTTGTTAGAGTTTGGATACTCGATGGAGATCAGAGCCTGGATGCTCAAGGTGATCGGAACCTGGATGCTCAAGGTGATCGGAGCCTAGATGCTCAAAGTCGATATACCTGAGTCTGGATACTTCAGTAACCGGAGCCTAGATGCTCAATTCACTTCTGAGCCTGGATACTCAACGCAAAATACCAGAGTCGGGATACTCGGTGATAATATGAGTCTGGATACTCAAAAACTGGAGCCTGGATGCTCAATGCAAATCTGAGCCTGGATGCTCTGTGCAAGAAACCTGAGTCTGGATACTCAATTAATAAATCTGAGTATGGATACTCAATAATCTGAGCATGGATGCTCAATGCAAAAGAAATATATTCATCAGGATCTGGATATCCTACGAGTTCAAGTCAAACGACGTTACTGGGAAACAATATGAGTTGTGGTCTGGATACCACGTGGTTTGAGAAAACATTAGGTGCCACAGTCTGGATACCCATATGGCGGCCGAAGATAATAACAATTACTGTGATCTGGATATCACGGTGCATCAGATAAATTAACATGGTCTGGATACCATAACTGTCTTTACCGGAGTCTGGATACTCAACGGAGAAGGTACAAACAAGATTTATCAGGGTCTGGATACCCAACTGGCTTTACCGGAGTCTCTCAACGGAGAAAGCATAATAACACAAGTAAAGCTATGGTCTGGATACCATGAGGCAAAAGAACACAAACACACTTGCCGTGATTTGGACATCACAAGGGAATTTGACCGGAGTCTGGATACTCAACAGACAAAACAGATCGGTAACTGCCGCGGTCTGGATACCACACAGGCAAAGATGACTAACTGCTGGAGAAAACAAAAAGCCCGGGTCTGGATACCACGCAGGCTAACTGGAACATATCAATTTGCCATGGTCTGGATACCATATAGGGCTAGAAACAAAATCATCAACCGAAGTTCGACGACACTGCTGGGGAAAAACGTAAGTTGGGGTCTGGATACCACGCGGGCTAACGAAAGGTATTATGGTCTGGATACCATTCTTCATGTTGCCATGGTCTGGATACCATATAGACACAAATATCAACCAAAATCCTCCATGGCTGAAAACCATGCGGGCAACATAATTCAACCATCTGCTGAAAACAAACATCCGAGAACAGAGTGGTAACCACCTGGCTTATCTTTTAAATGCATATGTTTGAGAATGGCGTAATGCTCCATACAAGATGGAAATGCTACGGGTTTAGTGGATGCTATGCACAATGCAAAATGCAAGGGAACCGACCCAGCAAAATAAATGCTAGAGAGAAGAAAACCAACTCCACCGGGGATCCAACCAAAACTCTGCCGAGGAAAACGCCCTGGATGACACACCAGAATACAACTCTTCTGGGAAACAAACGTCTCAAATGGAGGAAACATGCCCACTCTAATGGGGAATTAACAACTTCGCAGGGGATAACCATCAACCACTGAAATTGAATCTCGCTTCACCGAGGAAAACAACCCTGAACGGCCTCCTAGGACACCAAAGTCCCACCAGGTATACAATATACTCTTCTACTAGCAACAACTTCACTGGGGAAGAATTCAAATCGAACCTGCCGGGGATACTCGGTTGGGGAATAATCTACCTCTGCTATAGATTATTCAGTGAGGGGATCGACACCGACCTCTGCTTGGGGATTAAATTCATCAATATCCACCTCTGACTAGGGAATGAGTCAATGACCTAGACTCGGAGGGTAAAGGAGCCAAATACTTGGACTCTGCGGGGATAATAATACTGCATTCGTCCCACTACTGGGAAATAAACCCAAATCTACTTTGTCAGGGACAACTTCAATCTCAACCACTGGGAATGCACAACCAAATTTCTGGGGATGACTACACTCTGCCGGGGATATCAATCTCGACCTGCTGATGATAATCTTGACCCTACTCTGATAAGGATAAGTGCCATCTCAAATTGCTGCAATCTCAAACTGCTGAGGAGAACCAATCTTAACTGCACATCTCTGCTGAAGAAAACTTCCTGATTTAACAACACCACCCCCTAAGGGAATACAAAACACCCATCATGGAGAACTGAGATCATTCGAGCCTCGTGTCAGGGAACATGATAGCACATGTGAACCATTGGGAATTGTCGTGCCAGGTATACTAGGATTTTTCTGGTTTAGGGATAGGTTTAGGTTTATGGTGATAAGGGTTTATTTCTAGTTAACGACAAAATGAATTTGAGGAGGAAATACTAGACGAGAACTAGCATTCGAGGGTAGACAACCAGACGAGAACTGGTGTCAAAAGGGTAAGTTGTCAGACGAGAACTGGCTTCTGGTTTTGGTAACAGACGGGAATTGATTTCTGGTTTGCCAGACGAGAACTGGACTTTAAAATTGTGTTAGCCAGACGAGAACTGGTTAAACAGTAGGTTAAAGAAAAGGTGACCAGACGGGAACTGGTTTAAAAGCTGACACGCACTAGACGAGAACTGGTGATTACGGAAAGGTGGACCAGACGAGAACTGGTTAACAGTTTTCCAGGCGAGAACTGGGCTTTGGAGGTTTTCCAGACGAGAACTGGGCTTTGAAGGTTTTCCAGACGAGAACTGGGCTTTGAAGGTTTTCCAGACGAGAACTGGGCTTTGAAAATGACCTTGGCTACACGGTAGGTATTAGTTTAGGCTGTAGGATAACAATCCACTGACAGGAAGAACTTTTCGGAAGGTTAAGGTTATTTGATGAGGGTAATGACACGATTCCCTGACACTCAACTCTTGCTGGGGTGATCAAACTAGCTTGAACAACTTGCCCCAGTGTAACTTAACTTGCCCCAGTCCGACTCTTTGGGAAAGTTCAGAAAGTAGCTTGCCATGAGACGGCCTCGAGATGGCTTGCCCCAGAATCTGTACAAAAGTATTCATCCTCAACTGAACAACTCTCATAATAGTTGGATTCAATATACTCTTGAAATGGCTTGCCCCTGAATGAGCGTTGAAGCGACTTAACCTGATCTGATTGAATACCGGAGGGATCTACCCTCAACTCACAGAAACTCTGGATGATTGCCCCTGATTGGGTCTCGAGAAACTTCACTTCTGATTATCTGCTTCTTGAATAAATTGTCCCATAATCAACCGACGCTTCGGGACTTGTCCCCAGACTAACTAATTCCAAACTCACTGGATGTCAACGCCCCAGATTCAGGGTTTCAAAGTATACACAAATCTGATTCAGACTGCTGAACGATCTAGTCTTGTTCGATTATTCCCTGTTGGAATTTCCTCCATGTCAACTACTGCCCTGCAATTAAAATTGTTTGTTCACGAATGGTAATTTTAATGCGGCGTTCATGCAGATTTTGAAAGGAATGTCACTTATCAAGTGTCGTGATAGTGAGTGATGAATGAACCAAAAGTTCAAACGTATTGCTGATTAGATTAGTGCAAGATACAACAAGGATATGATTAGCAAATCATGTAGGAGTCAGGTTACTCAACCTTATCGTAATGCGCTTTCAAATTAAACCCTGCCTCAATTAGGTCTTTTAAGGGTCGTATCGTGGCCAGGTTCACGGTTCGTGAAACAAAGGATATCATGTTCAAAGTATGATTTGTACCCACCCCTTCTCCGTGATGATCTCCAATCCTAAGTTCAGTTAACTTGGCACAAACGCTCACCTCCTCAAAAGATTTATTGAATGGTAAGAGTGATGGTTACAGAGCTCACAAGGTTTTCGGAGTGACAGTTACTCCTTTTCGTCTTCGGTGTCTGTATCACACGACTTTGCCCTTGCCTGAGGATTTTTCTTTTGAGATCCTTTCATTTTCATTCTTTTTTATTCCCTAATTTTTTCCTAGACTGACTCTTTTGAGTTCTTTTTAATTTTGAAGTCCAGCGGGATGCCCCATTTTTGCCTAAGTATTTGCTTTCCAACTTTTCTTTTCTTTTTACTTAGCGGGCTTTCTTTCTTTTTCCTTCTTGAACAAGACGTGTGACACTGGCTATCTTGATTTATCCGAAGGGATTACAACTGTCTCACTCCTGACTGGTGAGGTTTAGCCATTATGGCCGATGAGGTACGACCTCCTGAGAGGAATGAGATGTGATTGATCCATGAATGGAAACACTCCTCCATAACATTTGAACGCTCGGTCAAGCTAACTGACAACTAACCTGCCCCGGGTTAAGATTTGAGGGTTGAAAAGTCCAAAAGAAACTCCTACTTCTCAGCTCGAAGTGGTTAACTAGGGACTAACTCCTTATATCTCCAGTGTTTAAGGGATTTGAAACAATGCATGTACATCATCAATAGGGTTTTATCCGAAAGCATACGATCATCAGTTATGAGTATTCAGTTTTCGTCATCCTCCCTCCTTGCTAATCAAAGTGATAAAGTGGAGCGGATAAAATGTGCATGTGTCTGTGTTGTGCAATAAATGAGCGAAAGCGACATGATTAATTCAGAAAAATGCAAATCACTTCATTAATATTACCATTCAGAACACAATGTTTAACAGCAAGTAGTAACTAACAGAAAAGAAACTACAAATGCAAATGATAAAAAGTATGAGGACTGCCAATGCTGAGGATGTCTGCCTGTCTGGACCACTGGCTTTTGGAAATAAACTCTGAATCTGCGAGCTCAGACAGCTGAGAGGTTGACATGAACAACCAAAACTCCCTCTGGAAAAGAAATGCACCCTTCGTCAATCAACTGCTGCACTTTTGCCTAAAAAGCTTTGCAATCTTCGGTTGAATGCCCTATAAATCCGCCATGATATCCACACTGAGCATGGGGATTGTACCCTGGAGGGTAAGATTCTGGAACTGGCTTAAGAGCTTTAGGTTCCACCAAATAATTCTGAACCAAATGTGGTAACAGCTGGCTATACGGCACATGAACTAGGTGAAAAGGAGCATTCCTTCATTCCAAATTGTTACGAGGCATGTTCTGATTCTGACGCTGATTCTGATAACCTCGGCCACGGGCTCGGTGACTTGCATGAGGAGCGACCCGAAGTTTCTGATGTGGTGCCCTAGGCACAGTTATTTGTCCCGAATAACGAGACACAAAAGATAATGACTGCTGAGAAGATGAAGAACCAAAAGATTTCACCGATTCATCTTGAGAATACCCAACATCTGTCATGACTGCATTGACCACAGTTTCGTCTTCAGCTTGAAAGCTACAGAAAGATTAAGTTTCACCAGTCTGACCGCTTGAAACATCCTGATTTCTTCCAGTTTGAAAGCTACAAAGAGATTCGGTTTCACTAGCCTGACCGCTTGAAACATTCTGAATTCTTCCAGTTTTCACACCATACTCAAAATCAATATTTACAACAATTTCTCTTTCAATGTTAACCGTTGTGCTATCTTCTAGAAAATCAGCTTCCATTTTGCTTATCCATCTTGTCTTGATAATTTTCATTGTTGAAAAAGATCTTTCAGTAGTGGTCGTAGATACAGGGAGAGTCATGACAAGATAGAGCAGACAATCAATCAAATAATCAATCTCATTCTTTCCAATTGTAGCTAAAGATGAACATAAGTCTTAAATAGTTGATAAATTATTTAAACTCGATGCTTGGTGAGCATCAATAATAAAATGCCGAAGTTGAAATTGCAATTTAATCCTCTCTTGCTCATTGAAGTCCATAGGATAATACTTTTTAACTAGAGTACAAATAGTATGTAAGTTAAAAGCTTTGTAATTATCCTTGGGAGCCAAAAAACAACCTAGAGTTAACAAATCAATCGCTTGCTCACTAAATCTGCTATTCAACTCTTGTAATTATTTGTCAATGGTAGCAAAAAATATTTCAACTCTAAAATAATTCTCATTAGTTACCTGGTTCTCTTCAAGACGAGAACGTCTAGATCTTGTTATTGAATAAAAATCATCAAGAACAAGAACCTAAATATCATGTTTTTCACAAAAAGTCTTCACACAAGCAAATAATTTATCACAACCATCTTCTCTCAATTCTGGAATAAGAGTTTTTGTTATACAAACCAAATTCATAGCATTAACTGCATTCTGGGATTGTTGTTGTAACGCTTGGAAAAGCATATTTGTGACACCTATAATTTCTTTCATCATATGCAATATGAATATAAAATCAAATGATTTTAAGTAATTGTAAGCACTATCAGCATCTCCACGTGAAACATTATTTAATCCTTCCTTATTTTTGAAACAATACAAGTTGCTTCATACATATTCATCATGCTACTAATAGAAGAGAATTATGATGCCCAATGAGTATCTCCAGCCCATCTCAAAGTACCAATTTGATTTTCACCTTTACTAGTTACAATCTTACCAATCTCTAACAAATGTTCAATTTCATCTAATTTGGGAAGCTTGGAACTCATCATGGCGCTTTGTAGAAGAGAAAACAACATTTACAATATGAGTTAACTTATCAAATAATTGATGAATTAGTTTAACTTCTCTTGATGCGGTAACCAGGGAATGTTGCAATCGATGGGTAAAACAATGAACATAATATGCATAAGGATAATCCTTCATAAATAGTGCTTTTAAACCGTTCAACTATCCTATCATATTGCTAGCACCATCATACTATTGACCATGAATTTTATCGACATCAAGATTATGTAGAGAAAGTATACAACATACCTTTTTCTTAAGAGTTAAAGATGTAGTGTCATTAACACGTGTAAGGCCAAACAATATCTCATATATAAAACCATCTTTACCAAAAAATATCAAAACAAGAGATATTTTCTCTTATTTAGATTTATCACGAGCTTCATCTACAACTATACAAAATTTGGAATCATCAATTTCTTCACGTATATGCTTTTTCACCCTACTTAAAAGAATGTGCAAGATCTCTTTTTGAATTTTATGTAAAGTATACTTGCTATTAGATGGAGCATTTTCCAACACAACTTTTGCAACTTCATCATTGTAACATGCCAAGAGTTTTATTAATTAAAGAAAATTACCTTGGTTTAATGATTATTTACTTTCATCATGGCCTCTAAAAGCACAAGTTTGAAAAGTTAACCAACAAACTGTGTCAATTGAAGTCTTGAGACATAGTCGTCTCTTTATAATTTCAATCAAACTTTGAGCTTGAATAATGTTTCTAAATTGCCCATCTTGATTTAATAGATCTTGACAATATTTTATAGCAGTGTTGTATGGTGAAAAAGAATCATTCCCTATGTGTTTAAGAAATGCACAATGCTTTCCATTTCTAACTTTCTTCCAACCTCTAAAATATGTAGAAATGAAGACATTTGATCTAGGACGTCCACTTGGTCTTTTTCTAAAAAGATTACATGGTAAGCAATAAACAACATCTTCTAAAGGTGAATATTCTAACCATGAAGGAAAAAGGCTAAACCAAGCGTGTTGAAATCTTCTTTGATGGCCTTCTTTACCAAACAATGGATATTGCTATAAATGTATTTGATATAGACCCCATTTCAAATAAGCTCTTCATATTTCATCAATTTGATTTAATGTATATTCCCACATCAGATGACGTTTTCTAAGATCACTTTCTAAAGAATTTCAATGTCATCTGGGAAAACTCTATTAACATTTTCTTCAATTCTTGGATTCTCAAGAACTCTTTGAGGTTCAGACATAGAAGTTAAATTTTCGTCATCTCTTTTTTTCCTCTTGAAAAAAGAATCAAAATTTCTACTCTTCATTATCACTTTTGTGCTGCAAAACCAATTGAAGAAATTAACCAATAAAAATACACTTTAGTTGAGTATTGTTCAACTTCAACTTAAATTTAAGCACAACACAAAAAATTCCCAAAGTTCTTTAAATTCACAATAAAACTTATAAAAGAGAAACAATCCCAAAAATCTCGAAATTCACAATTCAATCTTACACAATATTCTTTAAATTAACACGATATTATCAAATTAATTGTATTATTAATTTGTGAAATTGAAGAAAAAACCTAATATTTTATTCTATAAATAAATAAACAAATGGGATTAAAATCATTTACCCAAAAATTACACAGTTCCGAGAGCAGCAAGCGGAGACCGGCGATGCCATAGAGCAGATAAAGGGTGTGGAGTTGCTACTGTTTTTGTTTTGTAAAAACATTACTATCACTATTATACATGTATTTTGGATTAAATACGAGCACTTATGTATTTAATACGGGAACTTATGTATTTGTTTAATACGGGCACTGTTTTTGTTTTGTAATTTTAATTTTTAATACGGGTACTTATGTATTTTCCCAATAAGAAAACAAAATTTTAAAAAAATATTAGGGTGGCCGTGCCCCCTCCCCCTTGTCCCCTATTGCGGTGAGAATAGGATATCAAATTATTAATTAATTTGAATCACAAATCTTCGATTCACAACCGGTCTTTGATTTATCCGAAGGAAAGGTCAAAGAAAGAAAAACCTAATTTTGCATCGTAAACACAATGCAGGAAGAGATCTAGGGTTCGGGGTTGGTTAAGTTTAGGGAAGGTATTAGCACCATAAACTTCTGTAGTACTCTACAGGAACCTCTTGTTTAATGTTTACTATTTTGCTTCATTATTTGCTTAAAGGTATATGCTAAGGGTTAGAAGGTGAAAGAAAGACCTAAGGGTTAGTCTTAAGTTTACTCGCCAAGATTCGCATCTTGTGCCTACGTATCCGAGGTAGGGGATGGAATCAGAGTAATCGTAGTTCCCCTCGAAAAGGAGGAAAGAGACTTCTTGCCGGTGGTCAAGGTTTCAACAGGGAATAAGTGTTCATAGGGAAGCGCTTACGTGGAGTGCGGCGACTCCTATTTCTACGTTGAAAAGTTGAATTAAATTAAAAAGGGCAAAATATGTATTCCACGACGGGAAACCTAATACGGAGTACGGAGACTCCTTATCCTAATACTAGGGTAAAGGGTAATTTGGTCCACGGCAGGACGCCCACGCAATTAGGGTTTGAGCGGTGAAAGGGTCAAAGGTAAGGACTATTGACGCGGTCAAACGTCTAGGCTTATTCCTTCGGAAGGTTTACGGTGAATAATGCAATGCAAAATAATTAAGTGGCAGTATAAAAATATGGAAAAGCATGTAAGAATACTAACGGAATTGAAAACAACAACGACGATTGCCTCGCATAAATTACAAACCAAAAATGAAATACGGAAAAATATTTAGTAACTGTACAACTGAGAAACAATGTTAGGAGCGACATAAAGATTAGACGGAAAAAAACGGCAAGGTTCAATTCGAAACTGAAAGCGAAATGTTAGACAATCTTAAGAGAGAGTTTTAAGATTAATTGAGGAATTTACAAGAAGAGTTTTAATTTGAAAAAATTAATTTTTAATTATGTTAAGTTTTACTTTACAAAAAAATCTTATTTTCCAAAAAATGGTTTTCAATTTATAAATGTTAAGTTTTTTGTTTAAAAGTTTTTAAATTATTAAGTCCTTTTATAAAAAAAAATTAATTTGAATTTTTAAAATGAGTTTTAATTACAAAATGATTTTAATCCTAAAGTTTAGAATAGGTTTTAATTTACCTTTTTGAGGTTAGAAGTTATTTTTTTTAAATGTTAATTTTATATATATATATATATATATATATATATATATATATATATATATATATATATATATATATATATATATATATATATATATATATATATATATATATATATATATATATATATATATATATATATATATATATATATATATATATATATATATATATATATATATATATATATATATATATATATATATATATATATATATATATATATATATATATATATATATATATATATATATAAATCTTTTAGTTAAGAAAAAATTAAATTCCCAACTAAGGTTTTATTTTAATAAAACTATTATTTATTTAGCATTCTTTTTAAAAACAAGTTTTAATTAGAAAAAGATTAAGCATAATTAGTGTTATTTAAACAGAATTAAGTAAATGACTCAAAAATAAATAAACTAAATAAATATAATATATAAAGAAAAAAATTAATAATATAAAAAGACAATGTCTTGTTTCAGCATCCTCATTTAGGGTTTTCTCCCCTAATCTCTTCACGTTGCGGCGCATCTGGCTTGCCCTTGGTTCTCTTTCTCTTTTCCTCTTCATCTGGTTTCAGGCGCCATGGCTTTTTGTGTCTTCTTCTTGCTTTTCAATCTTCTTCTTTTCTTTCCTGAATATGCAAAATAAGATGACAAAGAAAGACTGGTAGTTCTTCCTACCTTTTCTGATCTGTGGTGCTCCTCGATGACTTCTTGCTTTGTGCGATGATTGATGCTGAGATGATGATGTTGAGATGACGTGGGTTTCGTCCATCTGAGTCCAACCGCAGCTTCGATGGCGGTGTTGCCTTGGACGAGTTCCGATGGTTGAGGATGTTTCTGATTTGTAATGGTTCACTGATGGGTTTTGCTGTTCTTGGTGAAATGGCTCCCGTTTGGTTTTTTCTCTAGAGTTCTCCCCTTTTCTGAACTAACGATGAACCGTTTTATATTGATGATTTTTCTTTGATTTTGATGGGCCTGTGTGTGTTGCTGTTATGATGTTTCACGATTTTCTTGTTGTATTTTTCAGGCTTTGTGGCTTAACTTGTTTTGGTTTGGCTGAAACGTTTCCAGGATTTGTGGTTTAATTAGTTTTGGGAGAAGAAACATTGTGAAAGTTGTTTTTACATTTGACTTGATCTTGTCTGGTTGCTGGGACTTGCGAAAATTGTTTTTAGACTGGATATCCATTTCTTCATTTTAGATATCCATGAACTTTGGATTATGGATCTGTTCTAAGTCCTGTTTGGCCTTGTTTGCAAAAAATCAATTTTTTCAGAATAAGCA
>CAWUDS030001501.1:0-30000 GCA_963859935.3 Lathyrus sativus | reverse complement strand
CTTAAATGTTGTCACATTTATTCTCTTGCTTTGGTTGTAACCATATACCTTAACCTTTGTCATATCTCATATAAATTCTCCATTAACATCGTGTTTGAATGTTATTTTGAATGCTTGCATTGATATCATGTTTACCTTGTTCATCTCATCATCTTTTCATGCCCCTTTTAATTTGTCAAGTTATTCCCCCAAGTGATGTTAGCTTGTTAGCTTCCATCCTTAAGTTTTCTTTTGTTCCTTAATCCAAGGGAAAGACTCTTTATTGACTCAATGTTATAGGTAGCTTAGCAATATCCTTTTCCTCATTGACCTTGTTAGAGTCATTAGGTCTTTCAACTTAGACTTAGGGTAGAATTTACAACTCTTTAGACTTTGTTAAAGTCAAGTAAGTGTTAAGGCTTCAACACTTACCTCTCCTTTGAACCTTGATCATAATCAAGCGTTCATTCATCCCCAGTAAGGTGAACTACAAATGTTCTAATTCCATCCTTGTAAGATAAGTAGGCACAAAAACACGAAATTTTGGCGAGCATACTTAGTGACTAAACCCTTAGGTTCCTATCCTCACCCATAAAACCCAAACACAAGACATCTCAAAACAATAGAAAACAATAACACAAATACTAGCAAGGGGTTCCTATAGAGTACTATAGATGCTACCACCATCCCTAGGTATATCCAATCCCTGAATATTAGATCTCTTGCTTTATTGTTACGTTACAAACTTGGGGTGTTATATGATATTTTCCCTTTCCCTTGGATAAAATAAAGTTCGACGGTGAACTTCATAGATTTGTGAATCAAGTTAATTCCATAGCTTGATATCTGATTCTCATCGCAACAAAGTCCCAATGAACCATCTTAGAAAGATGGAAGTAAGAAAAGGGTAGTAAGTTCGTTGAGTAAACTAGCAGAGAATGTTCGCTATGGCAAGGTCTCAGCGAAGGACCAGCGAACCATCCCCGAATTGAGGCAATAGTTAAAGGATCATAAGTTAGTTGTGCGAACTTGTAGAGATGTAGTTTGAAGTACAAAGAATTGCTCACACAACGAACTTCAGATATTTCTCAGGGGCGGCTTAACTGTTCAAAAGCATTTCGGGTTCCTAAAAGAGTGTTCGTTGGGCGAAGAAACAGTTTGCAGTGCGAATGTGACAGATTTTAAAAGTACTATATATATATATATATATATATATATATATATATATATATATATATATATATATATATATATATATATATATATATATATATATATATATATATATATATATATATATATATATATATATATATATATATATATATATATATATATATATATATATATATATATATATATATATATATATATATATATATATATATATATATATATATATATATATATATATATATATATATATATATATATATATATATATATATATATATATATATATATATATATATATATATATATATATATATATATATATATATATATCTGTGTGTGTGTATGTGTGTGTGTACTTTTCACTAGTTTTGGAGTTCATAACCCATTTTTCACACCAAAACTTCATTTCTCAACATTTCTTCACAAAAAGGTGATATTTTGCAAATAAAAGTTGAATTCACATCTAAGTTTGATTCTTCGACGTGGATGCCCATTCATCTTCTTTCAAGACTTGTAAAGCAAGCTACCATGATTATGAGTAGCTAAATTCCTTTGTATCAAAGGTAGATGTAGTCTACCATTAGCTTGTATGTATTTTTTTTATTGGCCGTGTATGTGAACAAGTGATGATTAATATATGATGCATATTTTTGTTCTTAATGATCCATTATTGTTTTGTAAAACTCTAGACATAGAACTTGTGAAACTTGATCCAAAATATTAATTTATCGGTTTATAGATTGGAGAAATTGATCTATGGTCGATTGTTGCTTTGTGTTGAACTTAAAGCTTACTATATTGGTTGTTACATGGAGAAATCGTGTAGCAATGAATACGGTATTTCTCACGACGCTGCTCTAAACATATACGGTGTTGAGAGAATGCACAACGATATTAATCGGATCCGACTTCACATGCAAGATTGATAGAATACGTATATGTTAGGGTAGATGAAAACTGCTTTTGATATACTTTGTTAATCAAACTCTTTAGAATTTTTATAAGCTTTGCTACTAAAAATGTGACAATTTTATGAGCAAAACTTTGAAAACCCTTTCTCTTGAAACAATAAAGTGTTGAACGGTAAGCATCAAAATATCTGAAATTCGTGTGGAGACGATAAAGCCCCCCCCCCCCCCCCCCCCTTTAACTAACAACTCAAACAAAATTCTATGTTGAAATTGTCAAGTCTGGGACTTTTGTTACCATCACAATTGAATAATGCTTATCTTATTTCCTCTTCTTCAAACCAACCTTCCAGTCATTGGCTGTCCTCACAAGATAACCTTGCAATTCCTTGGTTAAGAAGTGATGGCTTAGTTACATGAGATGAAGGAAACATACCTCCACAATGATTCTTTATATATTCTTTGACAATATTAAACTCGTCTAGAACCTCCGAACCCACCCTTACAGATGTGATAGCATTCCTCCCAAGCCTCTGTTTGAACATACTGTGGAAGAACTTAGAGTTATGATCCGCATGTTGTATCCACTTAAATCTATATTTTTTATGGATAATGCACTCTTTCAAATGCATCTTTTACCACATAATCTTCTGTGAACAACTTTTTTTTTCCAAATCTTCCACTGATACCTTAGCTGCATCACAGGACAACTCATTTTCCACGTCATTTATGTATTTGATATCTCCTTGAATTTGTAGATCTATTAAACCGAATATGTTTATGTTCCACCAACGCAACTGTTCTTTAAGTAATTGAAGCTTCCTAGAATAAATGAATGTTACACTGCCATAGACGATAAAGGCTTTCCATTCACGATCTAAAAAAGGCAAGAATTCTCGGTGCTTGTACCAGCAATCAAATATCTTAAAATTCTTGGGGCCCCAATTTGTATTCCTAGCCTTAAGCCAACTGGTCGATGATCGGAAATGTCACGATCTCCAACATATTGTTGAATATAATTCCAAGCATTAACCAAGTCCAATGAGATGACAAGTCTATCTAAATGACTCATACACTTACCATTTGAGGTGCTGATAGTAAATTTATTACCTATTTATGGTAAGTCCACAAGCTCCATCTTCCCAATGATTTCTTTAAAACCTAGTTAAAAATCCAAAGTTGGCAGCTTCGCTAAAAAAATCGACATGACATAATTGTAAAAGCGATTGAATCGATTATCATGTTGGGCGTGTTCGTGGTCTTGGAAGAGGCGTCAGCTTGAATTTACCTTTTAGACCATCTACCAATTAACAAACTAAACTGTAGAAGAGAAAATCGAAAAGTTAACCATTTAAAAGATATGGGAGGTATTAGAATAGGAGCGGGAGAAGTGGAATCATTAGAAGCAAGAGGCGTGAGAGAGGTTGTTGCAGGAGGAGCAGGAGGAACGATAGAGGATGGTTCAGAAGGAGCGAGAAAGGATTTTTTAGGAGGTGCACTATATAGATGGGCAAGGACAACTGATCCCTAACTATATGTGCACAGTTTGTGTATGTTATGCAACAACGGTAAATACATAATATTTACAGTATTTCCAGTACTGTCTGGAAATAAAAAATGGCCAAACAATATCATAATATAGCACCAAGTTTTATGTATTTTCTCATATTCGGTGGACTCCTTATTTAAGACAATACTATTGTAGTGTTTTTTGAGGTATTTCAGATTAATACCTTGCCCCCTTGTCGACCCTCACGTTCTGGTTGAGTTGTGTCGACACAAAGAGAGGAGCCTAGTAAATCTTTGCAAAGTTGGTCGTTAACACCAAATTTGCCGTTGACGGCCTTACCGTTGATGTGTAGGTCAAGCAACATGTCAACATCCTGAAGAGTTATAGTACACTCACCGAAAGGTAGGTGAAATGTGTGTGTCTCTTGTAACGCCCGTTCATTTTAATTAAATTATTTATGAATTATTGGGGTGCCTTTATGTGAGAGTGTGTCTGAGATCGTTGGTGGGTGTCCTTAAAGTATAGGAAATCATTTAATAAATCATTGAGTTTGATAATAATATAATATAATTAATAATGATGATAATTTAATAACTAGTAGTAATATTATATTATTATTATTATTATAATCATTATTATTATTATTATTACTATTATTATTACTATTATTATTATTATTATTAGTAGTAGATGGAATAAAGGGAATTAGGGAGTTATTAGAGAAGTTGTGGGAGAAAGAGCAAAAGAACGATAAACTGCTCAGAAAACCAAATTGGAGGAAAATGGCTGAGAAAAGAGGAAAAAGGACGTGGCTGTGGAAAAAGGAAGAACAGAAGAATTAACCGCCAAAGAGAATTGAAGGTTGTTGCAGAAGAGTCACCGGGAGAGCAAACCGGAACCGGAAGTTTAGAGTTGCACTCAATCCAAAGGTAAGGGTGGGGTTCAATTCTATAACTGTGGGTATGATGGATTTCATGAAGGGTATGGAATCATGGGGTTAATGTTCCCGTAGTAACGTTACCGTAGTAATGTTCCTGTAGTGATGTTCCCGTAGTAATGTTACCGTAGTAATGTTCCCGCAGTGATGTTACCGTAGTAATGTTCCGTAGTGATGTTACCGTAGTAAATGTTCCTGCAGATCGATAAATATTAAGGATTAATGTTCCTGTAGATCGATAAATATTAAGGATTAATGTTCCGGTAGATCGATAAATATTAAGGATTAATGTTCCTGTAGATCGATAAATATTAAGGATTAATGTTCTTGTAGATCGATAAATATTAAGGATTAATGTTCCTGTAGATTGATAAATATTAAGGAGTAATTTTCCCGTAAGTTGAAGAAATATTAAGGATTAATATTCCCGTAGTAACGTTACCGTAGTAATGTTCCCATAAGTTGAAGAAATATTAAGGGTTAATGTTTACATGTGTATTTCTAAGGGTTAATGTCTGTTTGTGTATGAATGAGTGTGTTATGCCATTAGTTTTGGGGGAAATTGGGAAACGGTGCCGACATGCGCTATTTTCCCATTTATTAATAAGGTGTTGTTATTATGTCCCTATTTAATTAAATTAGAAGTTGTAGTTATGTTACCCGTATGAAAGTATATGAAAATGCTGTTGAGTTCTCGATTGTAGAGACGAGGTTGTTTTTAATTGTTCCCTGCGAAAATGTGTTATATCCTTATTAGTACGATGCCCTGAGGTTTCCCTAATGGGGCAAACATGTAGAAATGAATGTGTTATATCGTTAGTAGTACGATGCTCTAAGGTTTCCCTAATGGAGAAAATATGTAGAAATGAATGTGTTATATTGTTAGTAGTACGATGCTTTAAGGTTTTCCTAATGGGGCAAAAGGGTAGTTGTCCTAATTGTTCGTAATTAAACCTTGACAGAGATTTGTAATTAATTTTGTGAATAGGAGCAGATATGTTGTCATTACGATCGTATGTTGAATTCTTAATTGTTGATTTAAGGCTGTTATTGCTCTTATACGTGAACATGTGGAAAATGATTATGTCTTGAGTTGTATGAGAATGATGCTCTGTTATGGACAGTTTAGTTGTAAGCATAAAGTTGTATTGTATGGTTGTGTTGTAGTCCATAATAGGTGCATTTCATGGCATATCATCTTGGTTGACCTGTATTGGCGTTATTTGGAGTGTTGGCTCCTAAATGGGTTTTGGAGTGTTGGCTCCTATCCCGAGTTTTGGAGTGTTGGCTCCTATATGGGTTTTGGAGTGTTGGCTCCTATCCCGAGTTTTGGGGTGTTGGCTCCAATGGTACAACATGCATATGCACAGTTGAGTTGCATTGTTGAGTCGCATTGTTGAGTTGCATTGTTGAGTTGTTTTGTTGAGTTGCTGGGATATGATGATAATTGTTGTGGTTATGAATAAAGAGTGGTTGTAGTTATTATTACTAATATTTATGCGAACTGCTAGAATTATAATGCTGTGATAATATTCTGACATGACTTTTATCATGCCTTATGTTATATTGTTGATATCTCACCCTTTACGTTGTATGTTACCTCCGTTGGTGGTAACTTGCAGGTAATCCGGAAGAAAGTGTAGCTTTTCGTTTAAGGTGGTTGGTCGCTCTGATACGTAGCACTCTTGGGGGGATGAACGATTGATGTTATTGCTTTTATTTAATTTTCTTGTTGCTGAATTTTATCAAGTAGTTTTCATTAACTTGGTGGCTGCTGTTAAGTGCCAAATGTTGGTTGGATGCACTATACCGATAAATTAGTAGCGTTGATTTTAATGGTTGGAAACTCGTTGTTTATGTTGAATTGATGCAAGATAATTACTTGCTGAATTTTAATGGAGTTTTGTTGCAAGTTTCATGGTCTTGCTTTAATCATGCTAAATGTTGGAAATGTTTTATATTCCGCTGCAAATTAATAAGATGCCTTGTAATCAAATTGTTAATCAAGTTATGGCTGTATGTTCATCCAAGCTTCTGTGCTATGTATCATTACGAAATGCATGTTGTCTAATTGAGTTGTGAAATGTATGTTTCTGTGAGTTGAAATTGTAACGCCCAGAATTTGCTGATGTGACGATCGTCACTACTTCCTTACGATCGTCATGACCGTCACGGTTGTGACATCCCCTTACGACTGTCATGTTTACAAAATTTGTTGCACTCTGATTCTGTTTTCCTTAATTATCCGTCGGGTTAGATTGGGGTGTTACATCTCTTGTCTCCAGCGTTCTAACAACGCTAGAATAAATTTGGGATCCAGTGAGTAAGATTTGATTTTAATCAAATCATCGAACCCGCATGCTTCAAGGTATCCCTCTATTATAGGGTCGTGTGGTATGTAGTCAAGCACACGACAGTGAAACCTTGATACATCCTGCAACAGAATTTAAATGCCATTAGTTTTAAAGGAGAATTAAACTTCGTAAACATAGACAACAAAAAGAAAAATACTTACAAACTCCGCGATATTCTCAACTGTGCCTCTTGCGTTGGTGGAAATAGAATTTTTCACAGACTCTTTTGGGCGTTTGAACCATGCATCAAAAGCTTTGCATTTTATAAACCTATAATTCAAGTTGATGGCACATGGTTATACGGGAAATATAAGGGCACACTACTCATGGTTGTGGCACAGGACGAGAACAACAACATTTTTTCAATAGCCTTCGCTATAGTTGAAGGGGAGACTGATGGCGGTTGGAGTTTTTTCTTAAAAAATCTCCGCTTTTACGTTTCTCCCCAACCTAACTTATGTTTGATCTCTGATAGACACCCATCAATTGAGAGTGCATACAATAATCTTGATAACGGTTGGCAGGATCCTTCCTCGACACATGTGTATTGCATAAGACATATTACCCAAAATTTCATGCGGGAAATCAAAGACAAAACACTAAGAAAGAAGGTTGTGAACGCATGATATGCACTAACAGATCCCACATTCAAACACTACTGTAACGCGATCAGACTATCAAACAAGGATGCATTAAGATGGATTAATAACATTTATAAAGAGAAATGGGGTGCGATGAGGCACATGACAACCTCGTTGAATCAATGAATTCTGTTTTCAAGGAAATCCAAAACCTACCGATAACTACCTTGGTAAAGGCAACATATTTTAGGCTAGGCACACTCTTTGATAACAGACGTACAAAGGGGGGTTCAGTATTACAATTTGGTCTGCTGTACAGTAATAGTTCAACAACATTCATGAAAGACGAAGTTGGCAAAGCCAACACACATGTGGTCACAATCTTTGACCATAATAAAGTTTGGTTCAGTGTTGTCGATTCAATTGATCACAACGAAGAAAGGCCTATGAGATGTTATCGGGTTGAACTGGATAGGAGCTGGTGTGAATGTGAGAAGTTTCAGACATTTCTTATGTCTTGCTCTCATGTTATAGCAGCACGTTCGAAGGCGCTCCAGGACCCAACCAACTTTCTTTCTGCAGTTCACCAAGTGATAAGTCTATGCAAATAATTAAGTTACAAAGAAACTTTGGTTGTAAACTTGTCTTAAAAATAAACTTACTTGTTAGCATATGTGAATGTAAATGGATTGCGGTTGACTGGAGCAAGTATTGGCATCCTAGACTAACCCCACGCTTGAAGGAGATAGGCGCAACCATAAAAAGTACAAGATTTGTTTTTTGCATTTTTACATAGTGCACTATATAGATGGGCAAGGACAACTGATCCCTAACTATATGTGCACAGTTTGTGTATGTTATGCAACAACGGTAAATACATAATATTTACAATATTTCCAGTACTGTCTGGAAATAAAAAATGGCCAAACAATATCATAATATAGCACCAAGTTTTATGTATTTTCTCATATTCGGTGGACTCCTTATTTAAGACAATACTATTGTAGTGTTTTCTGAGGTATTTCAGATTAATACCTTGCCCCCTTGGTCGACCCTCACGTTCTGGTTGAGTTGTGTCGACACAAAGAGAGGAGCCTAGTAAATCTTTGCAAAGTTGGTCGTTAACACCAAATTTGTCGTTGACGGCCTTACCGTTGATGTGTAGGTCAAGCAACATGTAAACATCCTGAAGAGTTATATTACACTCACCGAAAGGTAGGTGAAATGTGTGTGTCTCTTGTAACGCCCGTTCATTTTAATTAAATTATTTAGGAATTGTTGGGGTGCCTTTATGTGAGAGTGTGTCTGAGATCGTTGGTGGGTGTCCTTAAAGTATAGGAAATCATTTAATAAATCATTGAGTTTGATAATAATATAATATAATTAATAATGATGATAATTTAATAACTAGTAGTAATATTATATTATTATTATTATTATTACTATTATTATTACTATTGTTATTATTATTAGTAGATGGAATAAAGGGAATTAGGGAGTTATTAGAGAAGTTGTGGGAGAAAGAGCAAAAGAACGATAAACTGCTCAGAAAACCAAATTGGAGGAAAATGGCTGAGAAAAAAGGGAAAAGGACGTGGCTGTGGAAAAAGGAAGAACAGAAGAATTAACCGCCAGAGAGAATTGAAGGTTGTTGCAGAAGAGTCACCGGGAGAGCAAACCGGAACCGGAAGTTTAGAGTTGCACTCAATCCAAAGGTAAGGGTGGGGTTCAATTCTATAACTGTGGGTATGATGGATTTCATGAAGGGTATGGAATCATGGGGTTAATGTTCCCGTAGTAACGTTACCGTAGTAATGTTCCTGTAGTGATGTTCCCGTAGTAACGTTACCGTAGTAATGTTCCCGCAGTGATGTTACCGTAGTAATGTTCCGTAGTGATGTTACCGTAGTAAATGTTCCTGCAGATCGATAAATATTAAGGATTAATGTTCTTGTAGATCGATAAATATTAAGGATTAATGTTCCGGTAGATCGATAAATATTAAGGATTAATGTTCCTGTAGATCGATAAATATTAAGGGTTAATGTTCCTGTAGATCGATAAATATTAAGGATTAATGTTCCTGTAGATTGATAAATATTAAGGAGTAATTTTCCCGTAAGTTGAAGAAATATTAAGGATTAATATTCCCGTAGTAACGTTACCGTAGTAATGTTCCCATAAGTTGAAGAAATATTAAGAGTTAATGTTTACCTGTGCATTTCTAAGGGTTAATGTCTGTTTGTGTATGAATGAGTGTGTTATGCCATTAGTTTTGGGGGAAATTGGGAAACGGTGCCGACACGCGCTATTTTCCCGTTTATTAAGAAGGTGTTGTTATTATGTCCCTATTTAATTAAATTAGAAGTTGTAGTTATGTTACCCGTATGAAAGTATATGAAAATGCTGTTGAGTTCTCGATTGTAGAGACGAGGTTGTTTTTAATTGTTCCCTGCGAAAATGTGTTATATCCTTATTAGTACGATGCCCTAAGGATTCCCTAATGAGGCAAATATGTAGAAATGAATGTGTTATATCATTAGTAGTACGATGCTCTAAGGTTTCCCTAATGGAGCAAATATGTAGAAATGAATGTGTTATATTGTTAGTAGTACGATGCTTTAAGGTTTCCCTAATGGGGCAAAAGGGTAGTTGTCCTAATTGTTCGTAATTAAACCTTGACAGAGATTTGTAATTAATTTTGTGAATAGGAGCAGATATGTTGTCATTACGATCGTATGTTGAATTCTTAATTGTTGATTTAAGGCTGTTATTGCTCTTATACGTGAACAGGTGGAAAATGATAATGTCTTGAGTTGTATGAGAATGATGCTCTGTTATGGACAGTTTAGTTGTAAGCATAAAGTTGTATTGTATGGTTGTTATGGTTGTGTTGTAGTCCATAATAGGTGCATTTCATGGCATATCATCTTGGTTGACCTGTATTGGCGTTATTTGGAGTGTTGGCTCCTAAATAGGTTTTGGAGTGTTGGCTCCTATCCCGAGTTTTGGAGTGTTGGCTCCTATATGGGTTTTGGAGTGTTGGCTCCTATCCCGAGTTTTGGGGTGTTGGCTCCAATGGTACAACATGCATATGCACAGTTGAGTTGCATTGTTGAGTCGCATTGTTGAGTTGCATTGTTGAGTTGTTTTGATGAGTTGCTGGGATATGATGATAATTGTTGTGGTTATGAATAAAGAGTGGTTGTAGTTATTATTACTAATATTTATGCGAACTGCTGGAATTATAATGCTGTGATAATATTCTGACATGACTTTTATCATGCCTTATGTTATATTGTTGATATCTCACCCTTTACGTTGTATGTTACCTCCGTTGGTGGTAACTTGCAGGTAATCCGGAAGAAAGTGTAGCTTTTCGTTTAAGGTGGTTGGTCGCTCTGATACGTAGCACTCTTGGGGGGATGAACGATTGATGTTATTGCTTTTATTTAATTTTCTTGTTGCTGAATTTTATCAAGTAGTTTTCATTAAATTGGTGGCTGCTGTTAAGTGCCAAATGTTGGTTAGATGCACTATACCGATAAATTAGTAGCGCTGATTTTAATGGTTGGAAACTCGTTGTTTATGTTGAATTGATGCAAGATAATTACTTGCTGAATTTTAATGGAGTTTTGTTGCAAGTTTCATGGTCTTTCTTTAATCATGCTAAATGTTGGAAATGTTTTATATTCCGCTGCAAATTAATAAGATGCCTTGTAATCAAATTGTTAATCAAGTTATGGTTGTATGTTCATCCAAGCTTCTGTGCTATGTATCATTACTAAATGCATGTTTTCTAATTGAGTTGTGAAATGTATGTTTCAGTGAGTTGAAATTGTAACGCCCAGAATTTGCTGATGTGACGATCGTCACTACTTCCTTACGATCGTCATGACCGTCACGGTTGTGACAGCCCCTTAAGACCGTCATGTTTACAAAATTTGTTGCACTCTGATTCTGTTTTCCTTAATTATCCGTCGGGTTAGATTGGGGTGTTACATCTCTTGTCTCCAGCGTTCTAACAACGCTAGAATAAATTTGGGATCCAGTGAGTAAGATTTGATTTTAATCAAATCATCGAACCCGCATGCTTCAAGGTATCCCTCTATTAAAGGGTCGTGTGGTATGTAGTCACGCACACGACAGTGAAACCTTGATACATCCTGCAACAGAATTTAAATGCCATTAGTTTTAAAGGAGAATTAAACTTCGTAAACATAGACAACAAAAAGAAAAATACTTACAAACTCCGCGATATTCTCAACTGTGCCTCTATGAGAGTTTCCCATTGTCTGAGCAATTAAACAATATCACATGGACTTATCAGCAGATTATAGAGTTGATCAAACAAATCCAACTCGGTATACGATCTATTTTCGTAATGAGGTGTGTCTGTTTCGATTAACAGCGTCTTTCAGGAAGAGAAGTGATTCACGGAAGATAGGGTCAATCGGTCCAGCCCACACTTGTATAATCTCGAATCCGATGTAGGACCACTGCAAGCTCATCTCTCAATTGATTTGCGATGAGATTCTATCGGTTATTAGAGACAACACGTCTTTGAAGGTGAGTACCATAATTTCACATATGGTGCAAAGGTACAATTACACTCCTTCATACCAGAAAGCATGGGTAGCTAGGACTAAAGCGGTTGAAAGGGTGTTTGGAAATTGGGAGGAGTCTTACAAGGAACTTCCAAAATTCTTGGTGGCTCCTAAGCAATACTCTTCAGGGACTGTTTCCATATTGGAGACAATGTCAGCGTATACACCAGACGGGACTTGCGTTGGTGGAAATAGAATTTTTCAGACTCTTTTGGGCGTTTGAACCATGCATCAAAGGCTTTGCATTTTATAAACCTATAATTCAAGTTGATGGCACATGGTTATACGAGAAATATAAGGGCACACTACTCATGGTTGTGGCACAGGACGAGAACAACAACATTTTTTCAATAGCCTTCGCTATAGTTGAAGGGGAGACTGATGGCGGTTGAAGTTTTTTCTTAAAAAATCTCCGCTTTTACGTTTCTCCCCAACCTAACTTATGTTTGATCTCTGATAGACACCCATCAATTGAGAGTGCATACAATAATCTTGATAACGGTTGGCAGGATCCTTCCTCGACACATGTGTATTGCATAAGACATATTACCCAAAATTTCATGCGGGAAATCAAAGACAAAACACTAAGAAAGAAGGTTGTGAACGCATGATATGCACTAACAGATCCCACATTCAAACACTACTGTAACGCGATCAGACTATCAAACAAGGATGCATTAAGATGGATTAATAACATTTATAAAGAGAAATGGGGTGCGATGAGGCACATGACAACCTCGTTGAATCAATGAATTCTGTTTTCAAGGGAATCCAAAACCTACCGATAACTACCTTGGTAAAGGCAACATATTTTAGGCTAGGCACACTCTTTGATAACAGACGTACAAAGGGGGGTTCAGTATTACAATTTGGTCAGCTGTACAGTAATAGTTCAACAACATTCATGAAAGACGAAGTTGCCAAAGCCAACACACATGTGGTCACAATCTTTGACCATAATAAAGTTTGGTTCAGTGTTGTCGATTCAATTGATCACAACGAAGAAAGGCCTATGAGATGTTACCGGGTTGAACTGGATAAGAGCTGGTGTGAATGTGGGAAGTTTCAGACATTTCTTATGTCTTGCTCTCATGTTATAGCAGCACGTTCGAAGGCGCTCCAGGACTCAACCAACTTTCTTTCTGCAGTTCACCAAGTGATAAGTCTATGCAATGTCTACACATGTACCTTTCAGGTGGTGGAAAAAGAGGACTATTGGCCTCAATACGAAGGCGAAATTGTCTGACATAATGATTCGATGCAAAGAAAGAAAAAGGGTCGTCCTAACAACATGCGCATTTGAACGGAGATGGATACCGAAAACAAGATGGTAAGATTATGTAGTTCGTGTCGGTAACCAGGATACATTTGTACAAAATGTCCTAACATAGGATCAAGCACAAGATCATAGTGTCTAATGTAACCGTGTCCCTTTAAATCACTAGCAAGTTTCATTCCATTTAAAGCATACTTAACCGATTACAATTAGCAAGCAACATAAGTTAAACAAACATAACTTAATATCACAACAACATTCCAAAAATAACAACAACAAACCGACATAAAACAGAACAATGCATCAAGGTGTCTACGATATCACAACCATCAATGTTATCTTCTTTGGTGTTAGCATCATCACAAAGACACCAGCATCATTTTCTACTTTTCTCCATTCACGAGTAACTCTGTTTAAACCTATTTATATTTATTATGTTTAAAAATTATATACGAATTATATATTTGTTATATTTTAAATTTTAAACAAATTTATCAAATATCAAAAAACTAAAATTATATTTATTGTAAACCAATATAATTTATTTTAAACTAATTTTTATTATTTTATAAAGCTAAAATTATAAACAAAACAAAATTAAAAAGAAAAAAAAGACCATAACACTGATTCGTCAAATGATATGACAAATTCTTTAAAATAAAACAATGATTTTTGCCTCATATGCCATATTATATGGCGAATTAGTTCTAACTTACATGGTTCAACCATATGATATGGCGAATGCATGTTGAATGATAGTTACTTTGATAATTCTATTTGATATTTTTTTTGAAAAATTTAATTATTTTAAAAAAAATTCACAGTAATAAATATGTTTAGTTTATTGGTGTAGCATTTTATATGAAAGGAGCATAAGGATAATTGTCATATGAAGCATTAAAATTGTGCTGATTGGAAAAAAATTGAAGCACTAGGCAATTGCCTAGCTTGCCTCTCCATGAGATAATGGTGGTGTGTCACCAAACAATTAATGGATGCCAACAAATAAATAGTGACATACAGTTCTTTTGTTTCTCTAATAATCGAACAAGACAGAAGTTAATATTTTTAACTTGTTTCACAAAAGAGAACAACTCTTAGTTGGCCATGTGAAGAGTAATAAATGAATCACAAAAATAAAAAAGGTGCAAAAGAAAGGTACATAAGAGACATACATGAAAAATAGGAAATAAAAAACATGACCACTTTAGTTTCATAAAAAATCATGTTGAAAAAATAATTCTAGTATAGGTGTGAACACTGAAATAAATGTTTTTGTTGAAATGCTTGAGAGGCATATATTCAACATTAGACTACTAAGACAATATTTTTTTGAAAGAAATTATAAGATAAAAAGATAGTTTTACTTACACAAACAAAATTAAAAAAGCAGTGCAAATATGTAGAAAGAAACCATGGAACATACAAACAAAACATAGAAATACTAAACACTAGTTTCGTTAGATAACACCTTCAATTCATTACAAGACCAAAAAGACAATTTATTTACTAATATATATTGCCATTATGTACAGTTCCTAGTTCCTACTTCCTAGGATCATCTATTATTAATATCTGAATATTTAGATAATTGTATATTTATCTCAAATTCATTATTGATACTATATAGTTTCAATGATGTTTTATGCTGATGTGATGTTTTAAGTTCTTTCACTGGTCAAACTAGGATAATCTATATAGTATTTATATCACCTCATTTATTTGATATCAACTTATTGACCTATTGAAACACATTCCTTGTTAGCTGCATATTTATCGAATTTTAAATATTGAAATGTATGAGTTTGTTTTCCTTAGTTAAATCAACAGGTTTTGGAGACACTTCTTATGGAATGTATACACATTACTTATTGCTGCAGCATGGGTGAATTGAATCTTGGTAATGAAAGGAACTTCTGGTTACCGACGTGCATCAATTCCACTCTCTTAAATATCCCACAAATTCAGAGATTTGGAATGATCTATAACAAAATTATTCCTCTCACATACCAAATTCAGAAATCACAAACATCCACACGTGCCATTTTTCATTGATCTTATATACTTCTTGGGCAAGACAACCATGAGAACTTTTGGTTAGGCTCAAGTCATCTTTAATTTCATGTTTTTAATTTTGGTAGGTGATACAATGGATGTATGACTACCCCAGTGGTAGAAACCTGTACGCTTGTGTACTTGTAACCTTTAGAACTGAGGTTTGATTCCCCCCTCGCCCCAGTTCTTTTCGATTTTCTGAATTTTAAGTGAGTTACATATATTATCATGCGGTTCAATTATTACTCAAATTTACATGTTTGGTTGTATTGGCAAATGTTTTGAGTTTCAATTCCAGTGGCGTAGGTTCAAGTCCCATGAGGGCTACTTCTTTATTTTTAACACCTTTTTCTGTTCATTTTCTTTGCAATTTTAAATGATCACAACTTCTTCATTTTTATGCCTTTTTGAGCCATTCTTTTTGCTAATTTCTCATATTATTGTGTACTTTTTATTCGTGAAATTAAATTTCTCATATGATGTGATGTTTTAAGTTCTTTCACGGGTCAAACTAGGATCATCTATATAGTATTTCTATCACCTCATTTATTTGACATCAACTTCTTCAATTTGTTTCCACTTCTATATATAAACAAAATAACGATGCTCCAAAACAAACTAGTTACATTATTTTATTTTCAAATCTTATCCAACAAAATATAACTTATATACTTTTACATTTATATTAAAAAAAATTGGTTCAAATAATTTTATTATTTATTTATTTTATGATATTAATTGTTATACTTTTACATTTATAAGTTATGTAGGATGTATTTTTATTAATTTCATTAGCGGCCATGATAACTTATGATTAAATAAGTGTCTCATCTCTATTTTTAATAAGCTCTAAATTAGATTTCAGAGTTCTCTTGGATTATTTTGATATTGGATATTTTTTTGAAAAATGAAAATAAAGGATTAGTCTGTTAGTACTTTCACACTGATTTTTGAACATAGTAGTGTGCATGATACATGATTGTTTCCTTATGCCAACGCTAACGTTCTGAACTTATGTTTGTAATCTGAATGTTATTAGAATATTAATAGTAATTCATATTTATTTAGTTATACTATTTTCTTAGCCCCTAAGTTTGTTAGAGGGTATTTTAGTATTTTATCTTATTCTAGTAACCCTAGTTTTAGCTTATAAATAGGGTGACAATCATTGTAACGATTATCATGTTTTTTGCCGTCGTTCTTAATAGAATATTTCTACCTTTCATCATTTATTCTACCTTTGCACCAACAATTGGTATCTAGAGCTCCGGTTCAGATTCATTGGGAAACACGGGAAACACGAGTGAACGTGAGGTTTTGTGTGTTTGATTTTGATTCTTAGATTCGTGTTGAATCTTGAACAAAATCTGATCAGAATTTTATTCTGTGGGTTGGGAAACACTGTGTGAGAAACATTGAGTGTATTGTGCAAGGTGAAGATGAACGGAAACGGCAACATGAACACCAAGCTTCCAGTATTTGACGGTAAAAACTGGAATCGTTGGATGATCCAAATGCGTGTACTGTTTGGTGCTCAAGATGTTTTAGATCTTGTCACTGATGGTTATGTTCCGGTAGCAGCAGATGCAACAGATGAACAGAAAAACGCGCAGAAGGAAGTAAGGAAGAAGGATCAGAAAGCATTATTCTTTATTCATCAATGTGTTGATGTAAATGTGTTTGAGAAGATTGCAGATTCAACGACAGCAAAGGCTGCGTGGGACACACTGGTTAGATGTTATGGTGGTGACGCATCAGTGAAGAAGGTGAAGCTTCAGTCCTTGAGAAAGCAATATGAGAATCTCAACATGAAGAATAATGAGAAAGTTTCTGAATACATCTCCAGAGTGATTCTGATCACTAATGAGATGAAGGCGTGTGGAGAAACTCTTTCTGAAGAAACAATCATGGAGAAGGTATTGAGATCTCTTACCTCTCAATTTGATTACATTGTGGTAGCAATAGAACATTCCAAAGATCTGAGTACCATGAGAATTGAAGAGCTGCAGAGCAGTTTAGAAGCGCAAGAGTTGCGTTTGACTGAAAGAACTTCTGAAAGGGAAGCAGAGCAGTAGGCTCTGAAAGCAACTTCTGATAGGAGGTATCAGAAGCAGTCAGAAGTCAGGACAAGATCTGATGGTGGTCAGAAGTCAGAAAGCTCAACCTCTGATAGATAAAAGAATGCTCAGAAGGGAAAAGAGAAGTATGACAAGAAGAAGATTCAATGTTACTGTTGTAAGAAGTTTGGTCACTTTGCTAGAGATTGTTGGTCAAACAAGGAGAGAAAATCAGAAGAAGCAAATATAGCCAGAAGTTCTGATGACGAATCTGTGCTATTGATGGCCTCTGAATCTGATGATCTGACAGACTGGTGGTATATGGACACTAGCTGTTCAAATCATCTTACTGGAAACAAGAAATGGCTGGTTGACTTTGACTCTGAAAAGAGGACAAAGATCAGATGTGCTGATGACAAATATCTTAATGCAGAAGGTATGGGAAATATCAGAGTGACTCTGAACAATGGGAAAACAGCATTGATTCAAAACGTGTGGTATGTACCTGGCATCAGAAGCAATCTGATGAGTGTGGGACAATTAATTGAGAAAGGTTTTTCAGTTACCATGAAGGACAATCTTTTGAAGTTGTATGACTGCAATCAGAAGTTGATTATGGAGTCAGAACAGGGAAGGAATAGAACATTCAAGGTGAATGTCAGAACTGCAGACTCAGAATGTCTTAGTGCAACATGTGCTGAGAAGGAGAGTGAGCTGTGGCACAGAAGATTTGGTCATTTGAATTTCAGAAGTCTAAAACATCTGAATTCAAAGAAGCTGGTACATGGAATTCCTGCAATTAAGAAGCCTGAGAAGTCATGCAAAGTTTGCATGGAAGGAAAACAACCACGTTTGCCATTTGCGTCAGAAGTTGCTCCAAGAGCAAAACATGCCTTGGGAGTTGTACATTCTGATGTGTGTGGTCCATTTCCAGTAGCATCAATTGGAGGGAATAAGTACTTTGTGTTGTTTGTTGATGAATTCACAAGAATGACATGGGTATCCCTTATTAAATTTAAACATGAGGTGTTTGATGAATTCAAGAAGTTCAGAATGAAGGTTGAAAATCAGAGTGGTCAGAAGTTGAAGATTCTTAGAACTGATGGTGGAGGTGAGTATAACTCCAAAGAGTTCCAGAAGTTCTGTGAGGAGAATGGAATTGAGCATGAGGTTACTGCTCCTTATACCCCTCAACACAATGGTCTTGCTGAAAGAAGAAACCGTACTTTGCTTGATATGGTGAGAAGCATGCTAAAGGAGAAGAAGCTTCCTCAGAAGCTCTGGGGAGAAGCTGTTGCCACTGCAACGTATGTACTCAACAGATGTCCTACGAAGAAGTTGAAGGAAATAGTTCCTATGCAGAAGTGGACTGGAGACAAGCAAAGTGTTAGTCATCTGAAGGTGTTTGGTTCTGTTTGCTATAAACATGTTCCAGAAGCCAGAAGACAGAAGCTGGATGATATAAGCAAAGTGATGATTCTGATAGGGTACCACAGTACAGGTGCATACAAGCTCTATTGTCCAGAAACCAATAAAATTGAATTCAGCAGAGATGTGATTATGAAGGAATCAGAAGTTTGGAATTGGGATAAGTCTCAATCTGATTCTGATGTTAGAACTTCTGAAGAAAGGTCAGAGTTAAGAATTTTTGAAGTTAGAGTAAACTCTAACGTTGATTCTGACTCTGATAGTGATTCTGACTCTGGAGAAGACTTAGAAGATGAAGGTGACTCTGATGATCCAGACTCTGATGGTAATCCAGATTCTGGTGGAAATTCAGACTCTGAAGATGGCCAAGACTCTAAAAATATGCCAGATCTTGAAGATGGTCAAAGCTCTAGAGGAAGTCAACCATCTGAAGCTGGAAACTCTGAAGCTCAAGACTCTGAACAAGTTCAGAGACCACAAAGAATCAGAAGCGTTCCCAGAAGATTTGCAGAATTTGACATGCTGCAAGACACTGAAGTAGACTCTGAAGGAGAAGTTATTCAGTGTGCCATGTTAGTAGACTCTGAACCTATAAGTACAGAGGAGGCTCTTAAGCAGAAGCTCTGACTGAAGGCCATGAAAGAAGAACTTGATGCTATAGAGAGAAACAAGACTTGGAAGCTGACAGAACTTCCAAAAGACAAGAAAGCCATCAGCGTCAGATGGGTTTTCAAGCAGAAGTTAAAGCCAGATGGTTCAATTGGCAAACATAAAGCAAGGTTAGTAGCCAGAGGATTCCTACAGAAACCTGGGCTGAATTATTCTGAAGTGTTTGCACCTGTAGCAAGACATGAAACAATCAGAATGATGATTGCAATAGCTGCTAACAGGAATTGGCCTCTGATGCATTTAGATGTAAAATCTGCATTTCTGAATGGTCCATTAGAAGAAGAAGTTTACGTGTCACAACCTCCTGGATTTGTGAAAAAGAATCAGGAAGGGATGGTGTACAGATTATACAAAGCTCTATATGGATTGAAACAAGCGCCCAGAGCTTGGAATCAGAAGATTGATTCATTTTTCAAGAAGCAAGGCTTTCAGAAATGTGAGATGGAGTACGGTGTCTATGTTCAGCATACTTCTGAAGGCAATATGACTCTGGTATGTTTATATGTTGATGATATACTATTGACTGGAAGTTCTGAACAGGAGATAGCCAAGTTCAAGAAAGTTCTGATGAATGAATTTGAAATGACTGATCTAGGCAAAATGACATACTTTCTAGGGATGGAGTTCAGATATTCTGAGAAAGGTATCATTTTGCATCAACTCAAGTATGAATTAGAACTTCTGAAGAGATTTGATCTGAAGAATTGTAAGATGGCTGTCACACCTTCTGATACAAATCAGAAACTGGATTCAGACTTTGAAGGAAAGGATGTGGACGCTACAACCTTCAAACAGTTGGTTGGTTCTCTGAGGTATCTGTGCAATACCAGACCTGATATTTGCTACTCAGTTGGGATGGTTAGTAGGTTCATGAGTAAACCTAAGTGGTCCCATTATCAAGCTGCTGTCAGGATTCTGAGGTATATCAAAGGAACTCTGAAGTATGGAGTGTTATTTCCCTCTGGAGGAAATAATGAGTCAGAACTTCTGAGTTATTCAGACTCTGATTGGTGTGGAGACAGAGTTGACAGAAGAAGTACATCTGGGTACTTGTTCAAATTTCTGGGAGGTTCCATTTCTTGGTGTTCCAAGAAGCAACCTGTTGTGGCGTTGTCAACCTGTGAAGCTGAACACATTGTAGGTGCTGTTACTGCATGCCAAGCTGTGTGGATTCTGAATCTGTTGCAGGATCTGAAGATTAAAGTAGACAAACCTCTGAAGTTGATGATTGACAACAAGTCTGCAATCAATCTTGCCAGAAATCCAGTGTTGCATGGGAGAAGCAAGCATATTGAGACCAAGTATCATTTTCTGAGACACCAAGTTCAGAGTGGAGTGTTAAAAGTTGTACACTGCAGCACTCAGAAGCAGTTGGCAGATGTTCTGACGAAAGCTATCAAGACTGATCAATTTCTCAGACTAAGGGATGGAATTGGTGTTACAAGTTTTGATGGAATATGAATTAAGGGATGGTATTAGAATATTAATAGTAATTCATATTTATTTAGTTATACTATTTTCTTAGCCCCTAAGTTTGTTAGAGGGTATTTTAGTATTTTATCTTATTCTAGTAACCCTAGTTTTAGCTTATAAATAGGGTGACAATCATTGTAACTATTATCATGTTTTTTGCCGTCATTCTTAATAGAATATTTCTACCTTTCATCATTTATTCTACCTTTGCACCAACAAATGTTGCTTGATATTTTCGTAGCAAAAGATCGCTTCTTGAACAATTAGTTTTTGGGGTGATACTCAAAGAATTCTTAGAAGCCCGAGTCACACAATATTCACTTTATACCATGGTGGAATTTAAAAACGCCATGTGAATCTCAGTGCAGCAGTGCAATTCTGCAACATGCTCAATATTATAGAGTTATGTGTCCTAATGAACGCCTTTAAAGCTTACTAGCCGATCCAACTTGCGGAGCCAGCTTGCCTTTATAAATTCGGATTAACATATCCAACCCTTTGACATGATCAAAGAGAAGCACTATGACGCTAAAAGGTTTTTGAATCAAACGTATGAACATAATACGTCAATTACAAGTATTGATATTACCCATGCTAACATATACACATATGTACATACATTTTTCCCATCTTTTGTTGCATGATAACACTTGATGTGTTTTAGGCAAGCATATCAATAATGAAGTCGGTTGAGACAGTTAACACTTATGTGGTTCATCACAAAGAAAACATAAATACTTTGGTACACACATATTGCACGAACTGTCAAAAAGGAGTTCTCAAACTATTGACCTATTGAAACACATTCCTTCTTTGCTGCATATTTATCGAATTTTAAATATTGAAATGTATGAGTTTGTTTTCCTTAGTTAAATCAACCGGTTTTGGAGACACTTCTTATGGAATGTATACACATTACTTATTGCTGCAGCATGGGTGAATTGAATCTTGGTAATGAAAGGAACTTCTGGTTACCGACGTGCTCACCCAATTATTTTCTTTGCAATACGTGATATTAGACTCTGAGTTAACTTCATACCGTGTTTCTCCATGATAAGCTATCCATTGTGCCAAATCTTCATGGCCAAGCTACCAAGTCCCTCACACCAAAACCAATGTACATGAAAAGAAAATGAAGCAAATAATTAGTACAATATGCAAGCAAGCAATATGTGTACGTACAATGCAAAATCAAGTCACAAGTTAAAAGCCATACATGTACATATTAGCAGTAATAAGAAAGTTATTGACGTACATGGACTTTTTTAGGACAATTACAACTCAAATGCACAATTAAATACAAAGGACACATGCCATAAATACAAAGTACAGTCAATAACCATAACATGAGCAAATACTATATTCATACCATAATTACACACAATTGACACATAATCAGAATTACCGCAAGGTAGAAAAGATAAGATTCCAACAATTTTCGACACAACAGAAAAATGCATCAATTCCACTCTCTTAAATATCCCACAAATTCAAAGATTTGGAATGATCTATAACAAAATTATTCCTCTCACATACCAAATTCAGAAATCACAAACATCCACATGTGCCATTTTTCATTGATCCTATATACTTCTTGGGCAAGACAACCATGAGAACCTTTTGGTTAGGCTCAAGTCATCTTTAATTTCATGTTTTTAATTTTGGGAGGTGATACAATGGATGTATGACTACCTTTTTAATTTTGGGAGGTGATACAATGGATGTATGACTACCCCAGTGGTAGAAACCTGCACGCTTGTGTACTTGTAACCTTTAGAACTGAGGTTTGATTCCCCCCTCGCCCCAGTTCTTTTCGATTTTCTGAATTTTAAGTGAGTTACATATATTATCATGTGGTTCAATTATTACTCAAATTTACATGTTTGGTTGTATTGGCAAATGTTTTGAGTTTCAATTCCAGTGGCGTAGGTTCAAGTCCCATGAGGGCTACTTCTTTATTTTTAACACCTTTTTCTGTTCATTTTCTTTGCAATTTTAAATGATCACAACTTCTTCATTTTTATGCCTTTTTGAGCCATTCTTTTTGCTAATTTCTCATATTATTGTGTACTTTTTATTTGTGAAATTAAATTTCCAAAAATAATTACTTTTTATGCATTTATGAGAGCTTAAAGTATGCGATATTTTTAGGGTTTCTTAAGGCTTATCTCGATTCTTTTGAATGATTCCTTGATTTCCTTTGTACATGCTGCCTTGTATAAACCATATACATCTTGTATAAACTTAGTATGACATTGTGTACTTGTGCATTGTTGTTTTTACTTGAGCTTTATGCCATTTTTATGCATGTTTACATGATAAAAGTGTATGTTGAACTTTGTTCATACCATGAACTTTTTGTTGACTATTTTTCCTTAATATGTGATGTTCCTTCCATGTTTACATGACTTTGATATGAATATGTGCCTTTGTGTTGATTATACCATGTTTGTGTGTTCTTAAACTCTTGAGTTTTTCCTTGAATGTGCCTTTGAATACATACTTGTATGCTTGAACCCTTGTGGTATTTCCTACTTGTTTAAGACCATGATTGAACTCATAAATGTATGTTTGGTAATTACCAACCTGTCTTAACATGTTCAACTTATATCCATGCTTAAATGTTCAAGTAATTCCTTAACTTGTTCACATAATATTTAAAGATTTGAAGAATTATCTGATTTGATTTTAGTGCCCAGGCTCGTTCAAAGTGTTACTATATAAAGACTTTACAATCCTATTTTGAAGATTAGAGAAGCTAGGGTTGTGAGTGTGCATTGCTTAAGGAATAAGGTTTCTACCTTGAAATTCTAGGTAACTAATAGTGGATGTTATCACGAATGTTATGACATCCACAATAACATAGACTACAGAACTTAGGAAACAAACTGTAAAAGAAAGCAGTAAATAACACAAGTAATTATTTTCCCAGTTCAGTGTTAACCACACTTACATCAGGGGGCTACCAAGTCAGGGAGGAAGTTCACTATTAGTAGAATTATTTCAGAGTCAAACAACCAGTTTGCACTCTTCACTTAAGATCTATCCAATGACACTTAAGCCTAGAAACCACCAGACCTGAGTTACCAACTCACTCCCCCTCCATCACCACAGTGATATCAATATATAATTACAAAATAGATATGAAGACATACTTCAAACACACCTTGATCTTGCTTCACAGCTTTGATCAAGAGACACAACACTCTTCCTTAAAAGCTTTAGAGTGACACACTAAACAACTTAACAATACTAAACTAATGCAATCATACAACAGACAATTGCTTGGTTAACAAGTATTCCTAAGACACAATACACGCGTGAAGAACAAACTTTTTCACTCACAAATACACTCTTCAATCTCTACTACATTAGGATTCATCCTCTGTTATTTATAGGAGCAGATTGTCTTTGGGCCTTTGGGCCTTTGTGCAGAATTTAGGTTTACCCAAGATAAACCACTCTTCATGAATCTGCACACCTACCATTTAGGTCAGGGACATTTTCTTTCGCCCGAGCTTCTAAAATGTTTCTTGACTTCTAGCTTGAGCTTCTAAAATGTTTCCTGAATTCTAGCCTGAGCTCCCTCATTCTAAATAACAGAAAACTAAGTTGCGCCCCCTGATGTCATAACATCCAGCATGACATTCAACTTAACTTACTTTTAAATAACTCAACTTACCCTGCCGAACACTCTTCATGTATGTCATAACAACAGTCATGGCATTCATACATACTCCAATGTTTTTTCATAAAATGCAGTCAATCAAAAGCATCTACAAACGCCCCCTTTGGCAAATTTTTGGCTAAAACACTCTGTTATCATATCAGAGATTACAAGCAGCAGATATTATACCATACAACCTATCATGCAGGAAAGCTACTAGCTAAAACACACTATCAGAGTTGTCTACACATACTCACACAGTTAGCTCTCAGCCACTCAGGATCAACCTATTCACTCACACTCATTTGTTAGTCAACACTACAGATGTCACAATGTTTTGAGTAACATTCTGGGTTACTCCCCCTCAACTGATGCAACTAATGCATATCATCTCAACTGAGCACACAACCTGCACACCCTGCAATCACACAAAATACCAAAATATCCAGGCTTTTCTGGATGTTAAGACATTCAGGATAACATCCTAAAGTACACCATTTCCACAATAACACTCTATCACCTGTTAGCCTAGACTACAGATGTCACAAATTTCTGTGGACCATCATGTACTAATCCCCCTGAAGAGATGCATAACACATACACTCCTAAGAATTAGCTAGAAGCTCACACAATTCTAACATACATTCCTACACAAATTAGGAATTCACATAACAGCAACAACATCGGTTGTTGTCACACCTGCAAGCATGTTTAGTCAACCATGCACAATAGCACACATGTTTACTTCAAACATGCACATTAGCAGCAACACCTGCAAACACACTTGTAACAGCAACTCAACCAAGTCTTCCACCTGTTTTTCCACATGTGAGAGATACAGTTCTAACACATCTCTAACCTGCTGTTACTACCTGCTGCTACCTAACACTTCTCCCCCGTTTTAGCCATAAATTAAGATCAAACTAATGAAATAGTATAGATCATAATGAGTAACATTAAAAATGTTTGGGGTTATTACAAAATACTGCTCATGAAGAGCATCACAAATTCATGTTGTCATATTAAAAACACAAGTCTAACAAAAAAAACAACAAAGAAACACTAGTCACACCAGCAACACATCATCCTCATCTCACCAACCAGCAACATGAGCCACACAACAAGTCTACCACCTTAATCTTCAACAGAACTTGAACCAATGTCATTAGCATCGGTTGAGACATCCTTATCACTGTCATCAGAATCTTCACCTGACATAGCCACACCATCAATATCAGTAGTATCTCTTTCAAGACTTTGGATAAAAGATTCTAGCTTGATCTTTCGTGCAGTTGATGTACTAATGGTTTCTTCCAATTCCCTATATGTTTCCTTTAATTCAGCAATTATCATTCTTTTAGAAATCTTGGCCTTCTCATCAAGAGTGAAAACCATATCTGGGACATGCCTCCCTGCAAAAAGTTTAAAGTGAAGAGACAATGCAGGCTCCCTCTTGCTGGCAGTATCCCTTGAACTCAGGATCCAAGGATATTGATTTAGTATGATCTCACAAATGAGGGAGGAAAAGGCAATGGGTAACTTGATAGCACTGGTTGTGGAGTGCTTAACAACTTGATCAAAAATGTATAGACCAAAATCAAAGTTAACTTTGGTACCTATGGCATGAATGATCTTGCCAAGTCCAACTGTAATGATGGATGTATGGTTGGTAGGAACCCAGTTAGTAGCACCAATTCTATGAAGAATGACATACTTTACACTTAGCAGTGCTACAAACAGCTTCCCTTTGGATGGCCAGGTATTGACTTGATTTGGAGTGATGATTTTGCAAACCTGGTTGTCTGAAGCAACCAATTCCTTCTCACCACCATTTGCCCTCCCCAAATACCTGTTGATCACTGCTGGAGAAAACTGCACACATTTTCCTCTGACAAATACCTTCATGAACTCCTTGTTGTTCCTATTTGAGATTGAGTCAGGTATGTTTACTATGAACTCCTTTGATTTCCTATCAACACATTCGTCTGATAAATTAACTATGAATTCCTTAACAAGTAACTCATAGCAGTGAGAGAATTGAGTGACATTTTTTATTAACCCAATATCATGAATAAGATCCATGACTTCTTTATTTTCAAGAGCATTCTGAGCCATGTCTCTCTCCAATGCCAGCCTCTTCTAAAATACATATTTCCATCTATTGACACATGAGGGATAATGAAATGAAATGTTGTCAATAGGCACATCTGGGACACTAGCATCAAGTTCGCTAGTGGTTGGTTTCTTCTTTGATGGAATGTTAGAAACATCATCAGCATCATCTGAGATAAATTCAGATTCAGTACTAGATTGAGCCTTCCTCTTCTTTGGAATCACCTTGCTCCATGCTTTGGTAGGCCCAACGGGGGTATTCTTGGCTACAACCTTCTTCTAGGGGTACTCTTCCCAACTTCCTTCTTCCCTTTCCTAGTCATGAGCCTTTTGGCTATGCTAGGGTTGATCCTGGCTATCAGATCATTATCTGAATACTCATCAGGATCCACTATATCAGCCTCATCATCATTCTTGTCACCTTGCATGTTAATATCCACATTATCAGAACTTTGAACCTTGCTATTATCATCTTTTGAAGTGGTTTCCAATGTTTCACTGTCGCGGTGAAATTTGGATACCAAGCTATTGATTAACTTGAATCTTTAATTCATTTGCAACCGGTCTTTTATTTATCTGAGGGAAAGGTTAAAGGAAGGAAAACCTATTTTGCATTGTAAACACAACGCATGGAGAGATCTAAGGTTCGGGGGTTGGTTAAACTTAGGGAAGGTGCTAGCATCCTAAGTTTCTGTAGTACTCTACAGGAACCTCTGGTTTTATGTTTGTTTATTGCTATGGTTTATCTGCTTAAGGGTAATGCTAAGGGTTAAAGGTAAAGAGAAGGACCTAAAGGGGTTAGTCCTAAGTATACTCGCCAAGACTTCGCATCCCGTGCCTACATATCCTGACGGGAATGGAATCAGAGTATCTGTAGTTCCCCTAAAGGGTTTGAGGAATTATTGACTGTGAGTCAAAGTTCCAAAGGGAAATAAGCGTTCATATTGAAACGCTTACTTGGAGTGCGAAGACTCCTATCTACATTAAAAGTTAAATTGAAAAGGATGAAGGTATGTCCACGACAGGACGCCTAAAAAGGTGAGTACGGAGACTCAAATCCTAAGGCTAGGGTGAGGGTAAAGGCATTTACACGGGGGTCAAGCATGTGAACCTTTCCTTTAGAGGGGAATATCGGTAATGTAGAATAGCGAATGGATAAAAGCGATGATGTGATTGATAAGCACGAGGTAATGAAATGTAGGTAATGTGTACGACGAAAAGTGATTAGAGATTAAATGTAAAGGGATAAAACTGAGAAATGAAGTTAGATAGTGAATTATGGTTAAGTGGATTTAGAGATTAGCAATGGTAAAATTATTGATTTGAAAATTAGGAGTTTAATTATTTGTGGGAACGGTTATACAAAAGAGGCGCCAAAAGGAGCATGATGGAGAGTTGTAACCGTCATTTAGAAGTTACTTTTTTGCACTATAAATAGATATAAAATTTATGTAATAAGGGTGTTCATTCATTACCGTACTAGTTCATACAACTCTGAGTATCCGCGTGTAGAGAAACGAGTGCAACGAGAATGTACGTGATATAACACCAAACTTTTTATTATCAATGTGATTTGTCTTTACAATTCAAATATGTCGCTTGCGCGAAAATAAGGTGCCGGCATGACAGAAGAGTCGCCACCTTTCGTTATTTATCCCTCAGAACGGGAAAGGAAACGATCGGAAAAACCTGACGAAAAAGGGTAAGACAAGGTCGTCGCAACCATTGTCTGGGTTCGGGAGTCGGTTACGCAAGGGGAAGGTATTAGCACCCCTCACGTCCGTCGTACTCGACGGGATCCACGCTTGTTGTGTTTACTTGGACGGGTTGGTTTTATTCTATCTACCTATCAATGCTAGCTGAAAAAGAAAAGAAAAATGACTCGGCAAAGCGTCGCACTTTATGCCTACGTATTCTCATCAGAGAACGAGAAATCAGAGTCAACGTAGTTCGGCCTACGAAGGGTTATGGGGGAAGGTTGCTCGCCAAGACTTCACCATCTTGTGCCTACGTACTCTCAACAGGTATGAGAGATCAGAGCATACGTAGTTCGGGAAACTACGGTTTATTTCCTGTCTTTTACGAAAGAAGTGTTTTTTTATTGTGTTTGCGATTTCAACCGCACTAGAGACTATGACCTGAGAGTGAATGCGTCGCATGTCACCCAAAGGGTACCATACTAAACATCCAGACTGTGGAAAAGAAACTCTCCCACAATCCTTTCTCAGATAACTTAAGGCTCTTAACGTACGAAAGAAATCATTCATGATTACTGTATCTTAAACTGTTTTGAGATGAGAAGAGAACAAGCCCACCTAGGAGGGAGACTATCAAGTCCTACTGTTGTCATGCCATGGATTCATCTTATGGTCAAGGTTTGAACAGGGAACTCCTAGGAGTTGTCATGCATAGGTTTCAACCTAAAAGTCTATCATCAAATCCTTATCAAAGGAAATGAGAGTCCTAAGGGATCATGTCAATGATACACCAAAACAGACAAAGCATCAGCTTAACAGTAAAATGCATGCAATGCAAGTGAGGGAGGAAATGTGTGTGGGGCTTCAGCCTCCACAAGCTCATCTCAACCTCAAGCCAGTCATGAAATAACAGTAATCATACTGAAAAATAAACAACATGCTATCAAGCAATAAACAGTAAACTGCAATCATACAGAAAATGAAATGAAATGCCATCAGGCAAACAAACCACATGGGCAAGGGAGCTGGGCTCTACCGAATACCCACAAGCAAAGCCACACAATAACAGTACAAGCAGAGGGAGCAACTCAACCTCTAGTGCAATCATGCTCCTAGATTCTACTTATTCTAAATATGAACTTATTCTAATGCATCAAACAAGTCAAACAAAACACATAATACAGAAAAGAAAAACAGAAGAAAGCCTCAGCTCCCCCAACAGCAACTCAGTCTTCAGACTTCAATCACTTGACAAACATCAGTTTGCTTTTCCAGGCTTCAACCCTACAACATGAGTTTCAACTCATCTTCTCCCTTAAGCTTCACCTTCTTTGATCGGCTCCACCTTCAGGCTTCACCATCTTCAGGGATCTTCAAGTATCAACTTGATCTTCATGCTCTTCAAGCTTCAGCTGGAATGGCAGTCTTCAAGGATTCATCCTCTTCAATAATCTTCAATGAAGTCTTCATCTTCACGCTCAAGCTCTGCATCTCTCAAGACCATCAAAACCAGA
>CAWUDS030001500.1:37500-50949 GCA_963859935.3 Lathyrus sativus | reverse complement strand
TTATTTTTTGTCATAATGTCTGTTTTATTATTTTGCTATTTATATTTATTCTCGTTTGCATCAATTATCATGTCTAGCTAAATTAGTTTTATCGGTATGCAACCGAATTAGTAGGACAGGATTTGATAGTAACCGGCACCTTCCCTTTTTACAAACAACCTTTCTGGCCGTAGTTTTTAATCTTAATTTCTAAATAAACCTTCGTCGCGACAGCGAGAAATTATTTACAGTAGTTTCGCCACGACAGTGGGAAATTCATTAAGGCACGAATCGGCACGCGAAAGCTGGGATTCAAACCAGATAGTAAAAACTAGGCATTGATTTTAAACACAGCGAAAGCGCTTTAAAAGAAATCAGAATCTATTTGTTTTCAAAAAGTAGTTTTAACCCCGAATGGGACTGCGAGAGCATACATTCCGCCTTAGAATTATGACCCGAGTCAACAACCATCGTGAGGCAGAGGTCTTTAAACGAGTATTTTCTCCTGAAAAGTGTTTGCAAAGAGTAAAAAGCACCGGCGACCTGTCGAATCCCCGATAACTAATTCCTTGCATACCGATATCCCTTTACCTCTTTTTCTTTAAACCAATTATCTTTATTTCCTTTGCATTTAATTTCATTTGCATTCAGCTTTCCTAATTCCATTAGCCTTAGCTTTACGTCGTAATAATAGATAACGGTAGATTGACATTGGTCTCTGTGGGTTCGACAATCTTTTATATTACTTTGATATTTCCGTGCACTTGCGGACGCATCAAGTTTTTGGCGCCGTTGCCGGGGACCAACAGTCAATATTGTGATTCGGTTTTTGCATAGTATAGACTAAGGCACTCTTATCTAAATCATTATGTATAACCCATATTTCCCTTATAACTACCACCCCCAATATTTTGAGGAACCACAAGATCCGTTTAAATTGAACCTCGAAATATTATTAGAAGATTTCAATACGACGCATTCTCACCCAAATTCCCTCTACGATGATGACTCCCAATGTTTTGAGGAAACGCAAGATTTCGATACATCCAACCTTGAACTATTACTAGAAGAATTCGAAGAGACGTTTACTCATTCTAGGATAGAATCTATGATGGAGCGCTTTGTGGAGACACAAACTCTCCAAAATGAAGATTTTAGAAAACAACATCTCCAAATTGATGAAGACCTTAAGCAGATGAGCATTATAGTCGATTCCCTCACGACTCACAACAAGGCTTTGGAGACTCAAACCTCTTTGCTTACACAAACATCTCTAGGACCCTTCCTTGAGAGCCATGTGAATGTTGTAACCACTAGTAATGAAGAACAAATAGAAGATCCTAGGGAGAGTGATGATGAGTCTGAGGAGAGTTTTGGTGAGACAAGCATAATTATTGAGAAAAATACACCGACACCACCCGAAAGGGAGGTCGTCGAAGAGATAGAGAAAGAAGCACCCATTGTTGCTCCTTCTCCCTATACCCCACCTAATTCTTTCTCACAATTGGTTGTGGAAGCTAAGGTAAACTCCCAATCCAAAACATATGTAGAGGTACTGGAAAATACCCACACCAATGCACCTTTGTCTAAGGTACCTCATAGGAAAAGAAAATTCGAGGACCGTGAAACTAGGATCATCATTATTGTTAAAAGGGTAAGATTAATTTTTGAGGTGGTGGATGAAATAACTAAGCCCAAATTTGAAAAGCTGATACGCAGGATAGATACAGAACCACCACCACGCATTTAAAACAAGGAACCACCCTACAGAAGAAAGAAACGAAAAGGTGAGGGATATGAGCGATGGCTTGATAAGTGGCCATGGTAACCGAAGACTATTCAAAGTTCGATCGCAGAACCATTCTCGAAAGAACCACCATGAGTACTTGCACTCTTTAGCCGTCGAGCTATCAGCGTTAAACAAAGCGCTGTGTGGGAGGCAACCCACAAGGTCTTTATTTTAATTTGTTTGTTTAAATTTGCAGAAAATAAAGAAATGTATCGCTTATTACGCTTTAGCTATATCTAGGCGAAAACTCTCTAGATGACGATCTGAGAAGATGAGTTATGCCCACGGACATTCCTACGAGTGTCACTGCTGGTGGGGACACTGATGATGAGTACTTCCTCTTGAAGCGAGCAACATGATGAGCTAGTTCGAGAATTACACAAACAACGGTATCTCAAAATGCCCGCCGCCGAAGTAGAAGTGATCAACAAAGACAAGGATAGCAAGAGCAGTAGCATTCATACAGGTTCTATCTTTCCTTTTCCACCTTTTACTAAAAAATTGAGGACAATGTTTGGTTTAAGTGTGGGAGAGGAACTCTATTGTTTTACATTTTATTTCATGCTTCTAGGAATTTTATCTATTTTTAACATTATGTCAAAGTCTTTGCATGTGCTGTCGAGTCTTTATGCGTGGTTTTCGCTTGTTATTCAATTTCCCCAAAATTTTAAAATTTTAAAATTCTAACCTCCAACAAATTTTTGCTTCGATTCATGACATGGTTCTCTGAAAGTATATAGGCTGTCCAGGCTATGTTAGAAAAACGTGGGAAAGTTTTGATAAAATTGATACCGTCCTGACACCCTTAACCCCATAAATATGCAAAATCAATTTGAGTACCCGTTATGCCGAAACCTTAAAGCTCCAGGTTCTTGTAGTAATCCCTAAGTAGTTTATTTAAGCAGTCAACACCATCCTAAACACACTAAGTAAGAAACCGATGCAAATAAGTGTATGATCTCTAGTGTAAAATGAGAAATAAAGAAAGAAAAAAAATTTATGAAGAAAAAGACATGTTCCTTCTAAGTTAGGTGCTCCTCACCCGAGCACTTAGCCTAACGGTAAAAACTCTTTAAGTTCAATTGATGCTTAAGCATATTTGCAGAGAAAAAATGAAATAACATCGAGATCATAGTCACTAACAGGTTTACTTGCCATGAATGTGTATGGATAACAGGCTTAATGTGATTGCACTATAATGAAATGGGGTGAAAGAGAACATGAGATATAGGTTGAGTTATAATGGCATGATTCCGATTGGTTTGCATAAGTAGGGAGTTTTTGAAATTGTGTCGTTACGGTATCCTTGGCATTGATATTTAGTACATATCGATCTAACATTAGCCTAGCAGCCACATATGATTAGAGTCTAACTGTGTCTTTGTTTCAAATTATATTTATTTCTATTTAACGTGTTGGCTGATTGCTTGAGGACAAGCAATGATTTAAGTGTGGGGGTGTTTGATAACGCGAAATCATATCGTTTATTTGGCTTGATTTACATGCATTTATTTGTGACTATTATTAATTTATCTTGATTTATATTCTATTATATGATTAATTTACTTCGTTTTGCAGATTGGGGAGAATTTGGATTAAAGAAAGAAAAGAAGAAGAAATGAAAGGAAAAGAGAGAAGAAAAACAGAAAAAATGGATATGACGGTCGTCACAGGTCCATTACGACCGTCATGCGTATGACGACCGTCACATTCCATTGCGAGCATCACGCAGATGAAATATCATTTAACGTTCAAATCATTTTTTGCCTCGATCACTCTCTCTAAGATTTCTTCCTACAGTTTCTCCACTTACCGCCCACTACTGGAAGTTACCCCCACTCCCTCCATAACTCACCCATGATCTCTGGAAGTTGAAGAATGAATTATCTCCTATAAATAGGCCTTAGATTCAGAGTTTAGGGGGGAGGCTTCGAGGTATCGAAGTGCTACCAAGATTTCTACTGAAGCTATTTCTCCCAGTTTTATTGTTTTCTTTTATTTCATTTCCATTTTCCTTTTGTTCAGAACATTGTATTTTCTTCCTGTACCTTTTAATTCTCGCCAAAGTAGAATCCTGCCGACATTGTGGAGGACTACTCAAGGATTCGAGATCAGTACGATTTACAGGTTCTTATTAATTGAATTATTACTTTATTTTCTGTCATAATGTATGTTTTATTATTTTGCTATTTATATTTATTCTCGTTTGCATCAATTATCATGTCTAACTAAATTAGTTTTATCGGTATGTAACCGAATCAGTAGGACAGGATTCGATAGTAACCGACACCTTCCATTTTTACAAACAACCTTTCTGGCCGTAGTTTTTAATCTTAATTTCTAAATAAACCTTCGTCGCGACAGCGAGAAATTATTTACAGTAGTTTCGCCACGACAGTGGGAAATTCATTAAGGCACGAATAGGCACGCGAAAGCTGGGATTCAAACCAGATAGTAAAAACTAGGCATTGATTTTAAACACAGCGAAAGCGCTTTAAAAGAAATCAGAATCTATTTGTTTTCAAAAAGTAGTTTTAACCCCGAATGGGACTGCGAGAGCATACATTCCGCCTTAGAATTATGACCCGAGTCAACAACCATCATGAGGCAGAGGTCTTTAAACGAGTATTTTCTCCTGAAAAGTGTTTGCAAAGAGTAAAAAGCACCGGCGACCTGTCGAATCCCCGATAACTAATTCCTTGCATACCGATATCCCTTTACCTCTTTTTCTTTAAACCAATTATCTTTATTTCCTTTGCATTTAATTTCATTCGCATTCAACTTTCCTAATTCCATTAGCCTTAGCTTTACGCCGTAATAATAGATAACGGTAGATTGACATTGGTCTCTGTGGGTTCGACAATCTTTTATATTACTTCGATATTTTCGTGCACTTGCGGACGCATCATAGCATGCACGCGCGTGTGTGTTTGTATGTGTGTGGGCGCACGTGCGTGTGTGTGTGCGTGTGAGTGCACGCATGTGTGTGTGTGCACGCACGCGCATGTGTGTGCACGCGCGTGTGTTTTTGCGTGTGTGTATGCGTGTGCGTGTGCATGCCCGTACGCGTGTGTGTGTAAGTGTGTGAGAAAGCGCACGCGCGTGTGTTTGTATGCTCGCACGTGTGTGTGTGTGTGAGCGTGTATGTGCACGTACATATGTGTATGCATGTGCGTGCATGCGTTTGCGTGGGAGCGCGTGCCCACAGGAGCGCGTATGTGTTTGTGTGAGTATGAGTATGCGCACGTGTGAGTGTGTGCACATGTGTGTGTGTGTGTGTGTGCGTGTGTGTTTGTGTGTGTGTGTGTGTGTGTGCACACGCGCGTGTGTGCGTTTGTGTGTTTGTATGCGTGCGTGTGTTTGTGTGTGTGCGTGCACGTGTGTGTGTATCTGTGTGTATGTGTGTGAGAGAGAGAGAGAGTGTGTGCGCACGCGTGTGTGTGCTTGTGTGCGTGTGTCTGTGTGTGCACGCGCGTGTTTTTGTGCACGCGAGTGCTTATGTGCGTGTGTGAGTCCGAACGTGCATGCGTGCGTGCATGTGTGTGTGTGTGCGCCCACGTGTGTGCGTACCCGTGTGTGTGTGTGTGTGTGTGTGCCAGTGTGTGTGTGCGCGTGTGCGTGTTTGCCTGCGGCGTGCGTGCGTACATGTGTGCGTGTGTGTGTGCGTGTGTGTATGTGCACGCGCGCGCGTGTGTATGTGTGTGTGTGTGTGTGTGTGTGTTTGTGTGTGTGCGCATATACGCGTGTGTGTATGTGTGTGTGTGAGAGAGAGAGAGAGAGAGAGAGTGCGCACGTGCAAGTGTGAGTGTGAACGCGCGTTTGTTTGTGCGTGTTTGTGTATGTGTACATGTGTGCCTGTGCGTGTGCGTGTGTGTGTGGGTACGCACGTGTGTGTGTGTGTTTGAGGGTAGGCACACGCGTGTTCCTGTTTGTGTGTGTGTGTGTATGTTTGTGTGTGTGTGTGTGTGAGAGAGAGAGAGAGAGAGAGCGTGTGCACGCATTTGCGTGTGTGCGTGTGTGTGTGTGCACGCACGTTCTTGTGTGCGTGCGTGCGTGTGTGTGAATGTGTACGTGCGTGTGTGTGTGTATGTACGCGTGCGCGTGTGCCCATTTTTGTGTGTGTGAACATACGCGCGCGTGTGCGCACATGTGTGTGTGTGTGAGAGAGAATGCGCACGCGCGTGAGTGTATGTGTGTTTGTGTGCGCGTGTGCTTGTGTGTGCACGCGCGTAAGTGCATGTGTTTGTGCGGGTGCGCTCGCGTGCGTGTGTGCATGTGTGTATGTGTGCGTGCGAGCATGCATGCATGAGTAGGTGTGTGTGTGCGCACGTGCGTGTGTGCGTGTGTGCATGTGTGTGTGTGTGTGCACGCTTGTGTGCGTGAGTGCGTGCGGCGTGTGCGCGTGCATAAGTGTGTGTGTGTCTGTGTTTGCGCACGTACGCATATATGTGTGCGCGTGCATGCGTGTGTGCGAGCCTACGTGCGTGTGCGTGTGTGTGTGTGCACGCGCGCACGTGTGTGTGCGTGTGTGTGAGCGTGCACGCGCACGCGTGTGCGTGTATGCCTACACGCGCGCGCGTGTGTATTTGTGTGAAGGCGTGTGTATGTGTGTGTGTGCGTACGTGCGTGAGTGTGTGTGTGTGTCTGTGTGTGTGTGTGTGTTAGCGTGCACACGCGCTTGTTTGTGTATGTGAGTGTGCGCGCGTGTGTGAGCATGCGCATGTGTATGTGTGTGTGTGGGTGTGTGTATGCGTGTGTGTGCGTGTGCGTGTGTGTGTGCTATGTGCGTGTGTGCGCGCGCGTTTGTGTGTGCCTGTGCGTGTGTGTGTATTTGCGTGTTTTTGTATGTGAGTGTGCGTGCGTGTGTGTGTGTGGGGGGGGGGGGGGTGCACACGTCTGTGTGTGCGTGTGTGTTTGTGTGTGTGCGTGTTTATGTGTTCGTGCGTGTGCGTGAGTGTGTGTGTGTGTATGTGTGCGTGTTTGTGTATGTGAGAGTGTGTGCGTGTGTGTGTGGGTGCACACGTCTGTGTGTGTGTGTTCGCCTGCATGCGCGCGTGTGTTCATGTTTGTGTGTGTGTGTGTGTGTGTGTGTGCTCACATGTGTGTGTATTTGTGTGTGTGTGAGAGAGAGAGAGAGAGAGTGTGCGCACGTGTGTACGTGTGTCCGTGTGTGAGTGTGTGTGTGTGTGTGTATGCGTGTGTGCGTGTGTGTGTTTGTGTGTGTGTGAGAGAGTATGTGCATGCGTGTGTGTGTGTGTGCATGCGTGTGTGTGTGCGCGCGTTTGCGCGCGCCTGTGCGCGCGCGTGTGCTTGAGTGTGCATGCGCGTGTTCTTGTGCATGCAAGTGCGTGTATGCGTGTGTGTGAACGTATGTGTGCGTGTGTGCGTGTGTGCATGTGTGTGTCTGTATGTGTGTGAGAGAGTATGCGCACGCGTGCGTGTGTTTGTGTGTGTGTGTGTGTATGTGTGCGTGTGTGTGTGTGCTTGTGTGCTTGTGTCTGCACGCGCATATTTTTATGCATGCAAGTGTGTGTATATGCGTGGGTGTGTGTGTGTGCATGCGAGCGTGCGTGAATACGTTCGCACGTGTGTGTGTGTGTATGGGTGTGTGTGTGTGCGCGTGATGTGTGGGTGCGGGAATACGTGCGTGCGTGTATGTGCGTGTGTGCGCGCACACGTGTATGTGTGTGTCCCTATGTGTGTGCGCGTGTACGTACGCGCGCGTGTCTGTGCACATGTGTGCGTATGTGTGAGTGTGTGTGTGAGTATGCGCATGCGCGTGTGTGTATGTGTATGTGTGTGTGTGTGTGCGTGTGCTTGTGTGTGCACGCGCGTAAGTGCATGTGTGTGCGTGTGCGCACGCGTGCGTGTGTGCGTGTGTTTATGTGTGCGTGCGAGCGTACGTGCGTGAGTTGGTGTGTGTGTGTGTGCGTGTGTGCATGTGTGTGTGCGTGCGTGTGTGCGTGTGTGCAAGCGCGTATGTGTATTCACGCTTGTGTGCGTGAGTGCATGCGGCGTGTGTGCGTGTGTGTGTGTGCGCATGTGTGTGTATGTGTTTGTACGTGTGTACCCGCGCGCGTGTGTGTGTGTGTGTTTGCGCACGTGCATTTATATGTGTGCGCGTGCGTGCGTGTGTATGCGCGTGCGTGCGTGTGTATGCGCGCGCACGTGTGGGTGTGTGTGTGAGCACGCGCACGCGCGTTTGTATGTTTGTGAATGCGCGTGTGTGTGTATGGGTGTGTGCGTGCGTGCGTGAGTCCGTGTGTGTGTGTGTATGTGGGTGTAATAGCGTGCACGCGCGCGTGTTTGTGTATGTGAGTGTGCACGCGTGCGTAAGCATGCGCGCGTGTGCGTGTGTGTGTGTGGGTGTGTGTATGCGTGTGTGTATGTGCGTGAGTGCATATGTGTGTGTGTGCGCACGCAGGTGTGCGTAAGTGTGTGCGCAAGCGCGCGCGAGTGTGTTTTTGTGTTCTCGCTCGTGTGTGTGTGTGTGTGTGTGTATGTGTGTCTGCATGTGTGTCTGCGCACGAGAGTGTGTGTGTGTGTGTGTCTGTGTGCGCGCGGGTGTGTGCAAGCGTGTGCGTGCGTGCAAGCGCTCACGGGCGCGCGTGTGTGTTTGTGTATGTGAGTGTGTATGTAAGCACGTGTGTGAGTGTGTGTGTGAGCGCACACGTTTGTGTGTCTGCACGCGCAAATGTGTTTGTGTGTGTGTGTGTGCGTGTTTGTGTGAGTGTATGCACACACGCGCGTGTGCATTCCTGGGTGTCAGTGTCTGCTCGCACGTGTGGGTGTGTGTGTGTGGGCGAGCGTGTGCGCACGTCTGTGTGTGTGTGTGTGCGTGCATGTGTGCACGCGTCCACGGGCGCGGGTGTGTGCTTGTTTGTATGTGTGTGCATGTGTGTGTGTGTGTGCACGCGTGTGTATGTGTGTGCGTGCGCGTGTGTGTTTGTGTGTGTGTATGCACACGCGCGTGTGCATGTGTGTGTTTGTATATGCGAAAGAACGCGCACGCATGTTTGTGTGCGCGCACGTGTGTTTGCCTGTGTGTGTGTGTATGTGCATGCGCACGTGTGTGTGTGTGTGTGTGTGTGTGTGTGTGTGTGTGTGAGAGAGAGGGAGTGTGTGCGCACGCGTGTATATGCGTGTGTGCGTGTGCATGTGTGTGTGTGTGTGTCTGTGTATGCACGCGAATGCGTATGTGTGTGTGTGTGTGCGCGTGTGTGTATGCACCCACGTGTGTGTATGTGCCCACGTGTGTGTGTGTGTGCGTGTATGCGCACACGTGTGTGTGAGCGTTTGTGCGCGTGAGTGTATGCACGCGTGTGTGTGCGTGTGTGTGTGTGTGCGTGTGTGTGGGTGTGTGCGCGTGTTTGTTTGTGTGTGCGTGTGTGTGTGTTTGTGTGTGTGTGTGTACGTGTTTGTGTATGTGAGCGTGCATGCGTGTGCATGTGTGTATGGGTGCACACGTGTGTGTGTGTGTGTGTGCGCCCACGTGTGTGTGTGTCTGTGTGTGTATGTGCGTCCACGTGTGTGTGTCTGTGTGTGTGTGTTTGTGTGTATGTGTGTGTGTGTGTGAGAGAGAGAGAGTGTGTGTGCGCACGTGTGTGCGTGTGTGAGTGTGTGCGTGTTTGTGTGTATGTGTGTGCGTGTGTGCGTGTGTGTGTTTGTGTGTGTTTGTGAGAGAGTATGCGCACGCGCGCGCGTGTTTGTGTATGTGTGTGTGTGTGGGCGTGTGCCTGTGTATGCACGCGCGTGTTTTTGTGCACGCAAGTGCATGTATGCGTGTGTGTGTGCGCACATATGTGTGTGTGTGTGCGTGCGTGTTTACGTGTGTGTGTCTGTGTGTGTGTGAGAGTATGCGCACGCGTGTGTGTGTGCGTGTGTGCGCGCATGTGCTTGTGTGTGCACATGCGTATTTTTGTGCACGCAAGTGCGTGTATGCGTGTGTGTGTGTGCGCGTACGAGCGTGTGTGCATGCGTGAGTGTGCGTGTATGTGAGTTTGCGCGCGTGAGCGTTTTCGCACATGTGTGTGTGTGTGTGCGTGCGCTACAGTGTGCATGCGTGAATACGTGCGTGCGTGTGGGTGTGTGTGCGCGCACGTGTATGTGTGTGTCTGTATGTGTGTGCGTGTGTGTGTGTGTGTGCGCACTTGCGTATGTGTGTATGTGTGTGTGCGTGTGTGTGTGCCTGCGTGTGTGTGTGTATGTGTGTTTATGTGTGTGTGCGCCCGCACGTGTGTGTGTGTGTGTGCGTGTGTGTGTGGTTGCGAGCATGCACGCGGACACAGGTGTGTGCGCGTGTGCGTGCGTGTGTGAATGTATGTGCGCGTGCGTGCGTGAGTGCGTGTATGTGTGTGTATGTGTGTGTGTGTTAGCGCTCACGCGCGTGTGTGTTTGTATGTGTTGGGCGCACGCGCGTGTATGCATGTGGGTGTGTGTGTGTGTGTGTGTGTATCCGTGTGTGTGTGTGTGTGTGCGTGCGTGCGTGCGTGCATGTGTGGGTGTGTGCGCATGCGCGTGTGTGTGTGTAAGTGTGTGCACAAGCACGCCCGCATGTTTGTTTGTTTGTGTGTAAGTGTGTGCGCAAGCGCGCGCATGTTTGTTTGTGTGCTCGCACGTGTGTTTGTGTGTGTATGTGTGCGCTTGTGTGTACACGTATGTGTGTGTATGAGCGTGTGTGCGTGTGTTTGTGTGGGCACGCGTGCCCACTGGAGCGCGTATCTATTTGTGTGTGTGTGTGCGTACGTCTGTGTGTGTGCACGCGCGTGTGTGTGTATGTGCGCGCGCTTGTATGTTTGTGTGTGTGTGTGTATGTGTGTACGTGTGTGTGTATGTACGCGCGCGGGTGTGTGCACGTTTGTGTGTATGTGTGTAGGTAAGTGCACGTGTGTGTGTGTGTGCGTGCGCGCGCTTGTATGTTTGTGTGTGTGTGTATGTGTGTACGTGTGTGTGTGTGTATATACGCGCGCGGGTGTGTGCACGTTTGTGTGTGTGTGTAGGTAAGCGCACGTGTGTGTGTATGTATGCGTGGGCGCGTGCGTGCATGTGTGTGTGTGAGAGAGTATGTGCACGCGCGTGTGTGTGTGTGTGTGTGTGTGTGCGCGCGTGCTTGTGTGTGCACGCGCGTAAGTGCATGTGTGCGTGTGGGTGTGCACGCGTGCGTGTGTGCGTGTGTGTATGTGTGCGTGCGAGCGTGCGCGCGTGATTGGGTGTGTATGTGCGTGTGTGCATGTGTGTGTGTGTGTGTCTGTGCAAGCGTGTGTGTGTGCGTGTGCACGCTTGTGTGCTTGAGTGCGTGCGGCGTGCGTGCGTGCTCGCGCGTGCGTGTGTGTGTGTGTGTATGCACGCGTGTGTGTGTGTGTGTCTATGTGTTTGCGCACGTGCGTATATATGTGTGCTCGTGGGTGCGTGTGTGCATGCCTACGTGCGTGCGTGTGTGCGTGCCTACGTGCGTGCGTGCGTGCGTGTGTTTGTGCGCACGCACACGTGCGCGTGTGTTCCTACACACACGTGCGTGTTTATGTGTGTGTATGTGTGCGTGAGTGTGTGTGTGTGTGTGTGCGTGCCAGCGTGCGTGAGTGTGTGTGTGTCTGTTAGCGCGCACGTGCGCGTGTTTGTGTATGCGAGTGTGCGCGCGTGTGTGAGCATGCACGTTTGTCTGTGTGTGTGTGCGTGTGTATATGTGTGTGTGTGTGTGTATGTGTGCGTGTGTGCATATGTGTGTGTATATGCGCACGCGTGTGTGCATAAGCGTGCGCGCACTAGTGTGTGTTTGTGTTCTCGCTCGTGTGTGTGTGTGTGTGCTCATGTGTGTGTGCATGTGTGTCCGTGCACGGAAATATGTGTGTGTGTGCGGGTGCGTGCATGTGTGTGCGTGCGTGCAAGGGCTCTCGGTCGCGCGTGTGTGTCTGTGACTATGCATATGTGTGTGCGCATGTGTGTATGTCTGCGCGCGTGTGTGTTTGTGTGTGTGTGTACGTGTTTGTGCGTGTGCATGCACACGCGCGCGTGTGCGTTTCTGGGTGTCTGTGTCTGCACGCACGTGTGTCTGTATGTGCGAGCGTGTGCGCACGTGTGTGTGCGTCTGCGCGTGCGTGCGCGCACACGCCCACAGGCGCGCGTGTGTGCTTGTTTGTATGTGTGCGTACGTGTGTGTGTTTGTTTGTGTGTGTGTGCGCGCGTGTGTGTGTGTGTGTGCACACATGCGCGTGTGCATGTGGGTGTGTTTGTAGGGGCGCAAGAACGCGCGCACGCGTGTCTGTGCGCGCACTTGCGTTTGTCTGTGTGTGTGTGTACGCGCGTGCACGTGTGTGTCTGTGTGTGTGAGAGAGAGACAGAGAGTGTGCACGCGTGTGTGTGCGTGCGTGTGTGCGCGTGTGTGTGTGTCTGCATGTGCACGCGAGTGCGTATGTGCGTGAGTGCATGTGTGTGCGTGTGCGTGTGCGTGCGTGTGTGTGTGTGCGTGTGTGTGCGCACGTGTGTCTTTGTGCGCGCGAGTGTGCGCACGCGCGTGTGTGTGTCTGTGTGTGTCTGTATGCATGTGTGTGTCTGTGCATGCGTGTGTCTGTGCACGTGTGTGTGTGCATGTGTGTGTGTGTGTATATGTGTGTGTGCATACGGCGTGCGTGCGTGCGTGTGTGTGTGCGTGCGCGCGCGTGTGTGTACGTGTGTGTGTTTGTGCATGCAAGCGCGCGTTTTTGTGTTTGTGTTTGTGTGTGTGTGTGTGAGAGAGAGAGAGAGAGAGAGAGAGAGTGCGCACGCGTGCGTGTGTTTGTGTGTGTGCACGTGCGTGTGTGTGTGTGTGTGTGCGTGTGTGCGTGTGTGTGTGTATGTGCGTGTTTGTGTATGTGAGCGTGCGTGTGCGTGTGTGTGTGGGTGCGCACTTGTGTGTATATGTGGGCGCATGCGCGTGCGTGCTCGTGTGTGTGTGTGTACGTGCGTGTGTATGCGCCCACGTGTGTGTGTCTGTTTGTGTGTGTTTGTGTGTGTGTGTGTGTGTGAGAGAGAGAGAATATGTACGCACACGTGTATGGGTGTGTTCGTGTGGGAATGTGTGTGTGTGTGTGTGTGTGTGTGTGTGTGTGCACGCGCATGTTTGTGTGGGCGCGTGCGTGTGTGTGTATGTGAGCATGCGTGCGTGTGCGTGTGTGTGTGTACGCACGCGCGCGTGTGTGCGGGCGTGTGTGTGTGTGTGTGCATGTACGCGCGCGCGTGTGCGCGTTTGTGTGTGTGTGGGTACATGTGCGCGTGGGTGCGTGTGTCTGTATGTGTGTGTTTGTGTGCGCACGCGTGTATGTTTGTGTGCGTGTGTGTGTGTGGACGCGCCTGTTTATTTGCACGCGAGTGCGTGTGTGCGTGTTTGTGCGTGTGTGTAAGTTTGCGCGCGCATGTGCGTGTATGTAAGTGTGTGCGCGCATGCGTGCGTGTGTGCGTGTGTGTGCGTGTGTATGCGTGTGTGCAGGCTTATGTGTGTGTGTGTGTGTGTGCGTGCAGCGTGCGTGTGTGCGTGCGTGTGTGTGTGTGCATGCATGATTGTGTATGTGTCTGTATGTGTGTGCACGTGTGTGTGCGTGTGTCTGCACACGCGCGTATATATGTGAGTGCAAGCGTGCGCGTGTGCGTGCCTACGCGCCTGCGTGTGTGTGTGTAAGTAAGCGCGCGCATGTGTGTGTGTGTGTGCA
>CAWUDS030001500.1:12500-30000 GCA_963859935.3 Lathyrus sativus | reverse complement strand
GAGAGAGAGAGAGAGAGAGAGCGTGCGCACGCGTGTGTGTGCGTGTGTGTCCATTTGTGCACGCGTGTGTGTGTGTGTGAGAGAGAGAGAGTGTGTGTGTGTGTGCACGTGTGTGTGTGTGTGTGTGTGTGTGCGCGTGCGTGTGTGTGCGTGTGTGTGTGTATGCACACACGTGTTTGTATGCACATGAGTGCGTGCGTGCGTGTGCGTGTGTGCATGTGAGCATGTGCGTGTGTGTGTGCGCACGTGTGTGTATGTATGTGTGTGTGCGCACGTTTGTGTGTGTGTGTGAGAGAGAGAGAGTGTGTGTGCATGTTTGTGTGTGTGTCTGTCCGTGTTTGTGTGTGTGTGCACGCGCGTGTTTGTGTGCAGGCGAGTGCGTGTGTGCGGGTGTGTGCGCGCGCGCATATGTGTGTAGGTGTATGCGTGTGGGCGCGTGTTTGCATGTATGTGTGTGGGCACACGCGCGCGTGTGTGTATGTGTGTGTGTGTGCATGCCCGTGTGTGTTTGTGTGTGTATGTGTGTGTGGGTACGTGTGTGAATGTGTACACGCGCGTGTAAGTGTCTGTGTGTGCGTGTGTGCGTGGGTGTGTGCGTGCGGCGTGTGTGCGTGTGTGCGTGCATGCGTGTGTACGCACACGCGCGCGTGTTTGTGTTTGTGCGTGTGCATGTGCGCGTATGTGCGTGTGTGTGTCTGTGTCTGTGAGAGAGTGTGCGCATGCGTGTGTGTATGTGTGTGCGCATGTGTGTGTGTGTGCACGCGCGTGTTTATTTGCACGCGAGTGCGTGTGTGCGTGTTTATGTGCGTGTTTGTGTGTGTGTGTGTGTGTGTGTGTGTGTGTGTGTGTGCAAGCTTGCGTGCGTGAGTGGGTGGGTGTATGCGCACGTGCGTGTGTGCGTCTGTACGTGTGTGTGTGTGCACGTGTGTGTGTGTGTGCAAGCGCGTGTGCGTGTGCGTGCGGCGTGCTTGCGTGTATGTGTGTGTGTGGGCGCGCACGTGTGTTTATGTGTCTGTATGTGTGTGCACGCGTGTGTGTGTGTGTGTGTCTGCGCACGTGCGTATATATGTGTGCGCGTGCGTGCGTGTGCGTAAGTGTGCGCGCGCACGTGTGTGTGTGCATGCACGCGTATGTGTGTGTGCGCATAGACGTGCGGACGTGTGTGTGTGTGTCTGAATGCGCGTGTGTGTGCGTGCCTGCGTCCTTGTGTGCGTGAGTGTGTGTGTGTGTATGTGTGTTTGTGTTAGAGCGCACGCGCGCGTGTATGTGTGTGCGCGCACGTGCACGCGTGTGTGTGTGCGTGTTTGTGTGTGTATGTGTATGTGTGTGTGCGCGTGTGTGAGCACGTGCGTGTGTGTGTATATGCATTTGTGTGTGTGTGCATGCGTGCTAATGTGAGTGCATATGCGCACGCGTGTGTGCGTAAGTGTGAGCGCACGCGCGCGCATGAGTACGTGTTTGTGTTCTCGCACGTGTGTGTGTGTGTCCGTGCACGGGAATGTGTGTGTGTGTGTGTGCATTTGTGTGTGTGTGTGTGTGTCTGTGCGCACGTGTGTGTTTGTGTGTGTGTGTGCGTGTTTGTGAGTGTGTGTGTACACACACGTGTATGTGTGTACACGCACGTGTAAGTGTGTGTTTGTGTGTGTGAGAGAGAGAGAGAGAGAGCGTGCGCACGCGTGTGTGTGCGTGTGTGTCCATTTGTGCACGCAAGTGCGTATGTGCGTGAGTGCGTGTATGTGTGTATGTGTGTGTGAGCGCACGTGCATGTGAGTGTGCGTGCGCGTGTGGGCACGTGTGTATGTGTGTGCACGCGCGTGTGGGCACGTGTGTGTGTGTGCGCGCGTGTGTGTGCACGCGTGTGTGTGCACGCGTGTGTGTGCCCGTGTGTGTGTGCGTGTGTGTGTGCCCGTGGGTTTGTGCGTGCGGCGTGCTTGCGCGCGTACGTGTGTGTGTCGGTGTGTGCGCAGGCGCGCGCATTCTTGTGTTTGTGTGAGGATTTGTGCGCGCACGTGTGTGTGTATGTCTGTGTATGCGCGCACATGTGTGTGTGTCTGTGTGTGTGCGCACGTGTGTGTGTGTGTGCAGGTGTTCGTGCATGCATGCGTGCCTGCGCGCGTGTGTTTGTATGTGTGCGCAAGTGTATGTGTGTGTGTGTGTGTGTACGGGTAAGCGCATGCGCGGACGCGCGCACGGTGCGTGCGCGCGTGTGTTTGTGTGTGTGTGTGCTTGCGTGCATGCATGAATATGTGCATGCGTGCGTGTGTGTATGTGTGTGTGTGTCTGTGCACACGCGTGAGTGTGTATGCGAGAACGCGCGCGTGTGTGTGTGTGTGTGCGCGTGCGTGTGTGTGTGTGTGCGTGTGTGTGTGTGAGAGAGAGTGAGAGTGTGTGTACGTGTGTGTGTGTGTGTGCGTGTGTGTGTATGCACGCGCTTATTTGTGTGCACACGAGTGCGTGCGTGTGTGTCTGTGTGTGCGTGCGTACGTGTGTGTGTGTATGTGTGCGCGCGCGTGTGCGCATGTTTGTGTGTGTGTGTGAGAGAGAGAGTGTGTGTGTGTGTGTGTGCGTGTGTCTCTGTGTGTGTGTGTGTGTGCACGCGCGTGTTTGTGTGCACACGAGTGCGTGTGTGCGTGTGTGTGTGTGCATGTGTGTGTGTGTGTGTGCGTGTGTACGTGTGTGCGTGTGTGCGTGTGTGTGTGTGCGTGTGCGCACATGTGTGTAGGTGTGTGTGTGCGCGTGTGTGTCCACGTGAGTGCGCGTGCACGCGCGCGTGTGTTTGGATGTGTGCATGTGTGTGTGTGCATGCCCGTGTGTGTTTATGTATGTGTATGTGTGTGTGTGTGCGTGTGTGCATATGTGCACGCGCGTGTATGTGTGTGTGTATGTGTGTGTGTGTGCGTACGGCGTGTGTGCGGGTGTGCGTGCATGCGTGTGTGTGTGCGCACGCGTGTGTGTGTGTGTATGTTTGTGTGTGTGTGCACGCACGTGATTGAGTGTGTCTGCGTGTGTCTGGGCACGTGTGTGTGTGTGTGTGCGTGTGTGGGTGTGTGTACGCACGTCTGTGTGTATCTGTGTGGGTATGCTTGTGTTTGTGTGTGTGTGTGCATGTGTGTATATTTGTGTTTGTGTGTGTGTGCATGTGTGTATGTGTGTTCGCACGTGTGTGTGTGTGTGTGTGTTTGTGTGTGTATGTGTATGACAGAGGGAGAGAGTGTATGCATGCGCGCGTGTTTGTGTGTGTGTGTGTGTGCATGTGCGTGAGTATATGTGTGTGTGTGCGTGTGTGTGTGTGTGTTTGCACGTGTGTATATGTGTGTGTGTTCGCACGTGTGTATGTGTGTGTGTGTGTTCGCATGTGTGTATGTGTGTGTGTTTATGTGTGCGCGCGTGTGCGCATGTGTACGGGTGTGTGCGTGTGAGTGCGTGCTTGTGAGAGAGAGAGTGTGTGTGCACGTGCGTGTGTGTGCGTGTGTTTGAGTGTGTGCACGCGTGTGTTTGTGTGCACACGAGTGTGTGTGTGTGTATGTGTGCGCGTGCATGCATGTGTGTGTGTGCATGCACACGTGTGTGTATATGTGTGGGTGTGCGCGCGTGTACGCACGTGTGTGTGTTTGTGTGCGCGTACATATGTGTGTGTGTCTGTGTGTGTGCGCACATGTGTGTGTGTGTGTGCGCGCAGGTGTTCGTGTGTGCAGGCGTGCCTGCGCGCGTGTGTTTCTATGTATGCGCAAGTGTGTGTGTGTGTGTGCGCGCACGTGTGTGTGTGTACGGGTAAGCGCATGCACGCACTCGTGCACGTGTGTGTGTGTGTGTGTGTGTGTGTGTGCTTGCATGCATGCGTGAATGTGTGCATGCGTGCGTGTGTGTATGTATGTGTGTGTCTATGCACACGCGTGTGTGTGTTGGCGAGAACGCGTGTGCGTGTGTGTGCGTGTGTGCGCATGTGCATGTGTGTGTATGCGTGTGTGTGTGTGTGAGAGAGAGAGAGAGAGAGAGTGTATGCACGTGTGTGCGTCTGTGTGCGCGTGCGTGTGTGTGTATGCACGCGCTTGTTTGTGTGCAAGCGTCTGTGTGTGTGTGTGCGTGTGTGTGTGAGCGCATGTGTGTGTGCGTGCATGCGTGTGTGTGTGTGTGCGCGCACGTGTGTGTATGTGTGTGTCCGTGTGTGTGCGCAAGTTTGTATGTGTGTGTGTGTGAGAGAGAGAGAGAGAGAGAGTATGTGTGTGTGTGTACGTGTGTGCGTGTGTTTGTGTGTGTGTGTGTGTCTCTGTGTGTGTGCGTGTTTATGTGCACACGAGTGCGTGTGTGTGCGTGTGCGCACGTGTGTGTAGGTGTGTTTGTGCACGCGTGTGTGCATGTGTGTGTGTGCGTGCACGCGTGCGTGTGTGTGTATGTGTGTGCATGCCCGTGTGTGTTTGTGTATGTGTATGTGTGTGTGTGTGTGTGCGTGTGTGCATGTGTGCACACGCGTGTAAGTGTGTGTGTGTGTGTGTGTGCGTGCGTGTGTTTGTGTGTGTGTGTGTGTGTGTGTGCTTACGGCATATGTGCGTGTGTGTGTGTGCTTGCGTGTGTGTGTGCGCGCACGCGTGTGTGTGTGTGCTTGTGCGCGTGCGCGCGCACGTGTGTGAGTGTGTCTGCGTGTGTCTGGGCACGTGTGTGTATGTGTGTATGTGTGTACGCACGTCTGTATGTGTGTCTGTATGTGTGTGTGTGTGTGCGTGTGTGTATGTATGTTCGCACGTGTGTGTGTGTGTCTGTGTGTGTGTGTTTGTGTGTGTATGTGTGTGAGAGAGGGAGAGAGTGTGCGCATGCGCACGTGTTTGTGTGTGTGTATGTGTGCGTGTGCGTGTGCGTGAGTGTGTGTGTGTGCGTGTGTGTATGTGTGTGCACGCGCGTACATGTATGCACGCGAGTGCGTGTGTGCGTGTGTATGTATGTGCGGGCGTGTGCGTACGTGTGTGTATGTGTGAGTGTGCGTGTGCGTGTGCGTGTGTGTGTGTGTGTGTTCGCACGTATGTGTGTGTGTGTGTTTATGTGTGCGCGCGTGTGTGCATGTGTATGGGTGTGTGCGTGCGTGCGTGTGGGTGGGTGAGAGAGAGAGAGAGAGAGAATGTGTGCACGTGTGTGTGTGTGCGCGTGCGTGTGTGTGCGTGTGTTTGTATGTGCGCACGCGTGTGTTTGTGTGCATACGAATGCGTGTGCGTGTGTGCGCGCGTGTGTTTGTGTGTGCCTGCATGCATGCGTGTGTGTGTGTGTGCGTGCGTACGTGTGTGTATATGCGTGTGTGTGCGCGCGTGTGCTCACGTGTGTGTGTTTGTGTGTGTGTGTGAGAGAGAGAGTGTCTGCGCACGTGTGTGTGTGTGTGTGCGCGCGCGTGTGTGTGTGTGTGTGTGTGTGTGCATGGCGTGTATGTGTGAACGCGCGCACGTGTGTGTGCGTGTGTGTGTGCGTGCGTGCATGTGTGTGTGCGCCCGCGTATGTTTGTTTTTGTGTGTGTGTGCGCACACGTGTATTAGTGTGTCTGGGTGTATGTGCGCGCGTACGTGTGTGTGTGCGCGCGTGCGTGTGTGTGTGTGTGCTTGCGTGCATATGTGTGTTTGTGTGTTCGCGCACGTGTGTTTGTGTGTGTGTGTGTGTGTGTGTGCATGCCCGTGTGTGTTTGTGTGTGTATGTGTGTGTGGGTACGTGTGTGAATGTGTACACGCGCGTGTAAGTGTCTGTGTGTGCGTGTGTGCGTGGGTGTGTGCGTGCGGCGTGTGTGCGTGTGTGCGTGCATGCGTGTGTACGCACACGGGCGCGTGTTTGTGTTTGTGCGTGTGCGTGTGCGCGTATGTGCGTGTGTGTGTCTGTGTGTGTGAGAGAGTGTGCGCATGCGTGTGTGTATGTGTGTGCGCGTGTGTGTGTGTGCATGCGCGTGTTTATTTGCACGCGAGTGCGTGTGTGCGTGTTTATGTGCGTTTTTGTGTGTGTGTGTGTGTATGTGTGTGTGCAAGCTTGCGTGCGTGAGTGGGTGTGTGTATGCGCACGTGCGTGTGTGCGTCTGTACGTGTGTGTGTGCACGTGTGTGTGTGTGTGTGCAAGCGCGTGTGCGTGTGCGTGCGGCGTGCTTGCGTGTATGTGTGTGTGTGGGCGCGCACGTGTGTTTATGTGTCTGTATGTGTGTGCACGCGTGTGTGTGTGTGTGTGTGTGTGTCTGCGCACATGCGTATATATGTGTGCGCGTGCGTGCGTGTGAGTAAGTGTGCGCGCGCACATGTGTGTGTGCATGCACGCGTATGTGTGTGCGCGCATACACGCGCGGACGTGTGTGTGTGTGTCTAAATGCGTGTGTGTGTGCGTGCCTGCGTCCTTGCGTGCGTGAGTGTGTGTGTGTGTATGTGTGTTTGTGTTAGAGCGCACGCGCGCGTGTATGTGTGTGTGCGCACGTGCACGCGTGTGTGTGTGCGTGTTTGTGTGTGTATGTGTATGTGTGTGTGCGCGTGTGTGAGCACGTGCGTGTGTGTGTGTATGCATTTGTGTGTGTGTGCATGCGTGCTAATGTGAGTGCATATGCGCACGCGTGTGTGCGTAAGTGTGAGCGCACGCGCGCGCATGAGTACGTGTTTGTGTTCTCGCACGTGTGTGTGTGTGTCTGTGCACGCGTGTGTGTGCGTGTGTGTCCATTTGTGCACGCGAGTGCGTATGTGCGTGAGTGCGTGTATGTGTGTGTGTGTGTGAGCGCACGTGCATGTGAGTGTGCGTGCGCGTGTGGGCACGTGTGTATGTGTGTGCACGCGCGTGTGGGCACGTGTGTGTGTGTGCGCGCGCGTGTGTGTGCACGCGTGTGTGTGCCCGTGTGTGTGTGCGTGTGTGTGTGCCCGTGGGTTTGTGCGTGCGGCGTGCTTGCGCGCGTACGTGTGTGTGTCGGTGTGTGCGCAGGCGCGCGCATTCTTGTGTTTGTGTGAGGATTTGTGCGCGCACGTGTGTGTGTATGTCTGTGTATGCGCGCACATGTGTGTGTGTGTGTGTGCGCACGTGTGTGTGTGTGTGTGCAGGTGTTCGTGCATGCATGCGTGCCTGCGCGCGTGTGTTTGTATGTGTGCGCAAGTGTATGTGTGTGTGTGTACGGGTAAGCGCATGCGCGGACGCGCGCACGGTGCGTGCGCGCGTGTGTTTGTGTGTGTGTGCTTGCGTGCATGCATGAATATGTGCATGCGTGCGTGTGTGTATGTATGTGTGTGTCTGTGCACACGCGTGAGTGTGTATGCGAGAACGCGCGTGTGTGTGTATGTGTGTGCGCGTGCGTGTGTGTGTGTGTGCGTGTGTGTGTGAGAGAGAGTGAGAGTGTGTGTACGTGTGTGTGTGTGTGTGCGCGTGCGTGTGTGTGTGTGTGTGTGTATGCACGCGCTTGTTTGTGTGCACACGAGTGCGTGCATGTGTGTCTGTGTGTGCGTTCGTACGTGTGTGTGTATGTGTGCGCGCGCGTGTGCGCATGTTTGTGTGTGTGTGTGAGAGAGAGAGTGTGTGTGTGTGTGTGTATGTGCGTGTGTCTCTGTGTGTGTGTGTGTGTGTGTGTGTGCACGCGCATGTTTGTGTGCACACGAGTGCGTGTGTGCATGTGTGTGTGTGCGTGTGTGTGTGTGTGTGCGTGTGTACGTGTGTGTGTGTGTGTGTGTGTGTGTGTGTGCGTGCGTGTGCGCACATGTGTGTAGGTGTGCGTGTGCGCGTGTGTGTCCACGTGAGTGTGTGTGCACGCGCGCGTGTGTTTGGATGTGTGCATGTGTGTGTGCATGCCCGTGTGTGTTTATGTATGTGTATGTGTGTGTGTGCGTGTGTGCATGTGTGCACGCGCGTGTATGTGTGTGTGTATGTGTGTGTGTGTGTGTGTGTGTGCGTACGGTGTGTGTGCGGGTGTGCGTGCATGCGTGTGTGTGTGCGCACGCGTGTGTGTGTGTGTGTGTGTATGTTTGTATGTGTGTGCACGCACGTGATTGAGTGTGTCTGCGTGTGTCTGGGCACTTGTGTGTGTGTGTGTGTGCGTGTGTGGGTGTGTGTACGCACGTCTGTGTGTATCTGTGTGTGTATGCTTGTGTTTGTGTGTGTGTGTGTGCATGTGTGTATATTTGTGTTTGTGTGTGTGTGCATGTGTGTATGTGTGTTCGCACGTGTGTGTGTGTGTGTGTTTGTGTGTGTATGTGTATGACAGAGGGAGAGAGTGTATGCATGCGCGCGTTGATGCGTGTTTTTCGCAAGTGTACGAATCACGTCAAAGTAATATAAAAGATTATCGAATCCACAGAGACCAAGTGTCAATCTATCGTACGTGTTGTTATGGTGTTTATCTAAGGCAACTATTTTTAAGGGTTTTAGTAAGGGTGCAATGGTAAATAAAATTATAATTTTAAATAATAAATAAAAGACAGGCTCGAATGTAATTCACGTAATCAATGATAATCTAGTACTTGTTAATGGAACTACTTATGGGCAATGTTTTCTCTTTTGAAAGGAACTAATTTAACAGGAACTGTCGCTTTCGCGTATTCAGAACCGAGTTGTACTCTCTAATCAACCCCTCCTATTGTCACGGATAAAAAGGTGCGTACTGCGTTAGAGTAGTAAACCTATTTTTAAGAAATATAGTTTCTTAGCAAAGTTGAAAAGTATTTTAACCTGGACTTCTTAGCAAAAAGAGGTTCTTATGAACCAGACTCTAAATCTCATAACGCGTCCGAAAATCGTTTTAAAATCTCTTTTCTTTTTAATCTAAAAACTCCTAATGAACTATACAAAGCGCTTTTGGCTGTTTTTGAAATAGTTAAAAACAATTACTTGAATTGAAAGATAAAATAGCCCTTAGGTGTTTCCACGAACAATTATACTGATTACTGGTTTAATTACGATCCTTACATTCTAACCTTTATGGGATTAGTTAGACATGATAAAGTAAATATTCTTTTTATAGTTTTTCATATGAGTAATTTAAAGCGAGTGCGGGAAGTAAACAAAGTAAATGTGCGAGTGCGGGAAATAAACAAAGTAAATGTGCGAGTGCGGGAAATAAACAAAGTAAATGTGCGAGTGCGGGAAATAAACAAAGTAAATGTGCGAGTGCGGGAAATAAACAAAGTAAAGTGCGAGAAAATATATAAAAGTAAAGCAATGCGGAAAAATAAAATACTAACTGGAATTAAAATGGCGGCAGGATTAACTTCCTCCAGAGTGCTCCAAAACTCGAACCACAGACAGATTACAGACTCGATCACTCGATTGCAAAGGCACCCCGATGTGGAATGGCAACTGCTTTATAACTGATATATGCCTAGAGAATTCTAATTCTGGATGAAGAAAAACGAAAATCTAAGGTCCTATTTATAGGAGGAACTGAAAGCGCGAAATGACCGGGACGCCCCTCCACTAAAAAGTGGAGGTTATGGATTTTTGCCTTGTGGCGCCCGCCACAAGGTCATGGCGCCCGCCATGGTCCCTACAGGGGATGATGGAGTGGGGATCGTGGGTCTTGGAGGTTGAGGAGTGGTCTTGAGACGTGGCCACGTCATGGCTAACCCCATGGCGCCCGCCACAGTGGGTGCCGCAAGTGCAAAATGCTGAATTTCTAGGTTTTCGTCCGTTTTCACTCCTTTTTCGCTCCTTTTCCCGATTCAAGCTCCGATTATTATAAAAACCTGAAAACATAAGAAAATAAAGCAATAACAAAGCAAAACAACAATAAAAGCTAAGAATGCATGCGAAATCGGAGTCAGAAATACGGTGAATTTTAGTGTGATCAAATTCTCCCACACTTAAACCTTTGCTTGTCCTCAAGCAAACATTAAAGCTTAAGAAAATATGGTGTCAACACTTGTCTTTGGGCTAAAGGGATTCTAAGTTCAAGTCAGGATGCAGTGACAGATACTAACTAAGTGAACCAAGGGTACCATAGTAACACAACCACAAACTTCAATCCTATATTAACCACTCCATGTCATCCCACGATACCTAGGCCTATCTTCTCATCTTTTTGTGTCCTTTTCATTCAGGCGCAATCACATTAAGCCCGTTATCCGTACATGCTTCATAGTAGAGTGACCGGTTGGTGATTCTGATCCATAACATAAGGTTTCTGGCACATAAGCATGTGTAAACCTGTTTTTATTTCGCCTAAATGTAGCTGCGGGGGATCGGATCGTAATCCGCCCTACCAAGTTCAGTGCCAGATACCTCTGAACCAACTAACAATTGGTGACTTGCAATTTTTTTTTCTTTTTGTGGCAAAAAAAAATTTTTTTTTTCTTCTCTTTTTCGGTTTAAATGACTTTGTGAGGGTCACCTATACCAGAGTTTGCCTTTTTTTCTTTTTTATTAGCACTGGATCATTCACTTATATTCATCGGCCCCCTACGTAGAGTATGCTTAGGCCGGAGCTGATTGCTAAAATAAACTACTTAGGACAATTTTTTGAATGATAGTAAAGGCCATGGTGGTGGGGTTTAGGAGTGATTCCTATATTCAAGAGGTCTATGGTGCTAAAATGGTTCTGATGTTTCAAAAAGTTGACCTAAGTCACCACATCCTAATCTAAACCTGTCTCAAAGCCCAAAAAACATGTGAAACAACATTGTTTTCTTTTTTAAAAATTTTCTGGTAAGGCTAAGGAAATGGGAAAAAATGAAGATGAACTAAAAAGACACTATACTGGTGACTCGTCAGACTCATGCATTATCTAAGAAAAATAAATTACTGAAAAGGGAAATAACTGAAAGGAATTTAACTAAAAAGGGAAATAACAGAAAGCAATAAAATCCCCTCCCACACTTAAATCGAACATTGTCCCCAATGTTTCGAAATAAGATAAGGGGGGTAACCTGGAAAAAGACTACTGAGGAGGGGCACTGGTGCCTTCGCCGTCCTGATGTGATGGTCTGGAACGACGGGATCTACTACGATGCTGGTCCCTCCGGTCGAGTCGTGTTGATAAAGCAGCCTGAGCACTCCGGACCTCTCGAAGGTTACCCAAGATGGAACCCTGAGTAGCCTCTACAAGCTGGTAGTGTCGGCTGTTGAACTCTCTCTGACGGTTCTGCTCTAATGAAATAGCGTTCAAGGTACGGCAAACGTTGCTATAGGAACGATCCGAAACCAATCGCGATTGTTGCATGAAGCTCATATTGTCCGTCAGCTGCTGTGAAATAGTAGAGAGAAGGCCATCACGCCTTTCTTCTCTAGCTGTCATATCACGCCACATCTCCTCGGTGACAAAGAATCCAGGAGCAGTACCTGCAACAGGGTTAGAGGAAGATGGTGCAGTGTGTGACTGTGAAGGACGATGGGGGGACATGTGAGGGATGGGAGACTGCTCTCTCCGATCATACTCATCATCAGTGTCATGTGCCTCCCCATCGGGAATATTAGGAGGAAGTGGACCCAAAACACGTGGAGCATTAAGATCATAGGTCCAGTTCCTTTCATCACGTACATCAGTACGTCTACTGCATGGTAAAGCAACAGATGGGATAGCTACCCCATGAACCATCAACTCATAACCACCTTCTCTCCTTGTTCGGCACAATTTCATGTCTTTCAGAAATTTTAAATTAATTGTGCGAGGAGGTAGTGGTTCAAGTGTAGCTATCTCATCATTCAGGCCAAGAGCCCGAGCAATAGACGTAACAAGCCCTCCAAAAACAATCGGTCCTGTTTTATTAGTAAATAAAGTCATGTGGGCAAGCATAAACGGGACCGGATTGATGTGGGTTCTAGTGAGGCATCCTTGCAAAAATAGGAGTTCACGAGCATTAACCTTGTTTGGACTTTCCCGGCCAAAAATAGTACATGCCAAAAGAAGTCTAAAAACTCTGATGGCCGGGTTGTGAATGGTCGACGCAAGTATCCCTTCAAAAGAATTAATTGAAGTACTTGAAAGCCTTAGCCAGAAGGTAAATACCTCGGCCAACCATTCAGCATCCAAAGGTGCCTCACAAATCGAACCTTCCCTATGAGGGATTCCTAACAAATCTGCTAGCTCATTGGTACTGAATTCATATTCAATTCCAAACAGTCTAAAAATAACAGTACCGACAGTGCTAGCAGTGTTAGGACTGACAGTGTATATCAAAGAACTCAAAAACTCAGTTGTCAGCCTCTCATAGGTAGGTTCCTGATTAATGAAAATATTATGCAAGCCTAGAAATTCTAATAAATTAAAAACACTATGATAAATACCCAAAGCATACAGACAGTTGTCATTGCGAGCATAGAACGTCATTTTTCTGCAAAACATTACCAAATGTTGCTTTGGACAGCTATCTCCTTTGTACTTTTCAAAATTTGGCATCTTGAACTTTGGAGGTATCACAAGTCCGGGTACCAAACACATATTCAAAGCATTCAGATCAGCAGTATCACGCTCCATCATGGCTTCAACTTTCTCTTCCAACACACGACATTTTTCAGCAAACTCATCATTCTGAGGCCGTTCAACATTCCCCACCAAGCTTGCCACTTGGGAATTCAGTGTAGTGAATGCGAAGCTATGGTATTCAACAGCATCATGAGACGAGGTATGTTCATTCTGAATAATGTGACGCTCTTGTATAACCTGGTCTTCAACAGGAATCCGCACAGGCTGAGGTATGACGTTCTTAATGACTATAGGCCGTTGAGATTTATTTTCTCTTCTTGAAAAGGCTAGCATAGCTTCCACAAGCTGGTCCAACTGGTTCTTCATTAAGTCAACATCTGCTCTTGATGCAAACTGGTTCTGCTCTTCTGAACTCATGATTCTTCCAAAAGATGCTTCAAGTCCGATACAGGTGTCGGGAAATCAACTGCGGATTATGGACAAAGGATGGATGAGCTTTTTGGTTTTGAAAGACGATATGCAATGCAAATGAAATGCAGATGCAATGATATGCAAATGCAATGCAGGCACAAATAGGATCCAGGATAACATAAGCAAGTCAAAGCAACCTAACCGGTAGGCTTATACCAGGCAAGTTCTAGATTCTGTACCCACAGACCCACTCACGGGATAGCTTCTATGTTGATGGATAAGGTTCCCAAGATCACGGACACCGATCGCATCCACATTACACAACAGGCTAGCTGTATTATAACAAGAGTACGATAAGATCTCTCCTGAGCGGAGTCCTCATGCTAGGTACACGAGGAGCGGGTCCTCGGAGACTAACATTACACGACTACCAATATAGAAACTGGTTCTAAGAGTGGTTCCCAGAGTCATGGACCCTTCATGAATCAAATCGTGTAACAGGCTAGCTGCGTTACGATAGGATCTACGAAAAGGTCTATTCTGGAGGAGCTTTCATGCTAGGCACACAAGGAGCGAGTCCTTGGGGACTAACACTAATTACTACCAATTCTAAACTATGTTTTCTCTCTTCTTTTTCCAAAGCTCGAGTGTAGAGCTTTACTTGCAATGCTATCCCCGAATCCAGCAGGCAGATATAATAAACAACATACGATAGAAAGAGAAAACAAGAAATAAACAATAGGAGAAAATAAACATAAAGAAAAACAATTAAGAAAAAGGTTAGTACTCTCAAATCGAGTCAAGTTAGGCTTGACTCTCTCGTGCATAGGGCTATGCGATTATCCCCAGCAGAGTCGCCAACTGTCGTACCTCGAAAAATACAATCCTCACGATGGCCGTGGAAAATATTGTTCGAAACAGAGTCGCCACCGAACTTTATTCATTCCAAGGATGGGATAGGAAAATATCGATAAAACCTTTAGAGAGATAAGAACATGGTCATCGCAACCAATATTCTAGGTTCGGGAGTCGGTTACGCAGAGGGAAGGTATTAGCACCCTCTACGTCCGTTGTACTCAACGGGAACCTCTTGATCGATTCGAGAGTAAAGTTAACTACGCTTGTTTGTTTTCTTCTAAGGTTTCTCCTATGGGGGGAAATGGTGGTTTTAAGATAGGGTGCTCGCCAAGGATTGGGGCCCTTGTGCCTACGTATCTTCACTTATAAGAAGTGGAAAATCAGAGCATTCGTAGTTCGTGGGACTACGGGAAAAGAGGGGAATGTGCTCGCCAAGATTATCGCAATCTTGTGCCTACGTATTCTCATTGGGGAATGAGAAATCAGAGCAGTCGTAGTTCGGCTAACTACGGTAACAAGATTTGGTATGTGAACGAATGTTTAGGCCGTATTCCAACTGCTAAACGTTGGCTTGTCTGCTCGCTAGGGGAGGCTGAAGCTCGAGTTTGTTATGCGCGGAAGAAGGGATTAAACAATGTTCTTGGTTAAAGGTGTATGAGTTGAACGAGAGTTTAGGACGCATTCTAACTGCTAAAGATTGACTTGTCTGCTCGCTAGGGGAGGCTGAAGCACTAGTTTGTTATGCGCGGAAGAAGGGACTAAACAATGTTCTTTGGAGAAAGGTTGTTTGATTTGAAAATCGCACGAGGGCGAGGAATTTAGTGTTTGAAAAGTTTCAATCGCACGGGGGCGAGAAAAGAGTTGGAATGACTGAACGTGTATTTAGGGCTTCGATCGCGCGGGGCGAGAAAAGAGTTTGGTTAAGTTATTTGATGGAGAATGACGACTATTCGATAAACGAGACGTCGGCCTCGCAATCAATTAATCGGGATATTATTGGAATGCTAGATCTCAACAACACCTTTTTATTCGAATAATTATAAAATATGTTTGAGAAAGTTTTAATCGCACGGGAGCGAGAGAAGAGGGTTGGGTTGAATATTTTAAGGGAGAATGACGACTACTCGATAAACAAGGCGTCAGTCTCGCAATCGATTAATCGGGATATCATTGGAATGCTAGATCCCAATGATACCTTTTTCATTCAATTAATTAGGAAAGTGTATTTGAATGGACAATAATGATATGTGTCCAAATAGTTAGAGCATGTATTTTATATACGAAAGGTTGAATAATCCACAACCTAAAGCGTACGCCCCAAGAGTGGTTACTCAAGAATTCAAGAAATACGAGACTCCAAGAACTCAGTTCCTTCGCAATTCAATTAAGAAAATAGTCTGAATTTTACGTGTGGTTTAGAAACATACTAGGGTTTAGACTCGCCCGTACGAAGGTGAGGAACAAAGTTAGAGAGGTTGTATATTTAGGAGGAATGACGACTACTCGATAAACGAGACGTCGGCCTCGCAATCAATTAATCGGGATATTACTGAAATGCTAGATTCCAACGATACCTTTTTCATTCAATTAATTATAAAACATATTTGTTGGACAGTGAATGCTTATCCAAATAATTAGAGGAGGTATTTTAAGAACGAAAGTTTGAATGGCACACCATACAAGGCGTACGCCTCAATAGTGGTCATACTTGAATTCAAGGAATGCGCGACTCCAAGACCTCGATTCTTTCGTGATTTAATTTAGGAAAATAATTTGAATGGATTAGCGTACTCGGACTAGGCGCGCTAGGTATTTAAGAAATGTAAGATCAAAAGGATCACAACCCAAAGTGTGCACCTTGAGAGCAATCCTTTGAGAACTCAAGAAGTGCTAGACCTCAAGAGAATAGTTTGTTTTAAAGAAAAATACTCGAGGTAAGTCGAGGTTTGAATTTAATTTTAAACGTGTGTACTAGCAAAGTGGGCTAGTCTTCTAAGTGACCAACTAGAAATAATTGATCAAATAGGTGTCACTGTAAGGAAGCCCAGGATTAAGCTTTAAAATGTTGTGTATGGTGATCAAAGGTTGATGGCGAGGCTTTGAAAACACTCGACTTACAAAGGTAGAAAATGGCTCGATAAATCGAGAGTTTATTTTTTTAAAAAGGGTTTAAAGCTTTAAAGCGTAATCAAGAAAAAGTGATAAAATGATTACATATTGTGGGGATTTGGGATACATTTTTATCGAATGGGGATAGAATATAATGAAAACGAAAGTGTAAAATAAATACACAAAAAGAAGAGAAAATGCACTCACTGGAAGGGGCCAAGTGTAAGTCGCGGATGTGATGGCCTTTATTACGCGTTCTAGTGCCAATATGAACTTGCATGTCTTATTCTATAACATGAACACGTGTGGAAGCAACAAGATTTTTGAGGAGAATTTTATTGCTACTTCTGTCGTCATTACTATCAATAGTGACATTGGTGCTCGAACTCATTATCATTGCTACGTCGCATGGACTTTAACACGGTTGCTCGATACTTCCATACAAGTTCAAGACTGATGTCTTTGGTAATATAGTTGAAAGTGCTTCCCACGAGGTAAGAGGAAAAGTTTCACCACTTAGCGCATGTCCGCATGAGTTTGCAATGATTTTCTTTGAACTCTCAATGGGATCCTATAACAAGATCAACATTTGAAGAAGAAGTGCTACTGACAATAACCTTTTGTTATGTATCAAGATATATCCTAATGAAAAACAATAATAGCCTCACACCGAGATGGTTGCGTTTTGCAGCTCAGCTCATCTTTCTCAAATGAAAAGAAAATTAAACCCAACATCATATAGAATACTAAAATAATATTAATAATAACAGTTTAATTAAAACTTATGAGTATACAAGATAAATTTTGAAAAAACACTTTGACGTTCTTAGTTACAAAAATGTGCTTCCTTGGACCAATAGAACCAACATTTGACGTGTTGAATTGTGGATCTTGAACTCTTTCACCAGCAGCAACTACCCACATTTTTTCTTGCACGGTTCGAAACAATAGCAGAACCAACACACGAGATCAAACCGAAACTAAATCAAGTCAGATTTTGAAAAATACAACAGTCAAAAATTGAATCAAAGTTATAGAAAATATGCAACACACCATGAATGATTCAGATTTAATACTTAATATAACATTCAAGAAAAAGAAACCAATAGCAAAAGAAAAACAACACTATTAACACCAAACAAACCGGGATCGAGTCTGATTTAAGTTGTTACCGAAAACACATCGTTGTTGTCGGATATGTTGATGTTATCCTTTTGCTTCCGGCGACAAGCATGAACAAAACCAGACCGATGTCTCGACAGAGCAGTGAGCATAAAGGAGGCAAAAGGGATTATTTGAAAATTACCGATGCCGACTTTGAGACATTGAATTTGTTGAATCTGAACCAACTAAAGCACATACCAAATCAAACCAGCTGGAGATTCAAATTACAATCGCACCAGAGTTACTTCTATTTCCAGCTTTGGATGGTTGAACCGCGTTATTGGTGTTGATCTTGAGCTGTTGCAATACCGACACGAATACATAACCGTTAAGTTATGGTTGACATCATCGCGAGTTGCAACCGGGATGACGAGTTATTGAACTAAAACTCAGTGGCTTGAACACACAACACAAATGATCACAATTGCTGCTGGATTGTGACATTAGTGAAGCTGCTACGACATTGCCGCTACGACGTTGTTACTTGAAGCGAGTTGAGCCGTTGAGTTGCTCGTTGTGTTATGGTGAATGGAGTTGGATTCAACTTCTGGATCTCAAACCTATAACCTGCATCCACCAAAGAAAAACAGAAGAAAAAAAGAACGGCTTCGTGGACACACT
>CAWUDS030001500.1:0-5000 GCA_963859935.3 Lathyrus sativus | reverse complement strand
TTTGTGTATGTGTATGTGCGTGCGTGTGCGTGTGTGTAGGTGTGCATGTGTGAGTGTGTGTGAGCTCGCGCGCGCGTGTTCGTGTATGTGTGTCTGTGTCTGTGTGTTTGTGTGTGTGTCTGTGTGAGAGAGTGAGAGAGATCCTGCGCACGCGTGCGCTTGTGTGCTTTTTTTGTGTGTGTGTGTGTGTGCGCGCGTGTGTGTGTGTGAGTACGTACGCGCGCGTGTGCGTATGTTTGTGTGTGTGTGCACGTACGCGCGCGCTTGTGCCTACTTGTATGTGTCTGTGTCTGTGGGCGTGTGCGCGCGCGTGTGTGTGTGTGTGTGCGGGTGTGTGTGTGTGTGTGTGTGCGTGCATGCGTGTGTGTTTGTATGCACGCACGTGTGTGTATGTGTATGTGTGTGTGCACGTGTGTGTGTGTGTGTGTGCACGCGTGTGTGTGTGTGTGTGTGTGTGCATGTGTGTGTGTATGCACGCGCTTGTTTGTGTGCACGCGAGTGCGTGTGTGCGTGTGTATGTGTGTGTGTGTGGTTGCGTGCATGCGTGTGTGTGTGTGCGCGCACATGTGTGTATGTGTGTGTGTGTGCGTGCGTGTGGGCACGTTTGTGTGTGTGTGTACGTGCGCACATGTGTGTGTGTGTGTGTGTGTCTGTGCGTGTGTGTGTGTGTGCACGCGCGTGTTTGTGTGCACACGAGTGCGTGTGTGCGTGTGTGCGTGTGTGCACGTGTGTGTAGGTGTGTGTGTGCGCGCGTGTGTGCACGTGTGTGTGAGCGTGCACCCACGCGTGTGTGTGTGTGTGTATGTGTGCGTGTGTGTGTGTGTGCGTGCATGCCCGTGTGGTTTGTGTATGTGTATGTGTGTGTGCGTGCGTGTGTGCATGTGTGCACGCGCGTGTAAGTGTATGCGTGTGTGTGTGTGTGTGTGCGTACGGCGTGTATGCGTGCGTGTGTGCGTGCATGCATGTGTGTGTATGTGTGTGTGCACGCGTGTGTGTGTATGCGTACGGCGAGTGTGCGCGCGCGTGTGGGTGAGTGTGTGTAATTGTGTGTGTCTGTGTATGCACGCGAGTGCGTATGAGCGTGCATGCGTGCGCGTGTGTGTGTTTGTGCGTGTGTGCGTGCGTGTGTGCACGTGCATGTGTGCGCGCGAGTGTGCGCACGAGTTTGTGTGTGTGTGTGTGTGTGTGCGTGTATGTGCGTGTGTGTGTGTGTGCGCACACGCGTGTATGTATTTGTATGTGAGAGAGAGAGTGTGCGCACGTGCGTGTGTATGTGTGCACACACATTTGTGTGTGTGCGTGTATGTGTGTGTGCGTGTTTGTGTATGTCTACGTGCGTGCGTGTGCGTGTGTGTGGGTGTGCACGTGTGAGTGTGTGAGCGCTAGCGAGCGCGTGTTCGTGTGTGTGTGTGTGTTTCTGTCTGTGTCTGTGTGTTTGTGTGTGTACGTGTGTGTGTGTGTGTATGTACCTGCGCGCGTGTGCCCACGTTTGTGTGTGTGTGTATGTACGCGCACGCATGTGCTCAAGTGGTGTGTGTGTGTGCGCGTGCGTGTGCGCGTGCATGCGTGTGTGTGTCTGTGTGTGCGTGAGAGAGTATGCGCACGCGTGTGTGTGTGCTTGTGTATGCACGCGCGTGTTTGTGTGCATGCAAGTTCGTGTGTGCGTGTGGGTGTGCGTGTATGTGCCTGTGTGTGCACGCGCACGCGTGTGTGTGCGTTCGTGTGTTTGTGTGAATGTGTGTATGTGTGTGTGTGTGAGAGAGAGAGAGAGAGAGTGCATGTGCGCACGCGCGTGTGTATGTGCACGCGCGTTTGTGTGTGCGTGTGTGTGCGTGTTTGTGTATGTGTACGTGTGTGTGTGTGTGGGTGCGCACGTGTGAGTGTGAGTGAGCTCGCGCACGCGTGTTCGTGTATATGTGTGTGTGTCTGTGTGTTTGTGTGTGTATCCGTGTGATAGAGAGAGAGAGAGAGAGAGTCTGTGCACGCGTGCGCTTGTGTGCGTTTGTGTGTGTGTGTGCGTGTGTGTGTGTGTGACTACATACGCGCGCGCGTGTGCGCGTGTTTGTGTGTGTGTACGTACGTGCACGCGTGTGTGCACTTGTGTGTGTATGTGTGTGTGTGCGTGTGCGCGTGCGTGTGTGTGTGCTTTTGTGTGTGTGTGTGTGTGAGAGAGAGAGTATGCGCACGTGCGTGTGTGTGTGTATGTGTGTGTGTGTATGCATGTGCTTGTGTGTGCACGCGCGTGTTTGTGTGCATGCAAGTGCGTGTATGCGTGTGTATGTATGTGTGTATGTGCGCGCGAGTGTGCGCACGCGTGTGTGTGTGTGTGTGCATGAATGTGCTTGTGTGTGTGTGCGCACACGCATGTGTGTGTTTGTGTTTGTGTGTGTGTGTGAGAGAGAGAAAGAGTGCGCACGTGTGTGTGTGTGTGTGCACGCGCATTTGGGTGTGTGTGTGTGTGTGTGTTTGTGTATGTGTACGTGCGTGCATGTGTGTGTGGGTGCGTGTGGGTGCGTATGTGTGAGTGTAAGCGCGCTCACGCGCGCGTGTTCTTGTGTGTGTATGTGTCTGTGTCTGTGTGTTTGCGTATGTGTGTGTGTGAGAGAGTGTGTGTGTGTGTGTATGTACGCGCCCGGGTGTCAGCATGTTTGTGTGTGTGTGTGTGTGTATGTACGTACGCACGTGCGTGTGCTCACTTGTGTGTGTGTGTGTGTGTGTGCGTGTGCGCATGCGTGTGTCTGTGTGTGTGTGAGAGAGTATGCGCATGTGTGTGTGTTTGTGTGTGTGTGTGTATGTGTGTGTGTTTGCTTGTGTGTGTACGCGCGTGTTTGTGTGTGCGCAAGTGCGTGTGTACGTGTGTGTGTGTGTGTGTGTGTGCGTGTATGCGCGCGCAAGTGTATTCTCACCTGTGTGTGCGCGCACGTGTGTGTGTGTGTGTATGCGGGTGTGTGTGTGTATGTGTGTGTATGGACGCGTGCATGCGTGTGTGTGTGTGTGCGCACACATGTGTGTATGTGTATGTGTGTGTGCACGTGTGTATGTGTGTATGCGCGCGTGCGTGTGTGTGCATGTGTGTGTGTATGCACGCGCTTGTTTGTGTCCACGCGAGTGCGTGTGTGCATGTGTATGTGTGTGTGTGCGTGTGTGTGTGTGTGGTTGCGTGCATGTGTGTGTGTGTGTGTGTGTGTGTGTTTGTGTGTGTATGTGTGTGATAGAGGGAGAGAGTGTGCGCATGCGCGCGTGTTTGTGTATGTGTGCGTGTTCGTGTGCGTGAGTATGTGTGTGTGCGTGTACACGCGCGTACACGTATGCACGTGAGTGCGTGTGTGCGTGTGTATGTATGCGCACACGCGTGTGTGTGTGTGTATGTATGTGTGCGTGTGCGTGCATGTGTGTGTATGTGTGTATGTTCGCACGTGTGTGTGTGTGTGTGGGTGTGTGTGGGTATGTGTGTGCGCGTGTGTGTGCACGTGTGTGTGAGCATGCACCCGCGTGTGTGTGTGTATCTGTGTGTGTGTGTGTTTGTGTGCGTGCATGCCCGTGTGTGTTTGTGTATGTGTATGTGTATGTGCGTGTGTGTGTGCATGTGCGCACGCGCGTGTGCGTGCGTGCGTGCGTGTGTGTGTGTGCATACGGCGTGCATGCGTGTGTGTGCGAGTGCGTGTGTGTGCGTGTGTATGTATGCGCGCACGTGTGTGTGTGTGTGCGTGCATGTGTGTGTGTGTATGTGTGTGTGTTCGCACGTGTGTGTGTGTGAGTGTGTGTGCGTGTGTGCGTGCGTGTGTGTGTGTGTGTATGCGTGTGTTTATGCACGTGTGTGTGTGTGCGGGTGTGGACGCGCGTGTGTGGGTGTGTGCTTGCGTGCGTGTGTGTGGATGTGAGAGAGAGAGTGTGTGTTTGCACGTCTGTGTGTGTGTGCGTGTGTGTGCGCGTGTGTGTGTCCGTGTGAGTGTGTGCGTGCGTGTGTGCATGCGTGTGTGCATGTGTGTGTGCGTGTGCGTGCACGTGCGTGTGTGGTTTTGTGTGCGCGCACGCGCGCGTGTGTGTGTGCGTGTGTGTATGTGTGCGTGTGTGTACGTGCGTGCAAGCGTGCGTGTGTGTGCGTGTGCGCATGTGCGCACGTGTGTGTGTATGTGTGTGTGTGAGAGAGAGAGAGAGAGTGCGCACATGTGCGTGTGTGTGCATGCGCGTGTTTGGGTGAACGCGTGTGTGTGCGTGTGTGTGTGCGGGTGTTTGTGTGTGTGTGCGCGTACATGCGTGTGTGTGTGTATGTATATGTATGTGTGTGTGCACGTGTGTGTGCGTGTGCGCGTGCGTGTGTGTGTGTATGTATATGTATGTGTGTGTGCACGTGTGTGTGCGTGTGCGCGTGCGTGTGTGCGTGTGTATGTGTGTGTGCGTGTGTGTGTGGGTGCGTGCATGCGTGTGTGTGTGTGTGTGTGCGGGCGCGCACATGTGTGTATGTGTGTGTGTGAGAGTGCGCGCGTGTGCGTGCGTTTGTGTGTGTGTGTGTGCGTGTGTGTGTGTGAGAGAGGGAGAGTGTGTGTATGTGCACGTGTGTGTGTGTGTGTATGTGTCTGTGCGTGTTTGTGTGCACACGAATGTGTGTGTGTGTGCGTGTGTGCGTGTGTGCGTGTGCGCACGTGTGTGTAGATGTGCGCGTGCGTTAGTGCACGTGTGTGTTAGCGTGCACCCGCGCGTGTGTGTTTATGTGTGCGTATGTGTGTGCGTGTGCGTATGCGCGCGAGTGTGCGCACATGTTTGTGTGTGTGCGTGTGTGTGTGTGCGTGAGAGAGAGAGAGAGTGCGCACGTGCGTGTGTATGTGTGCGCACACGTGTGTATGTGTTTGTGTGTTTGTGAGAGAGAGAGAGTGCGCACGTGCGTGTGTATGTGTGCACGCGCGTTTGTGTGTGTGTGCATGTTTGTGTATGTGTACGTGCGTGCATGTGCGTTTGTGTGGTTGTCCTTGTGTGAGTGTGTGAGCGCTTGCGAGCGCGTG
>CAWUDS030001499.1:3672500-3687500 GCA_963859935.3 Lathyrus sativus | reverse complement strand
AGGCCTATCTAGAGGTTTTATTCGAGCTTGAGGAATCACTAAAGTCACCAGGAAGTGGTTCATGCCCTTGAGAAGTTCAGATGCGTGTGTGGGGTTCATCTCCTAACTTAGAGGCCAACTGAAGATTATCAATGAGTTGGAAAACTATGATTACAGGTCATAAAATTACATGTCCAGTTCATTACTTTGCATAACTCAAATGGACTTTTTTCCAACGTGAAAGTTGCCCCAAATGGGGTCATTTGGTCAACTAAACTTCAAGGTTTTAATGGGCTAGCTCATGGTTGAAGATTGATGAAAGTGATTTTGGTGAAAACATGTGAAATGGCCTAGTTTGGTATTTTGTCAAAATTTAACCAAACTAATCCATATTTGTACTCATTTTGAATGGAAATCATGTTTTAAGAACAATGACATTATTACATTTTTCATTTGAAGCTTTCTTCATGACCTATTTCAAATTTTCTTCACAACCAAGTAGCATAATGGATATTGGGCTTGGACTTAAAAACAAGGGACTATTTTGGGCCTTAGATTTTCCTTATGGTGCAAGGGATATAAAAAACCAAAACCAAGGCAATTGAACCTCTTCCATGATCATTCTTCCACCATTTTTCTATTTTCCCACAATTTTCTACATTTGAAAAATTGATTTTTCAATTCCTTTTTCTCTCCACTTTTTTTATCCTTTCTCATTGCAAATACATTCAATATACTCCATAGAATTTTTCCATCATTTTTGAGAAGTTTTTAGTGCAACACCATGGTTGTAGTAACATGAAAAGTAAGCTCCAAGTGAAAATTGATTTTCATTTTCTTCACCAATTCAAGCATTCTCCTTCATCCTAATACCTCTACCATGGATTGTTGAATGTTTCTACATAATTTTCCAAAGAAATTCGTACTCCATTGAAGCTCAAAAGAGTCATTTTCGGAGGTATAAAGAATTCACCATAACTCATGATTTATGAGTCTTTCTTGCATTATTATTGTTGCATTACATTGCACTCATCTCCTACATGGATTCTAGTACAAAAAAGATGGTTTTTATGACAATTTGGTGTTCTTGAAAGTTTGAGATTCAAACACGGGTTTGGAGTTAGAGGCCTTTTCACTGGAAACTAAGGGTATATTTGAATTCCTCTCGAAAAATCCCACAAGATTGGTCTAAAAAGTGTTGGATTTGGTTGAGAAACGCGTGAGATATGTGCCCATGAAGCTTCCGGCCGTAAGCTTTCTCGTCGGCGTCCGTCGTGGCTGTTCACGGTCTAGGAAAATTCAAGGAAGAAGATGATGCTTCCACCGTTAGATCATTCCAAAGTCTTTGACTTGGACTTCTCATCCAACTCCCAGGAATGTGCCACACGCGCTGCCACATCACACCTCATTAATTGAGGTGGCGCGCCAATTCAACCACCACGCCCCCATGTACCTCTGTTTGATTCCTGGCTGTACATTTTTGATTTATTCTCACTTTATTTTCATTTGCCTTCATATATTCATGTTCTTATGTGTTCTTTTATTTTTCTTTTTTACATACTGACTTCTAAATATCATAAAAAAATAGGAAAATTAGTCTTTTTGATCCCCATTTTATTTTGCGTAGTCTTCAAGATGTCTAGAGTTTTATGGAATTGGAACCATATTTTTTCCATTCTTCTTCATTTTATTAGAATTTTTTACATTTGCGTCGTCATAAAAAGGCCAATGCTGGTGTTATCATGTTGTGAATTTTCTTTGACCCATCAAAATTACATATTTTGGCCTATCCTTTTGCACGGATCTCATACACATGTTGAGGTATTGTGATATATTTTTGTGGGAATTTTATTGTACCATTTTGAAGGGTTTTAAAGTTCTTTCTTTACCATGTGCTAGTTTGGCTTCTTTTTGGTACACTTGACATAGTTTCATCTTATTTGACCATTTCTCTTTGGATATTTTTGTGATATCTCTCACCTCTGGTTTGTGGCTTGATGTAGGGCATTGGAGATTTTTATTTGAATTTTTTAGCACCTTTTGCTATTTTTCTTATATTTTTGTATTCGGACTTGTAATATGGACATTCGAACGGACTTCGGTTTTATTTTGGCTCCAACGGCCTCGATTTGTTTGTGTGATGAACGCTAGGGTTCCTATTGCTCATTATAGACATTATATAGGATGTGTAGATCATTGATTGGTTGGTTTTATCATACATAATTGCCCATTAGGTTCCATATTTCCATGATAGCGCGTTATGATTCCAAATCGTAGTATACGTATGTCATTCGTAGGTTTTATTGCCTCGTATCACTTTATAACCACTTGTGGCCAAGATTGCATGTTTAAAATAGGCCATTTTTCCATTCATTATGGGCTTGAGGTTGAGATGACTTCCTCCCTCACTTGCATTTCATGTTTACCTTTATGAATCCACATTTCCTGTATGCTGTTTATTTCATCTGTTTTTCGTTGCTTCCTTTGCCTTTCCCTTAGGATCTCCATTTTTCCTTATTCAAGGTAGAATACGATAGACATTAGGCTTTGAAACCATGTTTGACAACATTAGGGTAGTCTTCCCCTTTGCAAACTTCAACCTTAGGACGAACTTGGCATGATAACGTTAGGATTAAACTAGTCTCCCCGTAGTAAGCCGAACTACGGCTGCTATGATCTTTCATACCAGATGAAAGTACGTAGGCACGAGATGCGATATCTCGGCGAGCAATCTTCCCCCCTTTTTACCCGTAGTTAGGCGAACTACGTTGACTCTGATTTCTCGTTCCAGACAGGAATACGTAGGCATAAAGTGCGATACTTTGCCGAGTCACTTTTCTTTTCTTTTGTCCCTAAGCCTTTAGCATAGATAATAAACACACCCTTATTAGATAAACAATTAAGCGTGGATCCCATCGAGTACGATGGACGTGAGGGGTGCTAATACCTTCCCCTTGCGTAACCGACTCCCGAATCCAGGACATGGTTGCGATGACCATTCCTTTTCCTTTTCTTTAGGTTTTCTCTGAGCGTTTCCTTTCCCTCCTTTGGGATAAATAACGCACGGTGGCGACTCTTCTGTTTTGCCGGCGCCGATTTTCGCAGTAGCGACAGCTGGCGACTCTGCTGGGGACCCAACGTCCCTTATGCGAGTCAGTCCTAGCACTTGTTTGTTTATCTTGTGGGTTTTGTACATACCTGTTGTATCTTAGCTTTACTTTCCCACATTTTATTTTCCTGCAGTTTATTTTCAGCATTATATTATATCCTTATTATGCTGTTGTGGGAGGGGATTGATTCTGATGAGTGACAAGCTGGACCTGGGCTTGAGTTTGCACATAGGCTTAGAAGTAGAGAGTAGTGGTTAGCTTGCTTGCTTAGCTCGCACCAACTAGCTGCGAAATCTGCGCTCGGACGAGATTCTCTTTGATGCTTCTTGCCTGGCCCTTAGGGCTCGACAAGTTGTCTGACCCGAGGATTGTCGACTCTGGGGACCTGTCATTTGGGATTCAACTAAGTGAGGCCACTTCAAGGGATGATGATGCCACACCTTCTGGGTATCGTATCATCGCTCTTGAAAGTCTGTGACGTTGAACCCGCATAGGATGTCGTACCTTATCAGTGGATAGGTCCATACCTATGAGAGGGATTGGGTTATGCAGGAAACCATAGCTCCAGATCACCCAGTTTTCTCTACAGTGTGAACTTTTGGGTTTGATATCATAGGTCTTCAATATCAGTGATCTATGTCATGCAGTGATATATGTTATGCAAAGGCGAAGCTCTGGTTATTCTCAAGCTACAGCACAATCAGCTTCTGATTATTATTGCTACAGCACAGCACAGCTACCTTGATCCCCTATAGCATCCTTGCATTTTTGCATTTCTCATCTGCATTGATTACATGACATTGCATTAACATTGCAGGTACATATTCCCTTTGATTCTAGCTATCTCGCTTGCCATCATTCGTGCTCAGATACTTGTGCTTGTAACTACCTATGTGGTCTTCCATCTGTATATGAGGAGTTTTTTACTATTGCTGTCTGAGGGGTTTCCATTGTCATGTGCATATATACATTGTTAGCATTTTGCATATTTTTCTTTGTGTTTGCAGGTACCTTCTTAAGCCTCATTCTTATGTTCTGTTGTCTTTTCAGAGTTGTTTCAGGATTGTTGACCAGAGACTTCACCGATATCCTACTAGAAACAATCTCAAGAAAGCCATGGATCACGTTCAGACTGAGATGCAAGAGATGAGGGAGCGTATGACTCAGCTCATGGAAGTCATGCAAGTTATGGCTAAAGGACAGGAGCAACTAAGAACAATGGTCCAGCCCCTGGTAGCTAGGGTTGATCTTAATGGAGTTCTTCACGGAGGTATTGCTGCTAATACTCCCCGCAACGATACAGAAATTCCTAACGCCACTGTTGTGCCTACCGGATGCACCCCAACTGCTGCAGGGGCCAAGAATGGTAGTGATATTGGCGTCTGCCACGCTGGTCTGGGTAATGCTACTGGTAATGCAGGTTTTTGTAATGCTGGTAATACAGGTCTTGGTAATACTGTTAACTTGGGTTGTGGTAGTGGTGCTCATAATGCTGGGTTTGGACCTGGTACTGCTAACCATGGTCTGGGTAACGCTGGTTATGGTTACAATGTCAATCGGAACGTCTATGGTCCGGAGGGCGCCTACGCAGGGTATGGCAATGGGGACCAACGATGGAATGAAGATCGTCAGGACGACGTGTTCTCTATGAGGGATGTAGGCGCTGAGTTGCCCGCTGAAGCTGATCGATTCAGGATGCTAGAGGAACAGATGAGGAATATAACAAATCAGAACTCCATGGGGCTCGACATGGCCAATTTAGGGCTGATCCCTGATTTATGAGTGTCGTACAAGTTCAAAGTTCCTACCTTCGATAAATACAAAGGTGTCACTTGCCCAAAGGTGCACATACGTTCATACTACAGAAAAATGTCAGCCTATTCAAATGATGAGAAGATGCTCATGCACTTTTTTCAGGATAGCCTGTCAGGGCCGTCGCTGGAATGGTATATGGGTTTGGAACCCTCTCAGGTTCGCAGTTGGAAGGGTTTGGCTGAAGCATTCGTGAAGCATTACCAGTAAAATAGTGACCTTGCTCCCAACAGGGTCCAGCTTCAGAATGTCGTCCAGAATAGCGGGGAATCTTTCAAAGAGTACGCCCAGAGGTGGCGTGAGCTTGCAGCCAGAGTGCAACCCCCAATGGTAGATAGAGAGTTGATTGACTTGTTTGTATCGATGTTATCTGGGATGTACTATGAAAAGCTCGTCAACTGTATGTCTGGGAGTTTCTCTGACCTTGTCATCACTGGTGAGCATATAGAAAACGGCATCAAGATTGGGAAAATTCAGGCCGTAGAAGTACCTTCGTCAGGTAGAGGAAAGAAAGTGTTCGGAAATAAGAAGCGTGAAGGCGACGCTAATTATGTATCAAGCTCTCGGGGTAGAGGCAAAGGTAGATATCAAGATCAGTGTCATCATCATCAGGCTGCAAGTGTTATCATTCCAATACCACCACAACAACCACAACCACAACAGCAGCAGAATCAACAGGGCTACAGGAAGTACCAAAATTCGAGGGGAGCAAATAGAGTATTAGATACGCCGCCAATGTCGTACTCCCAGATGCTTCAGACGTTACTACAACTGCAGTTAATCTAGAAGAGAACCTTGGCCCCTCTGACAGGCCGACCACCACCTGGCTATGATGCAAATGCCCACTGCGAATTCCACTCGGGGGCACCCGGGCACAACATTGACGATTGTAAGGCTTTTAAGCACAAGCTACAAGATTTGATTGACAGTAAAGCCATAAACTTCTCGCATGAAGCGCCCAACGTGGTACGGGATCCTCTGCCAAACCACGGACAAGCCGGAAGTGGTTGAGTCGCCCACAAGTCAAGATACAAGAAGCCCAGTTCTCAGAAGCTGGCAATCTGCATTTTGCATGTCATTGCTTTACATTTGTAGTTTCTTTCCTGTTTAATTGCACATTTCGCTTGTAAAGCTTGTTGTTCTCAATTGATATTGAAAATGAAATAAATATGTATGTTTTGAATTAATCCATTCGTGTTCACTTTATTGCTTCTTTTATTTCAAACGCTTGTTTAAGTGGAATCCGGGGAGGATGACGAAATCGAAGAATGCATGAGTTGCCGATTGTATGCTCTTGGATAGAAAAACATATTGATGATATACAGGCATTGTTCCAAATCCATAAACACCGGAGATATAAGGAAGATAATCCCTTGTCAACCCCTTTGTGCCTTGTAGTAGGAGTTTCTTTCTGAAAATGAAAAACCCTCAATCTTAACCTGGGGCAGGGTAGGCGTCAGTTAATTTGACCAAGCGTCCGAATTGCAAAAGGAATGTCCGTTCAAGGATAAATCACACCTGTATAGGTCGTGCCTAAAGGACCACAATGGTTAAACCTTGCCGATAAGGAGTGAAACAGTCACAATCTCTTTTAACAAGTCAGACAAGCCGGTGTCACATGATTTGTTCAAAAAGAAAAAATCAAAAGAAAAAGCCCGCTAAGTCGAATCTTGGGAACAAGCGACTTAGGCAAAAATCAGGGTATCCCGCTGGACTTCAAAATCAGAAACTCAAAAGAGTTAGTCCAGGCAAAAATTAGGGAACGAAAAAAGCGAAAAAAAATGAAAAGGATTACAAGAGAAAAATCCTCAAGCAAGAACGAAATCGTGTGACTCCAGGCACTACGAAGACGGAAAGGAAATGACTGTCACTTCAGAAAGCATGTGATTTCCTGAACCATCACTCATATCATTCCACCTTTGAAAGGTGAACGCTAAGGTCGAATTAGCTGAACATAGGATTGAAGAACATCAAGGAGAATGGGTGGCTTAAAATGAATTTTGAGCCTTATATCCTTCCTTGTTAACCGTGAACCCGACCACGTTACAACCTTCAAAAGTCCTAATTGAAACAGGTTTAGTTCGAGAGCATACTTCGGTAAAGATCGCATCGAAACTGACTCCAAAAAGGATTCCTCTTACAGCGTTGTATTAATTTTGACACTTTGATAATTGATTCGTTCATTATATGTCATAAATTTTTCCGGTGAACAGGATTGGGTTTTGAAGAAAAAATTGTCATATGCATTGCATTTAATATATCTTTTATGCAGAACAACTTGTTTTACTTGCGAGTAAGCGCTCGAACGCAGGAAAGTTTCCATAGTGGAAAGTTTGATCAGGATAGAATGTAGAACGCCTGAATACTCCATTGAGTTGTGGCCAGCTATTATCAAATAACCCCCAGTAAGGTCAGCCACCCAAGAATCAGTTAATCTGGGGCAATCAGGTCGAGATTTGATAAATCTCTCGCAATCGGGGGTACTGCTCCGCAAACCAGTCAATCAGAGGCAAAGCCATTACAAGGCTGGGGCATGCCACCCTATGAGGAAAATAATTTGTTCTTTTCCATACCTCTAGAGCTTATCCGAACTATTCAACCAAGGATCCTCTCACGGTCCAGATTCTGGGGCAAGCCATCTCGGGGTCGTCTCATGGCAAGCTATTTTCTTCTCAGCGTAGACCTTCCCAAGAATCAGACTGGGGCAGGGGCATTACGCTTGGGGCGATTTCTCAGAGAGATTCGGATGAAGCTCGTTTTTCCAACAATCGAAGATCATTCCCTAGCAGATGGAAGTTGTGTCTTTACCCCCAGCAGTGGGTCAGGCGTACCTCTAATCCCCACAGAGTACAAGTATGGGTTTGTTCCCCAGCAAGTCGAGATCAGATTTCTCTCCACCAGGCATGTGTGGAATATCCTCCAGCAGGTCGTTCGTGACCTCAGCAGTGTAAGATGTGTTCCAGGGAGCGTGCAGGACCTTTACTCCGTCCCTCAGTGAGAGTTGCTCATCACCAGCAGAGACTTGTTCATCTCCAGTAAAATTTGTAACTCCAGGTTTGTTGGTATGTCCCTCAGCAGAGTTATGATCGTATCTTCCAAAGTTGTTCAGAGTTTTTCTCCCCAGCACGGAGCTGTGGTATTCAGACATCAGTTTTTATGTTGAGTATTCAGGCTCCGGTCAGTACGTGGAGTGTTCAGACTTCGGTAAAATCAAGCAAGGGTCCAGACCCCTATTAGTGTTTGTGGCTATTCCATCGAGTATCCAGGCTCCGGTAATCTCCAGTTTGTATGGATTTTTTCTCTCGTCGAGTATCCGGACTCCGGTAAAGATTTTGCGAGGTGATCTTGATAAGTATTGGTAGTATTATCTTTTCGTCCGTTTTTCTTCCGTCGAGTATTCAGGCTCCGGTTTGTTAGCTTCGTTGAGTATCCAGGATCCGGTGCGTTTTCGTCCATCGAGTATCCAGGCTCCGGTTTATTGCATTGAGTGTTCAGACTCCGGTTTGCTGCTTCATTGAGTATTCAGGCTCCGGTTTGTTAGCTTCGTTAAGTATCTGGGCTCCGGTGCATTTTCGTCCGTCGAGTATCCAGGCTCCGGTTTGTTGCGTTGAGTGTTCAGACTCCGGTTTGCTGCTTAGTTGAGTATTCAGGCTCCGGTGCGTTTTCGTCCGTCGAGTATCCAGGCTCCGGTGCGTTTTCGTCCGTCGAGTATCCAGGCTCCGGTTTGTTGCTTCGTTGAGTATCCAGGCTCCGATTTGTAGTCTCGTCGAGTTTTCAGACTCCGGTTTGTTGCTTCGTTGAGTATCCAGGCTCTGGTGCGTCTTCGTCCGTCGAGTATCCAGGCTTCGGTTTGTCGCTTCGTCGAGTGTTCAGACTCCGGTGTATTTTCGTCGAGCATCCAGGCTCCGATTTGTAGCTTCGTTGAGTATCCAGGCTCCGGTGTGTTTTCGTTGAGTGTTCAGACTCCGGTTTGCTGCTTCGTTGAGTGTTCAGATTCCGGTGTATTTTCGTTGAGTGTTTAGACTCCGGTTTTGCTTCGTTGAGTACCCAGGCTCCGGTGCGTCTTCGTTCGTTGAGTGTTCAGACTCCGGTTTGTTGCTTCGTTGAGTATCCAGGCTCCGGTGCGTGTTTGTCCGTCGAGTATCCAGGCTTCGGTTTGCTGCTTCATTGAGTATTCAGGCTCCAGTTTATCGCTTCGTTGAGCTTCCAGACTCCGATGTGTTTTCGTTGAGTTGTCAGACTCTGGTTTTTTAGCGTTGAGTGTTCAGACTCCGATGTGTTACGTTGAGCGTTCAGGTTTCGACTCCTTCGTTGAATATCCAGATTCCGGTGAAATTTCTAATTTGTAACGTTTTGCTTTGTCCGTTGAGTGTTCGGACTCCGATAAAGGTCGTTGGGTATACAGATCCTAGTAAGTGTTGCGATAATACTCTCTCTCTGTTGAATGTCCATATTCTGGTGAATGTTCGGTTTGTGATGTATTGTTTCGTCCGTCGAGTATCCAGGCTCCGGTAAATCCTCAGTGAAATCACCAGTTATGTCGAGCATCCAGACTACAGTCAGTGGGTTGAGTATCCAGATTCCGACAGATTTTGATGCGGCCCTATAGTGCGTTGAGTATTCGAATTCCGACAATTCGAAAGATTGTTCTTTGGCCTTTGTGGTGTTCAGACCATGGACAGTTACGTGTTTCCTGGAGCAGAGCTACTTGATTAAGTTTCTCTTTCCCTTGGTGGGATGTTCAAGATGTTCATTATGTTTGTTTTCTTCAGAGATTCTATCCCAATCAAAGTTTGCAGTTTATTTCTGCGGTTGGCAAATTTCCGGGTTCTTTTGGTATTCAACCGCCTTTTACCTTGATTGATTGAAAGTCGTTCGCTTTTCACTCATTCAGGTCCAAGTCGCTTGAATAGGGGCAGCTGTTGCACCCCAAAATTTGCCCAACCTTTTCATTCTTGTTTTTGCATTAGCATAACATCATCATAGCATTATCATAGCATTGCATTAGCATTTATGCAGGGGATCAAGTGTGATATACATCAAGAGAGGCCTATCTAGAGGTTTTATTCGAGCTTGAGGAATCACTAAAGTCACCAGGAAGTGGTTCATGCCCTTGAGAAGTTCAGATGCGTGTGTGGGGTTCATCTCCTAACTTAGAGGCCAACTGAAGATTATCAATGAGTTGGAAAACTATGATTACAGGTCCAGTTCATTACTTTGTATAACTCAAATGGACTTTTTCCAACGTGAAAGTTGCCCCAAATAGGGTCATTTGGTCAACTAAACTTCAAGGTTTTAATGGGCTAGCTCATGGTTGAAGATTGATGAAAGTGATTTTGGTGAAAACATGTGAAATGGCCTAGTTTGGTATTTTGTCAAAATTTAACCAAACCAATCCATATTTGTACTCATTTTGAATGGAAATCATGTTTTAAGAACAATGACATTATTACATTTTTCATTTGAAGCTTTCTTCATGACCTATTTCAAGTTTTCTTCACAACCAAGTAGCATAATGGATATTGGGCTTGGACTTAAAAACAAGGGACTATTTTGGGCCTTAGATTTTCCTTATGGTGCAAGGGATATAAAAAACCAAAACCAAGGCAATTGAACCTCTTCCATGATCATTCTTCCACCATTTTTCTATTTTCCCACAATTTTCTACATTTGAAAAATTGATTTTTCAATTCCTTTTTCTCTCCACTTTTTTGATCCTTTCTCATTGCAAATACATTCAATATACTCCATAGAATTTTTCCATCATTTTTTGAGAAGTTTTTAGTGCAACACCATGGTTGTAGTAACATGAAAAGTAAGCTCCAAGTGAAAATTGATTTTCATTTTCTTCACCAATTCAAGCATTCTCCTTCATCCTAATACCTCTACCATGGATTGTTGAATGTTTCTACATAATTTTCCAAAGAAATTCGTACTCCATTGAAGCTCAAAAAAGTCATTTTCGGAGGTATAAAGAATTCACCATAACTCATGATTTATGAGTCTTTCTTGCATTATTATTGTTGCATTACATTGCTCTCATCTCCTACATGGATTCTAGTACAAAAAAGATGGTTTTTATGACAATTTGGTGTTCTTGAAAGTTTGAGATTCAAACACGGGTTTGGAGTTAGAGGCCTTTTCACTGGAAACTAAGGGTATATTTGAATTCCTCTCGAAAAATCCCACAAGATTGGTCTAAAAAGTGTTGGATTTGGTTGAGAAACGCGTGAGATATGTGCCCATGAAGCTTCCGGCCGTAAGCTTTCCCGCCGGCGTCCGTCGTGGCTGTTCACGGTCTAGGAAAATTCAAGGAAGAAGATGATGCTTCCACCGTTAGATCATTCCAAAGTCTTTGACTTGGACTTCTCATCCAACGCCAAGGAATGTGCCACACGCGCTGCCACATCACACCTCATTAATTGAGGTGGCGCGCCAACTCAGTCACCACGCTCCCATGTACCTCTGTTCGATTCCTGGCTGTACACTTTTGATTTATTCTCACTTTATTTTCATTTGACTTCATATATTCATGTTCTTATGTGTTCTTTTATTTTTCTTTTTTACATACTGACTTCTAAATATCATAAAAAATAGGAAAATTAGTCGTTTTGATCCCCATTTTTTTCTGCGAAATCTTCAAGATGTCTAGAGTTTTATGGAATTAGAACCATATCTTTTCCATTTATATTCATTTTATTAAAAGTTTTTACGTTTGGGTCGTCATAAAAAGGCCAATGCTGGTGTTATCATGTTGTGAATTTTCTTTGACCCATCAAAATTACATATTTTGGCCTATCCTTTTGCAGGGATCTCATACACATGTTGAGGTATTGTGATATATTTTTGTGGGAATTTTATTGTACAATTTTAAAGGGTTTTTAAGGTATTTCTTTACCATGTGCTAGTTTGGCTTCTTTTTGGTACACTTGACATAGTTTCATCTTATTTGACCATTTCTCTTTGGATATTTTTGTGGTATCTCTCACCCCTAGTTTGTGGCTTGATGTAGGGCATTGGAGATTTTTATTTGAATTTTTTAGCACCTTTTGCTATTTTTCTTATATTTTTGTATTCGGACTTGTAATATGGACATTCGAACGGACTTCAGTTTTATTTTGGCTCCAACGGCCTCGATTTGTTTGTGTGATGAATGCTAGGGTTCCTATTGCTCATTATAGACATTATATAGGATGTGTAGATCATTGATTGGCTGGTTTTATCATACATAATTGCCCATTAGGTTCCATATTTCCATGATAGTGCGTTATGATTCCAAATCGTAGTATACGTATGTCATTCGTAGGTTTTATTGCCTCGTATCACTTTATAATCACTTGTGGCCAAGATTGCATGTTTAAAATAGGCCATTTTTCCATTCATTATGGGCTTGAGGTTGAGATGACTTCCTCCCTCACTTGCATTCCATGTTTACCTTTATGAATCCGCATTTCCTGTATGCTGTTTATTTCATCTGTTTTCCGTTGCTTCCTTTGCCTTTCCTTTAGGATCTCCATTTTTCCTTGTTCAAGGTAGAATGCGATAGACATTAGGCTTTGCAACCATGTATGACAACATTAGGGTAGTCTTCCCCTTTGCAAACTTCAACCTTAGGACGAACTTGGCATGATAACGTTAGGATTAAACTAGTCTCCCCGTAGTAAGCCGAACTACGGCTGCTCTGATCTTTCATACCAGATGAAAGTACGTAGGCACGAGATGCGATATCTCGGCGAGTAATCTTCCCCCCTTTTTACCCGTAGTTAGGCGAACTACGTTGACTCTGATTTCTCGTTCCAGACGGGAATACGTAGGCATAAAGTGCGATACTTTGCCGAGTCACTTTTCTTTTCTTTTGTCCCTAAGCCTTTAGCATAGATAATAAACACACCCTTATTAGATAAACAATTAAGCATGGATCGCATCGAGTACGATGGACGTGAGGGGTGCTAATACCTTCCCCTTGCGTAACCGACTCCCGAATCTAGGACATGGTTGCGATGACCATTCCTTTTCCTTTTCGTTAGGTTTTCTCTGAGCGTTTCCTTTCCCTCCTTTGGGATAAATAACGCACGGTGGAGACTCTTCTGTTCTGCCGGCGCCGATTTTCGCAATAGCGACACACACGCATTTGTGTGTGTGTGTGTGTGTTTGTGTATGTGTACGTGCGTGCGTGTGTGTGTGTATGGGTGCGCATGTGTCAGTGTGTGCGCGCTCGCGCACGCATTTTCGCACGTGTGTGTGTGTGTGTGTGTGTGTGTGTGTGTGTCAGAGTGTGTGTGTGTGGGTATGTACGCGCGCGGGTGTGGGCACGTTTGTATGTGTGTACGTACGCGCGCGTGTGTGCGCTCTTGTGTGTGTGTGTGTGTGCGTGTGCGCGTGCGTGTGTCTGTGTGTGTGAGAGAGTATGTGCACGTGTGTGTGGGGGGGGGGTGCGTTTGTGTGTGTGTGCTTGTGTGTGTACGCAAGTGCGTGTGTGCGTGTGTGTGTACGTGTGTATGTGTGTGTACGCATATGAGCGTGCATGCGTGTGTGGGCGTGTGTGTGTGTGTGTATGTGAGTGTGTGCACCCGTGAGCGTGTTCGCACCTGTGTATGCGCGCACGTGTGTGTGTGTGTGTGTGTGCGGGTGTGTGTGCACGTGCGTGTGTGTGTGTGCATGTGGGTATGCGCACGCGCGTGTGGTGCACCACATGTGTGTGTGCGCACGGGCGTGTCTGTGTTTGTTTGTGTGTGCATGCACGCTCGTTTGTTTGTTTGTGCGTGTGCACGTGTGTGTGTGTGTGTGTGTGTGTGTGTGTGTGCACGTGTGTGTGCGTGCGTGTGTGCGCGTGTGCGCGCGTGTGTGTGTTTGTGTGTGTGTGCGTGCACGTGTTTGTGTGTGTGTGTGCGTAAGGCGTGTGTGCATGCGTGTGTGTGTGAGTGTGTACACACGCGTGTGTGTATGTTTGTGCACGCGCGCATGTGTATGTTTGTTTATGTGTGTGCGCGCACGTGTGTGTATGTGTCTGCGTGTGACTGCGCACGTGTGAGTGTGTGGGTGCCTGCCTGCATGCGTGTGTGTATGTGTGCGCACGTGTGTGTGTGTGTATGTGGTTGTGCACGTGTCTGTGTGTCTACCCACACACGCGTGCGCGTGTGTGTGTTTGTGTGTGTATGCGAGTGCGCGCGTGTGTGTCTGTCGGTGCATGCGTGCGTGCGTGAGTGCATGTGTGTGTGTGTATGTGTGTGTGCATGTGTGTGTGTACGCACGCGCGCGTGTGTTTGTGCGTGCGCGCGTTTGTGTGATTGTGTGTGTGTGTGTGTGCTCACGTGTGTGTATGTGTGTGTGAGTGTGAGAGAGAGAGTGTGTGTGCGCATGCGCGTGCGTTTGTGTGTGCGTGTCTGTGTGTGTCTCTAAGAGAGAGAGTGTGTGTGTGTGTGTCGGGGCGCGCGCGCGCGCGTGTGTGTGTATATATGTGTGTGTGTAAGGACGCGCGCGCGTGCTCACACGTTTGTGTGTGTGTGAGTGCACGTACACGCACGCGTGTGCGCTCGTGTGTGTATGTGTGTGCGTTAACGCGTGCCTGCGTGTGTGTGTCTGTGTGTGTGTGCGGGAGAGTATGCGCACGCGTGTGTGTGTGTGTGTGCACGCGTGTGTGTGTGTGTGTGCGTGTGATATAGTATGCACCCGCGTGTTTGTGTGCCCGCAAGTGCGTGTGTGCGTGTGTGTTTGTGTACGTGTGAGTGAGCGTGCGTGCGTGGGTCTGTGTATGTGTGCCTGCGAGCGCGCGAGCATGTTCTCACGTGTGTGTGTGTATGTGCGCATGTGTGTGTGTGCACGTGTATGTGTGTGCGTATGTGTATGTGTGTGTGTGTGCACGTGTGTGTATGCGCGTACGCGCGCACGTGTGTATGTGGGTGTGTGTGGGTGTGTGTGTGGGTGTGCGCGCGCATGTATGTGAGTTTTTTATATGTGTGGCGTGCGTGCGTGCGTGTGTGTGTGAGTGTGTACACACGCGCGTAAGTGTTTGTTTACACGCGCGCGCGCGCGTGGGTTTGTGTGTGTGTGCACGCACGTGTGTGAGTGTGTCTGCGTGTGACTCTGCACGTGTGAATGT
>CAWUDS030001499.1:3665000-3667500 GCA_963859935.3 Lathyrus sativus | reverse complement strand
TGTTTGTGTGTGTGTGTCTGTGTGTCTGTGTGTGTGTGCACGTGTGTGTGTGTGTGTGTGTGCGTGCACGTGCGCGTGTGTGCGTCTATATGTGTGTGTGTGTGCGCGTATGCTTGCACGCCACGCGTGTGTATGAGTTGTGTGTCGGTGGGTGTGCACGCACACGTATGTGAGTGTGTGTGTGTGTGTGTGTATGTGTGTGTGTGTGTGCGTGTAGCGTGTGTGTGTGAGTGTGTACACACGCGTGTAAGTGTTTGTGTGCATGCGCGCGTGCGTGTGTGTGTGTTTGTGTGTGTATGCGCGCACGTGTGTGAGTGAGTCTGCACGTGAGTGTGTGTATGCGCGTGCGTGCCTGCCTGCGTGTGTCTGTGTGTGTGACCGCACGCGCGCGCGTGTATGTGTTTGAGTTTGTGTGCCCGCGTGTGTGTATGTGCTTGCGTGCGTGAGTGCGTGTGTGTGTATGTGAGTGCGTACGTGTGTGTGTGTGCGCACACATGTGTGTGTGTGCGTGCGTGTCTGTATGTGTGTGTGAGAGAGAGAGAGTGTGTGTGCATGCGGGTATGTGTGCGCGTATGCGTCTGCGCGTGTGTGTGTGTGTGCGTCCGTGTGGGTGCGTGTGAGTATGCGTGTGCGCGCACGTGTGTGTGCGTTTGTGTGTGCGCACGCGCGCGTATGTGTATTTGTGCATGTGTGCGTGTGCACGCGTGTATGTCCCCGTGTGGGTATGCGCGCGTGTGTGTGTGTGTGTGCGCGCGAAGTGCGTGCGTGCGTGTGTACGTGTGTGTATTTGTGCGGGAGTGCAAGCGTGGGTGTATGTGTGTGCGGCGTGCGTGTGTGCGAGTGTGTATGCGTGTGTGTGCGTGTATGTACGTGTGTGTGCGTGTGTGCGTGTATGTACGTGTGTGTTCGTGTGCACGCGCGCGTATTTGTGTTTTTGTATGTGTGTGTGTGTGCTTGTGTGTGCACGCGCGTGTTTGTGTGCATGCAAGTGTGTGTGTGTACGTGTGTGTGTGTGTGTGTGCGTGTGGGTGTGAGTGTATGTGCGTGTGTGTGTGTTTGTGCACGCGCGTGTGTCTGTTTGTGTGTGTGTGTAAGAGAGAGAGAGAGAGTGTGCACGTGCGTGTGTGTGTGTGTGCACGCGCGATTGTATGTGTGTGTGTGTGTGTGCATGTTTGTGTATATGTACGTGCGCGTGAGTGTGTGGGTGCGCACGTGTGAGTGTGTGAGCGCTCGCGCGCGCACGTGTGTGTGTACGTGTGTGTGTGTGTGTGAGTACGTACGCGTGCGCGTGTGTGCATGTTTGTGTGTGTATGTACGCGCGCGTGTGTTTGTGCGCGCGTGTGCGTGTGCTTGTGTGTGCACGCGCGGGTTTGTGTGCATGCAAGTACGTGTGTGCGTGTGTGTGTGTGTATGTGTGTGTGTGCGCGTGAGTGTGCGCACGTGTGTGTGTGTGTGAGCATGAATGTGCATGTGTGTGTGTGTGTGTGTGTGTGTGTGTGTGTGTGTTTGTGTGTGTGAGAGAGAGAGAGCGCGCACGTGTGTGTGTGTGTGCACGCGCATTTGTGTGTGTGTGTGTGTGTGTGTTTGTGTACATGTACGTGTACGTGCGTGCGTGTGTGTGTGTGTGTGTATGGGTGCGCACGTGTGAGTGTGTGCGCGTTAGCGCACGCGTGTTCGCGCGCGTGTTTATGTCTATGTCTGTGTGTTTGTGGGTGTGTGTGTGCGTGAGTGTGTGTGTGTGTGTGTGTGTGTGGGTATGTACGCGCGCGGGTATGGGCACGTTTGTGTGTGTGTGTGTGTGTACGTACGCGCGCGTGTGTGCGCACTTGTGTGTGTGTGTGTAAGTGTGCGCGCGCGTGTGTGTCTGTGTTTGTGTGAGAGAGTATGTGCACGTGTGTGTGTGTGTGTGGGCGTGTGTGTGTGCTTGTGTATGTACGCGTGTGTTTGTGTGTATGCAAATGCGTGTGTGTGTGTGTACGTGTGTGTGTGTGTGTGCGTGTGTGCGCGCGTATGAGCATGCGTGTGTGCGTGGGTGTGTGTGTGTGTATGTGTGTGTGTGCGCGTGCGCGAGCGTATTCACACCTGTGTGTGCGCGCACGTGTGTTTATGTGTGTGTGTGTGTGTGTGCGGGTGTGTGTATGCATGCGGGTGTATATGCGCATGCGTGTGTGTGTGAGTGTGTGTGGGTATGCGCACGCGCATGTTGTTGCACCACATGTGTGTGTGCGTGAGTGAGCTTGGGCGTGTGCGTACAAGCGTGTCTGTGTTTGTGTGTGTGCGCGCATGCACGCTCGTTTGTTTGTTTATGCGTGTGCACGTGTGTGTGTGTGTGTGTGTGCGCGGGCGTGTATGTGTGTGTGTTTGTGCGTGTGCACGCGCACGTGTGTGTGTGTGTGTGTGCATGTGGCGTGTGTGTGTGTGTGTGTGAGTGTGTACACACGCGTGTGTGTATATTTGTGCATGTGCGCGTGTATGTGTGTTTGTGTGTGTGCGCGCACGT
>CAWUDS030001499.1:3657500-3660000 GCA_963859935.3 Lathyrus sativus | reverse complement strand
GCAAGCGTAGGTGTATGTGCGTGCGGCGTGCGTGTGTGCGAGTGTGTATGCGTGTGTGTGCATGTATGTACGTGTGTGTGTGTGTGTGCGCGCACGCGCGTGTGTGTTTGTGTGCACGGGCGCGTATTTGTGTTTTTGTATGTGTGTGTGTGTGTGCTTGTGTGTGCACGCGCGTGTTTGTATGCATGCAAGTGTGTGTGTCTACGTGTGTGTGTGTGTGTGTGTGTGTGCATGTGGGTGTGAGTGTATGTGCGTGTGTGTGTGTGTGTGTATGTGCACGCGCGTGTGTCTGTTTGTGTGTGTGTGTGTGAGAGAGAGAGAGAGAGTGCGCACGTGCGTGTGTGTGCGTGTGCACACGCGATTGTATGTGTGTGTGTGTGTGTGCGTGTTTGTGTATATGTACGTGCGTGTGTGTGTGTGTGGGTGGGCACGTGTGAGTGACGGAGCGCTCGCGCGTGCGTGTTCGTGTATGTGTATGTGTGTCTGTGTGTTTGTGTGTGTGTGTGTGTGTGTGTGTGTCTGAGAGAGAGAGAGAGTGTGTGTGTGCACGTGTGCGCTTGTGTGCGTTTGTGCGCGTGTGTGTGTACGTATGAGTGTGTGTGAGTACGTACGCGTGCGCGTGTGTGCATTGTGTGTGTGAATGTACGCGCGTGTGTGTGTGTGTGTGCGTGTTCGTGTGCTTGTGTGTGCACGCGCGTGTTTGTGTTCATGCAAGTACGTGTGTGCGTGTGTGTGTGTATGTGTGTGTGCGCGTGAGTGTGCGCACGTGTGTGTGTGTGCGTGAATGTGCGTGTGTGTGTGTGCGCACACGTATTTGTGTGTGTGCGTTTGTGTGTGTGCGTTTGTGTGTGTGTGTGAGAGAGAGAGAGAGTGCGCACGTGTGCGTGTGTGTGCACGCGCATTTGTGTGTGTGTGTGTGTGTTTGTGTACGTGTACGTGCGTGCGTGTGTGTGTATGGGTGCGCACGTGTGAGTGTGTGTGCGCTAGCGCACGCGTGTTCGCGCGTGTATTTGTGTCTGTGTCTGTGTGTTTGTGTGTGTGTGTGTGCGTGAGTGTGTGTGTGTGTGTGTGTGTGTGTGTGTGTGTGTGTGTGTGTGTGTGGGGGGGGGTGGGTGGGTATGTACGCGCGCGGGTATTGGCACGTTTGTGTGTGTGCGTACGTACGCGCGCGTGTGTGCGCACTTGTGTGTGTGAGTGACTGTGCGCGCGTGCGTGTGTCTGTGTGTGTGAGAGAGTATGCGCACGTGTGTGTGTGGGGGGGGGGGGCGTGTATGTGTGTGTGCTTGTACGCGCGTGTTTGTGTATACGCAAGTGCGTGTGTGCGTGTGTGTGTGTGTGTGTACGTGTGTTTGTGTGTATGGGCGTATGAGCGTGCGTGTGTGCATGGGTGGGTGTGTGTGTATGTGTGTGTGTGTGCGTGCGCGAGCGTGTTCACACATGTGTGTGCGCGCACGTGTGTTTGTGTGTGTGTGTGTGTGTGCGGGTGTTTGTGTGTGTGCGGGTGTATATGCGCATGCGTGTGTGTGTGAGTGTGTGTGGGTATGCGCACGCGCGTGTTGGTGCACCACATGTGTGTGTGCGTAAGTGAGCTTGGGCGTGTGCGTACAAGCGTGTCTGTGTTTGTGTGTGTGTGTGTGCATGCACACTCGTTTGTTTGTTTATGCGTGTGCACGTGTGTGTGTGCGTGTGTATGTGTGTGTGTGTGCACATATGTGTGCGTGTGTGTGTGTACGCGCGCGTGTATGTGTGCGTATGTGTGTGTGTTTGTGCGTGTGCGCGCGAACATGTGTGTGTGTGTGCATGTGGCGCGCGCGCGCGCGCGTGTGTGTGTACACACGCGTGTGTGTATATTTGTGCACACGCACGCGTGTATGTGTGTTTGTGTGTGTGCGCGCACGTGCGTGTATGTGTCTGCATGTGACTGCGCACGTGAGAAAGTGTGCGCGCGTGCGAGCCTGCGTGCGTGTGTGTGTGTGTGTGTGTGCGGGCACGTGTGTGTTTATGTGGTTGTGCACGTGTCTGTATGTGTGCCCATGTGTGTATGTGTGAAAGAGTATGCGTGTGTGTGTGTCTGTGTGTGTGAGAGAGTATGTGCACGCGTGTGTGCGTGTGTGTGCGTGTGTCTGTGCGTGTGCTAGTGTGTGCACGCGCGTGTTTGTGTGCACGCAAGTGCGTGTGTGCGTGTGTGTGTGTGTACATGTGAGCGTGCGTACGTGGGTGTGTGTATGTGTGCCTGCGCGCGCGAGCATGTTCTCACGTGTGTGTGTGTGTGTATGTGCACGTGTGTGTATGTGTGTATGTGTTTGTGTGGGTATGTACACGTGCGTGTGGGTGCTTCACGTGTGTGTGTGTGTGTGCGTGAGTGAGCGTGTGTGCGCGCACACGCGCGTGTCTGTGTTTGTGTGTGTGTGCACGCGCGTGTGTGTGTGTGTGCGCACACGCGTTTGTTTGTTTGGGTGTATGCGCACGTGTGTTTGTGGGTGTGCGCGCGCACGTATGT